>NW_004624732.1:31667301-31687943 GCF_000247695.1 Heterocephalus glaber
TGCTTTCTATATCCTTTTAAATTCTGTAAAATCTGTGGTAATGTCTCCTAGATCTTGATATTGTAATTTAAAAAATGTATAATTGATATTGTGCAATAGGAAGAAAAGGTCTAAAGAAGTAGGGGAAGTGGGAGGGGTAGGAGAAAGGAAAGAAGGGAAAAGAAAAATATGAGAAAATGAAAAAAATGGAAACAAAGTCTTTGCAAATAGGGAAGGGTACAGGGTGTGAAGGGAGGGCAGGGGAAGGGGAAAAAAATAAGAACCAAGAGACTCATGTAATGGTACAAGATCCCAATGATGAATGTAACAACTGTATTTTATACCTAAAATGTACCAATAAACTTAATAGGAAAAAAATAATAACTCTATGAAAGGTAATTTGTTAATATCTATTACAAATACTATTGCCCTCCCTTAGTCTCTGGTAACTGTCATTTTCCTCCTTAATTCTGTGAACTTGACTTACTTAGACACCAAGATAAGTGAGATCTTATGACATCTGTCTCTTTGTATATGCACATTTCTTATGTACATGTGTCTTAGTACATTATATGTTTCAGTAAGAGAATACTCAACACTTGGACATTAATAAAGAAAAAAGAAATATATTTAGCTTACTGTTCTAGAGGTAAGAAAGTTCAAGGACATAGTGCTGGCATCTTGTTGCCTTCTGATAAGGGTCTTGTGCTGCTCTGTGCATGGTGGAGAAGCAGAAGGGCAAGCTGATGTGTGCAGAAAAACAGTGCCCAGTGATAACCTTGCTTTATAACACCCTGTTCTTGGAACTAATCCAGTGAGGTGAGAGCAGGAAATTACTCGTATGAAACAGCATTAATCTATTCATGAGAACTCTGCCCCCATGATCTAAATATGTCCCATAGTTTCATGTCCCAGTACTGCCACGCTGAGATTCCTCCTATGAAACAGGAGACTCAACATGAGTTTTGGTGGGACAAACCATAGCAATATGTAAAGAAGCTGTACAAGAATTTATAAGAAGTTGAAAGAGGCAGATTCCCTCAGGGAGAAGAGATATTCAATGTATGAGACAAATGAGGGAGAATTGTTCCAGGATGCATTTGAGTTACTGTTTTTTACAACATGGGCACATATTACCAAACAATTGGATAAATATATGTTAAAATTTAAAAAGAAAGTCCTTCAGGGGGAAAAAATGTGGGAAGAATGGATAAAACAGCCTTGACCTGGTTTTCTCATAACTAACAACACATTACATTATCTGGTTTCTCACGGTTACCAGTGGACTAAATATAGGCATAGCACTGACGGTGGCTGTTAGAATTGTGATCTGTGGCCACAGAGCAGAGCAGCAAACTGGTCCCCAGGAAGCTGAACTAACAGCCATGGCCTCATTCATACAATAATGAGCAAACATTACCCAGAAGGGTTTCCATGCCTAAAGTCTAAAGGGGAGACCTGTGGTAGAAGCTCTCTCAGTTGAGAAGCACAACCCTAAGTATATGGTTTCCTCCTTCCCTAGTAAGGCTCTTGATGCTGTGTCCTTGAAGAGAACGTCCCTCCTGAGCAAATCCATGTCTGTCTTCCAGCTTGGAAAATCAGACAGTGATGAAAACCTCATTGTTGACGGTCCATTCTTATGGCTATTTTGGAGAGTTTGCCCTTGTCTTGAAACATTTCTAAAGTTGTCTTTTGACATTTTCCCTCTTATCTCTTATAATAACTGTGGCCATTGTCTCTCTTTGCTGAAAGAGCACTTTTCTCCAGATATAAAGTTCCCCCTGAACATTAGATTTCTCTTTCTGACTTCGGTTGTTATTAGCCCTGCAACAGTAGCAAAATTAGGCCCAGACATGAACCAGGCCTGCAATCTAACAAAATGCTAAGTAGTCTCATGTGCACATTTAACTTTCCCACTATGTGCTGGACCAAAGATCTGTCTTTACATGCAGTTCTCATGTGCAGGCAGCTGGCATTTTGGGAATGAGTGTGATACGTATGAAAGACGGAGGTCCGCAGCATGAGGAAGAAGGTGAGCCCACTTCTGTGTTTTTTGCTTCCTCCTTGTATGACCAAAAATATCCACTTCACAAGTAAAGAAACTGAAGAATCACAGTCATCAACAAAGCAGCTGGGGAGTGGTCTGTACAATAAAATAAAACTTAAAGAGGAAAAAGGGTCCCAGAAAACAGAATCTTATTTTAGAAACTTAATGAAAATAAATTTTCTATAAATATAATACAAAGTCCTTTCCTACTGTAGGGAGAAATTTGTTTTCCAAAAGACAAAATCTAGAACAAAATTGAGTCACCAGCAAAGTTCTCAACAAATTTAATGGCTTCATTTGAAGACTGAAGCTGACTGAGTCCAGTTGTATAGTGGACCCTCAAGTTACGACTGGCCTGACATAGGAACAACTTGGGTTAATTAGGTTAATGGAAGATTCATCTGCTTCTTGTTATTTATTGGTAAACATCCAGATCTCAGCTGTATTGACTTACAACCAACTTGAGTTACAATCTGCCTTCGGCAACTGGTTGAGTTTGTAAGTTAAGGGCCCACTGTAACTGAAAACTGAAAGGAAAGTTATCCAGCTAAGCTCAAACCTGTTGCCCTTTTCCTGGCCAGAGCCCTGGATATCCTCCATCCCCCCTCCCCTTCTGTGGCAGTGAGGGTAAAGGCACCAACAGGAGACATTTAAGACCTGGTGTTTGCAGCTAGGAAACCCCCTTTCTGGGGGACACAGGATCTAAGAAGTAAAGAGCCACTGAGACCCAGGTGGCAGCAGAGAGCTCCATTTTGAAAAATGGGAATGAGCTTCAGACAGAAGTCAAGCACACCAACTCACTCTATTGCTCCTGTTTTGTTGGCACAAGACAGCACATACATCACTTTCACTTCAACTGGAAGTAGAGTCAAACCTTCTACTTTACTGTTTTTTAGAAATGCCCTGTCATTAAACTTCCTCATTGAATCAATTTGACCAACCTCATTCCATCCTCTGTGTTGAAAACTGAGAGGCAACTTGAAAACATTTTTCACCTCATGTCTCCAGAAGTCATTAGAATGCTCTGTTCTTTCTTGGCAGAGTTAAGCTTTTCTCTTTAATTTTTCAGAGGCTTAAAAGAGAATTAAAGAAACTCTAACCTTCCAATCATTCCTGGGTTCCTCATCGTCGATAAAAAGCAACATGGCCTCTTGATTAGAATCTCCAGTGAAGTGAACCTCATCTCTGCCAAGGAGAAGTCGGGCTCATTGCTGGACAGCTCTGGTTTAGCGTGTTTGATTCCATTTTGCTGATATTTGCTTGCTTAAGAGCTGGGTGTTGCCCCAGTGAGCAAGACTGATTCTTTTCTGCAGAGGACCCTTCAGATACAGGAAGATGCTTCTCATTATAAGGCCATCTTGTGAACTACTGAAAAATCTGGCTTGTCACACCTTTCCCCACAAATGTGACCTAGCTGCTGTTGGAGTCATAATCATAATAATAGTAATAAAAAAGCTTTATCTTTGTTAATCACTTGTTGAATAATCACCAAAGAGTCCTTATTTTTAAAACTATTCACGCTGAGGCTTTTCAAAAAATTTTGGCCCCAACCAGCCCTAATTGGTGTATAACCCAACAAAGCTATACTGCTGTGATTAAATCAATTACAGTGGACCCTTGACTTATGAACACAGTCCATTCCTGAGGCTGGTTGTAACTCAAGTTGGTCAATTGAAGGTTCGGGTTCCTTTAAAAAGCCTTCAAAGTCTCTCTCCTGTATACAGGCAGATCTCAGTGTCCTTAGACAGCCATTGGCCCATGGTGTCTCAATTAACCCAACACAGGAAAGGATGTTGTAATGCTCCTTCCAGAACTCTTTAATGGTTAAATCTATACCTGGGACCATCTGAGAGCACAAGTGGCCAGCATTCAGGTTGTAACTAAAGACTTTGATCATAAGTTAAAACTAAAATTCTTGCTGTTACCCAAGTTGTTTGTATGCCAGGGCAGTCATAACTAGAGGGTCAGTTGTATTAATGGTCTCTTATCATTTTTCATCTAACTTAATTCTCTCTGGCAGCTCCACGTCTGGCAAGTGTTTGTTGTCTTCTCCCAAATCACAAATTCTTTACAGCCTCAAGGACTCACCTTCTCCATAAAACCACCCGAACAATGTAGGCCTCGATTATTTGACATGTATTTTGAATTCATTCTCATAAATGAATGCCTTAGGTCAGATCTCCTGGGGAAACATTTTGAAATGGAGATTTCTGTGTAGGAAGTTTGGGGAGGAAGGGAGAGAACAAAGACTGGGAATAGCAGAGATGAGAGGTGTAATGTAGTTGTAACAGAGGTTTCGGCAAAATCATAGGGCAAGCAGGAGCTGGGCTGGGCCTTCTAGGTTATCTCTTAGTACGGTGAGGATGTTGGATTGGGGGTTGAAGGGCTGGACTATCCATCCCTATATGGACCAGTCACTGAATGTGGAGTTAGGCTGTTCTGGGGAAGGAGCATGATCTTGAAAGGACAGCTTTCTTTTGAGAAGAAAAATTCTAGCTCTGAGTTCTCAGGAGCCAACAATTCCAGCACTTAAGGTGGAATCCTAAGGTCTAAAGGCAGGATCTGGATGGCAACTTGTAACATCCTTAACAAGGATAACCACCAAGTTTCAGGTGATTCCAATGTATCTCCCGGTAAGAACCACTGCTCTAGCCCTTTTAGGTGATTCTAAGGGCCAAACATTGTACATGCTTTTCAGTACCTAACATAACACTATATATACTATAAGGAGACAGGTGACTATAGGTCAAAACTGTTGAGGAGGGTTAAAATTTGAAATCCCGTTAATGTTGTATACAGTTTGGATGTGTTTTTGTCTTAGGAATCCCTATGATTAGATATAAAAATATAATTTTATACTTTGAAGAGTTAATCAGTTTAATTTTATTGTAGTACTATCGCCTGTGCTATGTTTATTGACATGTTACATATGGAAAAATACATAGATCCTAAGTGTATAGCTTGATAAGCTTGTGTTCACCATGTGCTGAACACCCACATCACAAGTATGAACTGTACCACACCCCAGAAGCCTCAGTGTGCCCGGTCCAGTCCTATCCCCAGCCAGAGCCAACCTCCATCCTGACCCCTTTAACTACAGGTCAGGCAGTTCTCTTGCTCTCAATGCTTATGTAAATAAAATTATACAGCGTGTTCTCTTTTGTGGCTGGCTTCTTTTGCCCAGTCATGATTGTGAGTCATTCATGTCATTATGCATAGTTATTCTCATTATTTAATTATTTTCATTATTCATTACCCATCATAGATATATCACAGTTTATAGCTGACTCTTGGAAGTTCCCAGTTTGAGGCCACTGTGATTGGATATTCTCGTACCTGTCCTACAGGCTGTATATGCACTTCTGTGGGTTAAATGCAGTAGACCCCCTAGCCACAGGAGATAAGCTCAAGACCCTGGTGGGTTCATGAAAGTTCAGATAGCACCTAGCCCTATATACACTATGTGTTTTCCTGTACATACATAGCTACAATAAAGTTTAATTTGTAAATGATGTACAGCAAAAGATTAACAACATTTATAGAAAAAGAACAATTATAACAATATAGTGTAATAAAATTTATGTGAATATTGCCTCCTTCTGTTCCTCCCCTACTCAAAATGTCTTACTGTGGTTTTACCTTTTCACTTAAAGGAAACTCTTTATGGCATCTCCTTGGCAAATTTGAATTTCCAGAATCACCACTTTTGTAAGTAAAATAAGGGTTACTTAAACACAAGCACTGCAATGCTGTGATGGTTGGTTTGACAACTAAGGTGGCTTTTAAGTAACTACTGGGCAAATAGCAGGTACAGAGTGGATATACTGCACAAAGGGATGAGTCACATTCGAGGTGGGACAGAGTAAGACTGTGTGAGATTTCACCTTGCTGCTCAGTGTAGCATGCAACTTAATATTCATAAATTATTTATTTGTGGAATTTGCCACAAAGTATTTTCAGATCATGGTTGACCACATGTAACTGAAACCTGAGAAAATGAAGCTGTGGGTGAGGGAGGAATAGAATTGCTAAGCTGTATGAGAACATATGTTCATCTTTTACTAGACACTGCTAAATACTTTTCAAAGTGGTGGTAGCAATACTTTATTGCTTGCCTACTGGACATGTATGAGAGCTCTAATTGCATAATATCCTTTCCAACACATACTTTCATCTGTCTCTTTCATTTCAGCTTTTCTGGTAGGTACACATTAGTATCATATTGTAGTTTTAATTTTAATTTCTCTGATAACTAATAAAGCTGAACACTGTGTGTGTGTGTGTGTGTGTGTGTGTGTGTGTGTACATGTGCTTGTGGTATGTGTGTTTTGTTTTTAATGTGGTATTGGGATTGAATCCAAAGCCTTTGCACTGAGCTATATGTTCAGCCCTCCCCTACCCTTTTTAAAATTTTGAAACAGGGATTGCCTAAGTCACTAAGTTGCCCAAGCCAGGCTTGAATTTGTGATCCTCCTGCCTGAGCCTCTCAGAGTGCTGGGATTACAAGCGTGTGCCACCACATCCAGCTTCTTTTCACACTTACTGGGCATTTCTCATAAAGACTGCTTAAGTCTTCAGCAATTACCCTATTGGGTTGTCTAGGCAAAGACCTCTTTATGGTATGATGTTACAGAGTAATATTTATTAGCATGTCAGGTTGTTCGTGACAGGGTAAGAGGAAAATAAATGTTATAATGGAGCTAGTGTAGCACAATCATATTTCCATTTTTAATCATTTAAACATGAAGGATAGTGTACTAATATAAGAGCAATACGTTTCTCTGAGAAAACAATGAATAATTTTAATTTCCTACTTTCTAGCTCTTCTTATTTGTTTTTGTCTAAGTTTGTTTTAATAACAAGCATGGATTACTTTTATAACCTGGAAAAACAATGAAGCTGGTTTCATTAAGAAACAAACAATTGCGACTCAAAATGCAACCAAACTTTATCAGCATGCGTTGGCTTGGCTCAGCCATCAGCCTCTTTCCATCTGGAACACTGAGGGACACTGAGGAAAAGTGTCCTCTCTGGGCATAGTTTGAAAGTTTGAGTTAGGAGAAGAGGGCGTGAAAATGAAGAATCACTTTCACTGCACAACAACCATGTGCTTGTTCTCACCCGCAGAGCTGGGAGATGATCAGAGCCATAAAGACTGGCTAATTACTTCAATTGCTCCTTCTCTGTAGAAGCAGACTTTCCCATGCCATCCGCTGGGCTTATTTGGTTTGATTACTGGAGTCCTGCTGTTATCTGAAATGAGTAGAGCACATTATTACTGTGAGCAAGTGTAATGTTCCTGTTTACGTTTTGCAAGGCAAACGGGGTGACTTCCAGTTTTAATAACCAGAGTCCTACAAGTCACACGTAACACTGCCCTCTCTCTTCCATTTTGGGTTCTACTTGGTCCTACTAACCCATAAGCCAAAAACAAACGTCAAACCATCACACCCACCAACATACTGATTCTGAGGAAATGTGAAACAAGTTTCCAGTACAATCCAAAGAACTCTTTTCCCCTGAAGCACTTGAGTGTTAAGTTGAACACATGATTTTCCATCATTTCAAATACTTCACTATTTTCTATAAAGAAGGCCATTCTTTTACATAATCAGAATATAACCATCAGCATTTGGAAATCAACATTGGCACATTAGTAACATCCACATTTGGATTTTTTCAGTCGTCTTAATAACCTCTGTTACTGCAAAAAGACCCAGTCAGAAACATGCAGTGCATTGGAAGTTCTAAAGCCGGAGCCACCTGTCTTAGTTCCTTTCTCATCGCTGAAACACAAAACCCAACAACATCCACAAGTTGAAAGAGGAAAGATTTATTTTAGCTCACAGTATGCAGAGGTTTCAGCCCATAGCCTGCTGGCTCCAGGGTGGAGGAGCATGCAGAGGGGCCTGAAAGAGGAGAAAAAGCTCTTGACGTGGTGTGAGATCAAGACAGGAGGGAGGGGGAGTTACCCTTCCAGGCCACGCCCCCCAGTGACCCATAGCCCCCAGCCAGCCTTCACCTCCCAAATCACATTTAACTCTAAACTCAGCCTGGATTATCTTCCGTGATCCAACCACCTCCCCAGTGCCTCATCTTTAGGGGAAGTCCAGAAATAGAACGTAGCATCGCCCTTGGCCAGGCCTCTTCACCCTGCCCCACGCCCACCTCCTCCCCATCCCCTCCGACTGGGGCCTTGGATGCTTGCTCTCAAGGGACACAGAAACGGGAACAAAGAACGCAGACACTGCTGTCCCAAAGAGAAGCAAGGGCAGACCCTGCGCGGGGAAGCAGGAGGGAACTGGAGGGCACCAGAGAACCCTCCTGAGACCGGGAGAGCAGCTAGGCAATGTCAGTTAGCCCTGCCCGCCCCCACACAAATAGTCTTCATCCTAGGGTTTTTCTTTTTTCTTTTATCTCTTTATGCATTGTCTCACCTCCCCCCTGGCCCTTCTACTTTTTTTCTCCACTTCTTTCTCTTCATTTTTCACATTTCCCTAACATTTTTCTAGATTCCTCTGTTTCCTTTGAAATTTCTTCTTTACAGACACCAGCAAAATATTAAAAGTTGTTTTCTATGGGGAAGTGGAGAGGTAAGGAACAAGACTCTCTACACATCTTTTTATATTGTCTTGATGTTTAAAATCATAACACAGTAGCTCCCCCTTGTCCATAGTTTTGCTTTCTGGGGTTTCAGTTACTCACAGTCAACCATTGTTCAAAGTTATTAAATGGAAAATTCCAGAAGTAACTCATGAATTTAAAATTGCATGTAGTTCTGAGTAGCATGACGAAATCTCACATTGTCCATCGTTGTCCCACCTGGGATGTAAATCATCCTTTTCCAGCATAGCCGCACTTTGTCCAGTCAGAGCTACTCACCACTAGGCAGGCAGTGGCCATCTTGGTGAGCAGATGGACTGTCATGGTGCTGCAGTGCCTGTGTCCAGGTAACCCTCATTTTACTTATTAGCAGCCCCAAAGCACTGAAGTAGTGATGCTGGTAATTTCCTTACAGAGCATTATTACAAATCTATTTTATTAGTAGTCATTATTGATCTCATGCTGTGTCTAATTCATAACTTAAAATCTATCATAGGTATCCGAGTATAAAGAAAATGTTGTCTCTGTAGGGTTTGGTACTACAGCATCTGTGGTTTCTAATGTCCATTGGGTCACTTGGGTCATAGCCTCCATGGATAGGGGAAACTGCTGTGTATCAGTCAGTGCTCTCTAGAGAAAACGATTTAATATAAGATATAAAAATATATAAGGATTTACAAGTTAGGCTCACAGTGGCTGCCTGCAGAGTCACGTGTGGGAGAAAGCAAAAGGGCTGTCTGTCTATGCAGATCCGAAGGATTCAGTCAAGGCTCGAAGCCCTGGAGCTCACTGTAGAGTCCCTCTCGAGTCTGCGTAAGGAGGCTGAAGGTTCTGCAATGGAAGCTGAAGAATCCTCACTGGAAGCCAGGAGATGATGTCCACAGCGAAGGTGAAGACTGGAGCTCCTCCAAAAAAAACAGAGGCAAGTCTTCTTTCTTCATTTCCTTTTTATTCCATTCAGGCCACAACCTATTGGTTACTACCGCTCACACTCAGAGTCTTCTGTCTTCAGTAAATCCCCTCAGCCACACCCAGAACTACGCCAATCCAATTTAGTTGGGCGTTTCTTACTCAAATTGACACAGTTAACTCTCACATGCTGTAATGTATTTTGTACATAAAAAGACAATATGTAATAACAGCAAAACAAACCAAAACCCCAAACCTAAATCTATTGTAATGAGTGAGGCAAAAGGGCAAAAGCAACCATGTCTTCTGTCTTTATTATGTATAAAATATTACCATGATGGCCAGTTCGTTGCCTTGTGCCTGAGTTTCCACATGCATTTGTTGTCACTGCATCTGTTTGTACATGTGAGACTCATGAAGGCAAAGAGGACTTTTTTTCTGGTTCCGGCTGTGTCAATTTTTCTTTTTTTTTTTTTTGAGACAGGATCTCACTATGTAGTTCAGGCTGGCCTTGAACTCACTATGTAGCCTAGGCTGGCCTTCAACTCACAGCAATCCTCCTGCCTCAGGCTCCAGAGGGCTGAGATTATAGGCATGCAACATCACGCCTGGCAATTCTAATTTTTCTTCCTCAGGCCCCTAAGGTGAGGATTCTACTGGGCTCTGACCTGTGTGCTTTCTCTTAATACTTGGCCTCATGAGGATCTCATTCACTCTCACAGTGCTAACACTGTGGATGATTTCTAAATCCGCGTTCTTCAAACTGACATCTGCTGGAGTTTTAGGAATGTTCCTCCAGTTGCCTATCAGATACCTCCAATGCAAGGAAACTTAGCAATATTTTATATCTTCCTTCCAGCAGCTCATCCTACTGACTTCTGCACTTGATTGTAGCCAAGAGGCTGAGAAGCGGTCCTGCTGACTTCCAAATGGGAATATTTGTGGTACATTTCAGTTCCTTCCTCTCTCATCTACCTCTTCCAGCTTCAGCAAATGGTCAATTATGCTTCTAAAATGTTCCTTTTGGAGCTTATACTCCCAGTTATAGACATGTAATAAACTTTATTTGTTCCTTGTCCTGTTAAAAATAAAAATATACACAAAATGTTATTTTATCTATATTTATTCCTATATCACTTGCTCCTGCAGTATTTCATAAATATGCACTAATTTTTCTCTTCTAATACTTTTTCATTTTTATTTCACTTACTTTAATAGCCTATGGAGATAGAACTCACACACATAAAATTTAGCCAAAGAAAATGCTGAATTTATTGTAAATGTAGGGGACAGTATAATCATCACCACCATTGAGCTTTAGAACATTCCCATCAACTTACAAATTTCATTTATATCCATTTTCAGCTCTTTCTCACACTCACCCTCAGCCCCAGGCAACCACTAATCTGCTTTTTATTTCCAAAGACTTGCCATTTCATATAAATGGAGCCATGCAATATGTAGTGTTCCTGTGTCTGGCTTCTTTCATTCAGTGTGACACTTCTGAGGTGTTCCCATGACATGGTATCAGTAGTATGCTTCCTTTTTTGCTGAGTAGCATCCCATCATGCAGGTACCCCCACATTTAGTTTATCTATTCATAAGTTAATGGATATTTGGGTTATTTCCAGTTTTTCTTCATTATGAATAATGCTGCTTCAGACATTCATGTGTACTAGGACTTTGTGTAAACACAAGACTTCATTGCTTTTCCTAGATACTTAGGAGTGCAATTGATGGATCATTTATTAAGTATAGATTTAACTTTTTAAGAAACTTCCAAACTATTTTGCAAAGTGGCTATACAAACTTACACATTGTCAATCCTTGGTGTTGTTGATCTCTTAATTGTAGGGATTCTAGTGGATGGGTAGTGAGTGGTATCTTGGGATTTTATCAGCATTTCCTTTTGATTAAATATGTTGAACATTGTTTCATATGTTTCTAGGGTGATGTTTCTACTAAAATCTTTTACACATTTTTAAATTGTCTTCTGATTACTGAGATGTAAGAAGTTTTTTCATGAACTGGAAATAAGTACTTGATCAAATATATGATTTGCAAATATTTTGTCCATTTTTTTTTTACTGTGTTTTGTTTTTGGTACCGGGGATTGAACTCAGGACCTTGCGCTTTCGAGGCAGGCAGCAGCACTACTGAGCTAAATCCCCGGCCCCATTTTTTTTTCTCAATTTCATAGTTGTTGCTAGCATATAGAAATAGAGTTTTGCTTATGCCTTACAGTCTTCATAGATTTATTCATTAATTCTTCTATATTTTTTGTAGATTTTATTAAATTTTCTACACATCTATAACTAGTAACAATTGTCCATCTTCCTACCCTGTTTGAATTCTCTCTCTCTCTCTCTCTCTCTCTGTCTCAAAAATTTCTGAAAAAGTTTCAGTTGAAGCAGTGAAAATGGACATCTTTGTCCTGTTCCTGATCTTCAGGGAAGAGGTTTAGTCTTCTATCACAAAGTGTAACATAGCTACAGGTTTCTTTGTAGAAGTTCTTTTTCAACTTTGGAAAGTTCTGCCTTTTCTACTTTGTAAAGAGTTCTTTTTTTCCATCTTAAATGCTTGGTGGATTTTGTCAAATGCTTTGCCTACATCTATTGAGATGATCATTTGGCATATACTTTGGCATGTACTTTGGCATGTAGTTTTATCAATTTGGTATATAATATTAATTTATTTTCAGATGTCAAACCAACCTAACTTTCCTGTAGTAATTCCCACTTGGTCCAAGTTATACAATTTTAAAAACATGTTTATTTATTCAGTTTGCTATTACTATTTTTAAAAGATTTTGACATCTATTTTCTTGAGGAATATTGGTCTACATTTCTGATTCCTAATGTTTCTCCTGCTACAGTACTTGGGTGTGGTAATTAAGCTTAATTGTCAATTTGATTGTCTTGGGAGCCAGCTAGGGATTAGGAAAGCACACTCCTGAGTGTGACTGCCTGTGTCACAGAAGTGTGATCTTCACCATAGTTGGTCCCTGGTCCCTTCCTCTCTGGCACTGCTCTCCTGGTTTGCCTCTTGACCTCCATAAACCAACCAACTTTTCTCCATATACTCTTCTGCTATGATGTTCCTGCCTTGGAGTCTGTCAACCATGGACTGAATCCTCTGAAACTGCAAGCAAAATAATCCAATTCTTCTTGAAGTTATGGCTGTTGGGAATTTCATTTCAACAACAGGAAAGCTGACTAATACAATGGATAATGACACTAGCCTCATAAATGAGTTAGGAAATATTTTCTCCTCACCTACTGTTGTGAGTTGAGTTGTGCTCTTCTCTCTAAATCACATGTTGAGCCAGGCAGTAGTACATGATTGTAATCTCAGCACATAGGGAGGCTGAGATAGGAGGATCACAAGTCTGAGTGCTGCCTGGGCAACTCAGTGAGACCCTGTCTCAAAAGGAAAAAAAAAAGCTAGGGATGTATTGTGGTGATAGAGTGCCCCTGGGTTGACTCCACAGTATGGCAAAAACAAAACAATCCATCAAACAAAAACCCACAAAACATTCAGGCATGGTAGAATGCATCTATAATCCCAGTACTCTGGGAAGCTGAGGAAGGAAAATCAAAAGTTCAAGCCTATTCTGGGAAATAGTAAGACTATGTCTCAAAATGAAACAAAAAGGTCTGGAGATATAGCTCAATGCAAAAGCCCTGGGTTCAATCTCCAGAATCACAAAACAAAGGAAAGCAAAGCAAAGCAAAACAAAAACACAAACAAATCACATGTTGACGTGCTAAAGTCTAATCACTCAGAATGTGACCTATTTTTGGAGATAGAATCTTCACAGTGGTAATCAAGTTAACATGGAGTTCTTTAGCATGAACCATAATCCAATATGACTGGTGTACTCATAAGACTCAAGAAGACAGAGGGATGACAGTACCAAGAAAGACACCAGCAGAAGAGAGCCTTATACAAGCCAATAAAATAGGTTAGAATAGACTCTTCCCTTCCAGCCCTCAGAAGGAACCAACCCTGCTAGACTTTGATCTTCAACTTTGAGTTTCCAGAGCTGTAAGATAATAAATTTCTGTTATTTAGCTACTTAGTCTGTGGCAGCCTTAATCTGTTATGGGAGGCTGAGAAATTAATGTACCTATTTTCTGAAAGAATTTATGTAGGATTGGTAATATTTCTTCCTTAAATATTTGATAAGATTTGCCAGTAAATTCATCTGAATCTGGGCTTTTCTTTGCGGGAATATTTTTAGTTACTAATTCAATTTCTTATTTGTTATTAGTTTTTTCAAATTTGAAATTTCTGGATCAATCTTAGTAATGCTTTTTTTGAGACAGAGTCTCACTATGTAGTTCAGCTGGCCTTGAACTCACTGTGTAATGCAGTTGGCCTCAAACTCACAGTGATCCTCCTGTCTTGGCCTCCAGAGTTCTAACATTACACATGTGTACTACCATGCCCAGCAATCTTAGTAAAGTTTTATCTGTAGGAATTTGTGCATGTTTAATTTATATTTACTTTGCTAGCATAAACTTGCTCATAACATTCTCAAAGTCCTTTCAATTTCTAAAAGGTCAATAGTTCTATTCCCTTTTCATTCCTGATTTTGGTTATCTCTATTTTCTTTGTGGTTCAACTGAAAATCTTATCTATTTTATTCATGTTTTTAAAAGAATCAACTTTGATTTAGGTAATTTTGTCTCTATTGCTTTTATTTTATTGATTTCTATTCTGATCTTTATTGTTACTTTCTATTTATTTGCTTTGTGTTTTATTTGCTCTTTTTCTACCTTCTTGAAGTATAAGCTTACATTATTGATTACAGATCTTTCTTTTAAATTAAGCATTTAATAGAAACTTAAATTTTCTCCTAGGCATTATATTAACTGCACTCTCAACTTTCAGTATGTATGGTTTTGCATTTATTCAGCTTGAAATATTTTCTAATTAACCTTATGATTTCTTCTATGACTCATGATTATTTAGAAGTATGCCTCTGAAACATTTGAAAGTTTCCCAAATTTCTTTCTGTTTAGTTTCATCATGGTTGAGGAACATACTTCATATGAATTCAATTCTTCTAAGTTTATTGAGACTTGTTTTATGATGCAGTATAAGGTCTATCCTGGAAAATGTTCCATGTAGCCTGGAGCACTCTGTGCTCTGCCATAGTGGGAGGAGTCGTCTATGTACATTAGTAGGGGAGGTTGGGTGATAGCTGCTTAAGTTTTCTGTATTCTTATTAACTCTCTGTCTAGATGATCTGTTGATTACTGAGAAAAGGCTTGATTTAACTCTGTTAACATTTGCTGCATGTATTTTCTACTAAATGCCTACATTTATAATTCCTACATCTTTCTCATGTTTTGATACCACTATGAAACACTATGAAATAAACACTCTTTGTTCCTAGTAATAACATAACTCTTGTTTTAAATTCTATTTCTTTCTGATATTAATATAGGGACAGTGCTCCAGATCACTTGTGCTAACTATTTGCATGGTATGCATTTCCGCCATTCTTTTACTTTCAATCTATTTGTGTCTTTCAATTCAAAGTGTTTTTCTTGAAGATAGAAAATACCTAGAACTTCTGTAAAAATCCAGTTTGATAATGATAGGTCTTTTTGATATGGCTGGATTTATATCTGCTGTTATACTATGTGTTTCTGTTTGTCCTATATCTTTTTTTTCCTGCTGTGCCTCTTTCACTGCCTTCCTAAGTTATTTTATTAACTATTTTAGAATTTAATTTTCTTAGTGATACCTAGGGATTACAATATATGTCTTAATCACAATCTACTTCAGTTTCCTATTGACAATTTTGATAAAATACAGCAACTTTGTTCCAATACCACTCCATTTTATCACCCCTCCTTCATGTTATTATTGGTGTAACTGTACATACCTATCATGTAAATCCCACAGTATAGTGATATAATTATTGCCTTGTGCAATCACTATTTTACAACAAATCCGCATAAGAAAAGACAAAAATACTTTTTATACAATTTTTTCTGTTTACCCACCTATTTGTCATCTCCTGTGTTCACTGTTCACTTCTTTCTATGGATTCACGTCACTGGCTGGCATCATTTTCTCTCAGCCTGAAAATAGTCTTTAAGTGCTTCTTAGGGGACATTTTGCTAGCTACAGATTATCTTAGTTTATCTTTGAATGGCTTCCTCCCACTTCATTTTTTGAAAGTTTACTGAGTATCTTGGTTGTACTTTTCTCCCGCCCTCTGAGTATGTCATTCTGTTGCCTTCTGGCCTGCATTGTTGTGCATGGAAACTCAATGTTAAACATGTTGTTTTCTTGTCTGTGACAGTTATTTTTCTCTTATTGCATTCAATATTTTCCTACTGTTTTGGAGTTTTTGCAGTTGAATGATAATGTGTAAACCACGTTTTTTCTGCTTAGATCTACTGGGCTTCTTGAGCCTATGGGTTAATGTTTTTCTGCACATTTAGTAAAAGCTTCAGGCATTTCTCTTCAGATATTTTTCTACCTCTTATTTTCTCTCCTCTCCTTTAGAGCTCACATTATGTATAAGTTGGTGTGTTTGATGTTTTCCCATAGGTCTTTTAGACTCTGTTCATCTTTGATCTTTTTTCTCTGTATTCTTCAGAAAGGATAATTTTTATTGACCTATCTTCAAATTTACTGAGGTTTTTTTCTGTCATCACATATCTACTCCTAAGCCCATTCTCACTTTGTTATACTTTACAGTGCTAATTTTCAATTGGTTCTTGTTGTAGTTTATATTGTGATTCCCTAGTTACAACTGATGTCCTAGTATTTTCTTTTAACACAGTTTCTTTTAATCATCAATGCATATTTAGAATAGCTGCTTTGATGCTATTGTCTGCTTCTTCCACCATTTGGATACAGTCAGAATTAGTTTTTGTTGACTCCTTTTACTCCTGAATATGTCACAATTTTCTATATTACTTTGTAGGTTTTATAATTTTTATTGAACACTGACACTTTGGATAACATATTGTTGCAACTCTAGATTCTAATTATCACCCTGAGGTTTTCTCTTTTCTTTCTTTTCATAAGTTTCCTGTACATAAACTGCAGAATCTGTCTCCTTGGCAGGATGTGGTTGCTGATGTCTCTGCTCAGTGTTTTATACTTATTTTAAACTAATTTTGTAGAGGCCACTTCTATGACTGCTTAGCTTAGTGACCAAACAATGATTAAGGCAGAAGCTTTGTTCAATTGCCTTGAGTGTGTAAGATTTCCACCCTCTGCCAGCAGATTGTATGTGAGCTGGGGAGTGAATTCAATGTTCTGCTGTTTCCCGAGTCTGTTTTGGCTTTCACTTCCCATCAGCGTCTCTTGAGTCTTCCTTCCACATATGTGTAGTTTCCCCAGTAGGCGAGGATGTGTGGAGGCCTTATCTAGGCCTTCCAAACTTTCTCTGTTCCAAGATCTCCACATATGCTCCTGGCTTGTCTCCAGTTGCCCCAAGTGGAATCACATCCTCAGTCCAGCAGAGCTGCAAATTTTCTCCATCCTTTCTGTACTAACTGTGATACTTAAAAGGACCACAGCTTTTGCTCTCTGCCTCAAATAAAGTCTGCCCCTCTGGCTGCAAAGCTGTTGATCTTCTTAGCCAACTCTGCCTTAGTAGTAATATCGCCTATTCTTTCCAGCTGGGCTACGGCAGGCAATCAGAACTCACCAGCCAACAAGCCTCAGACTCTTGCCTCATTTATCTGAACTTTGAATTGATTCTCATTAATAAACACCTTTTGGTTTACTTTTTGCTTGTATTTAGTTGCTTTGCTGTCCTAAAATAGTTTTTTTTTTTTTTAACTATTTTATATTTTTGTTTTTGAGGGATTTTAAGTCCACCATAGCTTGAAATACCAGGTCTGGTATGTTTATAGTTTTTATTTTTTTACTGTTTAAATGGTTCATCTTCCTGGTTTCTTAATTTTGTGTATAGTTTGAGATAAGGATCTAACTATTTTTTCCTCCAGATGAATAGACAATTTTAAACAACTTTTGGTTGATTGAATTCATCCCCAGTCTCAGTCTGTTTGTGTGTATAATTTTTTGATGAGGCTAATGTTGTTTGAGTGTGTGTATGTTGATACAGCTGTGGAAGAAAATGGCATGTAACTTCTCAAAATAAAATGAATCACCTCAATATATCAAGATTAGATGGAAGAATCTGTATGCAATGGATGAGATCAATTTGTGGAAAACTTCCCAGAAATTACTAGTGTTTAGACTGCTATTGGTGATTGTGTTGTGTCAGAATTTGGGCCATTTGAGACTCTATTTGTTTGCTTTTCACATCCTGTCTACATCTTTTCCTGTGTCTAACCTCAGTCCAACATTTTAGCTTTAGCTTTTTCTGCTGCCTTGGTATACTTGACAAAAACATAGGACATTTATTTAAAAAGGAATTAGTGTACATATAAAAGAGAACTCAGAGAGCTCCCTCATCCTTTGTACCTTGTGAAGGCCCAGGAAGCAGGTTCTCACTAGACACCAAATCTACCAAGGCCTTGTCCTTGAACTTCCCAGCTTACAAAATTGTGAGAAATAAATTTTGGTTGTTTATGAGCAGCTCTGTTGGTAGTATTTTATTAGACTAGCCTGACCAGGCTAAGGCAATAACTTATATATAACAAAAACCAACTTTTGGCAAGTAATTTTATGGCAATGACCCCTTAGATGGAATATTGAGCAGATCATTGTAGAATGAGACAGGGCCTGACCTTGTTCTGAAACAATCACCAAGAAATCTCTTAAGCACATGATTCAACATGAGGATAGGCTCTCTTATCCAGGTAGGTCTATCTATAATAGATGAGACAATATATAAAGCCTATCATATGTGACATATACTCAATAAATGGTCTAATATAATTATCATAGGATATGATTTTGTGACATGGATAATATGAATTTATTTTTAAGAACATCAGTCCCTCCTAAATGAAATATTAGGGCTAACTTTGTGAATCCAATGAGCCAAGGCTCAGACAGGCACTAATGCAAGGTCACCTCACCTAGTATTGTGTGCCAAAAGCCCAGCCCTTCCTGGAAGAATCAGCTGACTTACCAGTTGTGCATCCACTGAAATTAGAGACACAGTGCTGTGGGGTGTTCTGTGGTGTCCAACAGACTCATGGTGAGGGGCTTTCACAATGTTTACTTGGACTGAAATGACAAATATGGCCACCCACATGGGAAGTAACACAGGGGGAACACACAGGCTTTGAGATCCAGATGCAGCCTCAGTTACTTCCTAGCTATGTGACCTTAGCAAGCACTTCATCCTTCAGGACCCAGGTCTTTTACCTGTGATACAAGGAAATGGTACCTTGCAAAAGTTTTGTGAAAATGGGAGATAATGTGTAGAAAGCACTCAGTGCACCATACGAGCTATATAATGGCATTATTTAAACAGTTTAAAAGCATCCATTAATGACCCCTATCTTGGAGGTTTTATATGAGGATTAAAAGAAAAAATATATGTAAAGTACTTGCTACATAATAGCCCCTTAATAATTGGTAGACTATGATGTAAATTTCAAGGAAGACAGTTATTTAATGGGCTTCTTCAAGTGTAATTCTCAATTTGGACTTAAGAGTCTTGGTTCCAGTGCTAATTAGCTATGTGCTCTTGAGCAAATAATTCTGGGTCTCAGTTTCTTCACTTGGATAAATAAGAAGCCAAGATTTGTCTTTTTATAAACTAAAAGGGGGGTGTTCTTATGCCTTGTAAGGAAGGTGCTTTGGGGTGCTAAGGAACATTCTAGAAGCCTGTCTAATACTAACAAGTTAGGGTTAAACTTGCAAAATTAATGAGTTCTTTACAAATGAGAATCTTAGGACAATAATTCACAAACAGATAGGTTAATTCTTTGAGGTATATTTGCTGTGCTTATGAGTCCTGGAGAAATTTGTTCTTCCGAGCTCCTGCAAAAGAGATTTTGATGGAGTCATATATGCTTTACTTCCATCTCACATTGATATATTTTGTACATTTTTAATTCAGGTACAGGCTTTCCTGCTGGTGTTGAGAAAGTAGTGGACATATCGCCTTCAACTTCCTATCTAACCATATTGACAGCAGCCCAAACCTACCTGTAGCACCTTTTTTTTTTTTTAGAAAGACAACTCACCAGTCAACATTTCAAGTTTACCTTGAAAGAACCCTTTCTCTTAATTGAAAAGCTATTAATGACATACTCTACAAAGCATTTCTTTTGGTTGGGTTAAATATTGGTATTTGCAGGTGTGGTAGAGAAGAGATTGATAAATGAGAAAGCTCATTTTTTAAACAAATGCTGTTAATGGTTTACACATAGTCACCTTAGCCAGCAGATATATTCTTCACCATTCATTTATTTGTTTTGGTATGCTTGGTGCCTGACATACAGCAGTTGCTGAAAGTTGTTGGATAAATAAATGCATAAGAAAAACACCTTTTTCTTGTCCCCAACAAGGAGAAGAGTGTAGATGGCAGATCCTGCTTTTAATAGCTCTGAATAGGCTTTGGGAAGTTGGGTTTAGGGGCAGCCAAGGAAAGGGAGAGACTTGCTTGGCATCTACTGGTGCCTCTCTGTTCAGACTGAGAAGGGATGGATGGAATAGTGTGAAGAGATTATTTTGTGGGCTTTAACATTCATTCTCTAAACCAGATGACACGTGTTGGCCTCATCATCTTTGGTTAGGTATTGGGTGTGCATGGGTTGTAGGAGTTGGGTGGGAATGGCTGAGTCCTGCCTAAGCTGTTGGAAAGAGAATGCAAAATGGAAACTTCTGAGACTGAAAATGCTGTTAGATGTGAGATAAAGCAGGTGAACTCTCATTTGGAACTTGATGGTGCTCTGTCTTTTTGGCTTTTTATATTGAAGCTGCACCTTCCCTACTAGAGGAACAAGAACTTCTCTTTATTCCTGACTGCATGCATTGTCCACAGCAGCTCAAGGCAGCCAGACTAGAGATGGACAGTATGAATTAGAAGGAAGAGTAGTGGGTTAGAAGTCTTGGCTCAACCAGTAAGCTGTGTGGCTTTGGGAAGACCATTTAACCTCTCTGGGCCTCTATGACAACATCTTTAGTGAGAGGGTTTGACTAG
>NW_004624732.1:31693218-31727280 GCF_000247695.1 Heterocephalus glaber
GGAACCCTTATGGAATGATTGCTTCTCAGAGGTGTCTTCCAGATATAGCTGGTCTTTAAGTTTTGAGTCTCTAATGACTCTAAGGCTATCTCATTTTCCTTATACTAGGAAGGTTCATTGACTAGATCAGTACCAACACCTTAGCCCAAGTGATACAGTCAGTAACACCATTGCATCAAGTACATCTTTGAAAATGACATTTTGTGGTAGTTATTAATCTATCACCTTTAGCTGTGTGAATTAAATCAAGATTGAGGATCAACCCAACATATAGTGAATAAACTCTTCAATATAACAACTTTACCCTTTGGGATGGGGAGTTAGAAGGGGTTGGGGAGGTAGGGACAGATGGGAAGAAGGATAGGGGAAGGTTAGCAGTGTGGCCAGAGGACACAGGTGAGAAGCAAAAAGAGAATAATAGGAAAATAAAGAACTCCAAATGAGGACCAAAACAGGGACAAATAGGTAAGATGAACCATGTGGGAGAGGAAGAGAGTGAGTGTAAGAGAGAGCGAAAGGAAAGAGGAAAGAAAGAAGAAAAGAAAAGAAAAAAAGGAGAGAAAAACAAATATTTGCAAAGAGTAGGAAAAGAAATTAAAGATAAGAGGAGCAAAGGAAAAGAAAAGAGAAAAAAACAAACTAATAATACTAATTTTGGGAATAAAAAATAACAATGAAGATGAAGGGCCTCTTTCAGGGTATGTCTCTGCTGTCACAATAGACAATGTGGGTAGCAGTGTGCAGATATAAGTCAATGAGTCTCAGCAAGCTAGTCAAAGCTCCGTGAGATTCAGGCAGATTTCTGGCTGCAAGTCCCAAGTTGAGCTCCCTGTCCTCCTGTTGTATTGCAGGTTCCAGCTGCCCTTCCCTTGAAGATAGTCCTGGTCCTGATGGGAGGTGAAGATGACTCCAACTTACCCAGTACAGTGGTCTGGTGGTCCAGTGTCCTCTGCGTCTTTGTAGTGTGAAACCAGGTGGCTGTACAGAAAAGAGGCCAGAGGAGCGGGGGTGGGGTGGGGTGGGGGCGGTGGTCCAGTGGGTGTTCCGCGCGACTCGCGACCTTGGTACAGTGTCCGCAGGCCTGCCTGTCTGCAGTGGGCTGATCCCCCCCCATTATCTTTTTACTTTTAGCAACATGTGGTGGACTAAGTGCCTGACACTAGATACAGTTTTAGTCTCTAACTGGCTGATAAGGGATGAATTTTTTTAAAAAGTCAGCAGGCAAAGAGAAGGGAATGGTTAATTCTGTTTACTAGGGCTTGGAAACTGACGTCTGGAAAGTACAAATTCACCAGAATTTTATTTTGTCTTCATTCGTTCACTCAACAAATGTTGGCTCCAGCAGCTGTACACAGGCATACTTACTGCATATTAAGAGTGAGAAAATAGTCATGAAGAGAACAAACAAGATCTTCATCTTCACTCAGTTCATCCTAAATGGGGGTAATAGAAGTTGGGAAGAGGAAATGTTAATCTCTAACACTGAATGAACATTTAATTTTACCTCATTTCACTCTCCCAATATACTTATAAGGAAGTGAGTAAGCCCATTCTGATGAGAAAGCTGAGGCTTAGGGAAGAGTGAAGCAAACCATCTGCCAAGTTCACACAAATAAGATGCCATTGGGACTCCAACCCACCCCTGCTTGTCCTTGTAGCTCCAGCAGTTAACTGTGATGCAGTTTTATAAGGAGAGGCTTCTAAAACCAGAGTGCGTGGATACTTGTTTCCCCTACACAACATTCCCTGTTTGGTTAACAGGGCAATTTTTTCTTTTGGAGATCTGACGCCTTCCTGTTTCAACCCAGATTTTCAAAGTGATGTCCTCTTCCCTCCCTCTATAGGCTTCAGAGGTGAGGTCATGACTCAGGTTTAGCCTATCAGAGCACACATCCTTCTTGGCATAGTGACTGGTCAAGAAATGAGCACATGACCAAGGTGCACCCATTGGAATCAAGACCTAGGCTTTTTCTGGAACAATTAAAAAGGCATCTCAGCATTTCCCCTGTAACTGTTTAAGCAGTAGACTGTAATCCCAGAGCAGCTGAATGGTATCTTTACTCCCCAGGAGTGGAGAGGGAATCTGCCTAAGAATGTAGTCAACAGAGACAAAGGTAGATTCAGAGCCATGACTTCAGGAAAACATCTTTTATGCTTATGGATCTAGGTTTTCCTGGAACAGACACTATTCTCATGCTTTTCAGTTACTTTTTTCCCCTTAAGACTAAGTTGCTGTCACATCACTTGCAACCAGAAATCTGGAAGGGTATAGCCTCCAAGTATGTGCAGAGATTTTTTATTTCTCTTTTTTAAAATTATATTCTTCACACTACCTCCAAAAATCTTCATCAACTTCATTAAACCTCTGTCCTTGAAGATAAACAAGACGTGGTCTTTTGCATGGATCTTTTGCCTCTGTTAGACTCCCATCTCTGTTCATGGAGTCATATTTTATACAGCAGGCAATGTCGGGCTTCATATGCCTGGGTATGGATTGGGCAGCTCCTTAACAAGTGGAAATTAATGTCTCTGCCTCTTTCCACTCCAAGGCCTCAACGATCTACTTTGGGCTCCTTTTGTTATCATGTTGGAACCCCAGACACAGCTCCTTCTGATATTGGGGATGTCACTGTAAGAGTCTGGGTGACCTGCTGTGTGAGTGATGTGAAAGCTAGGAAGGAGGCTGCAGATGACCAGAATGGCTTTCTCCCTGGTCCTAGTTTCCAGCAATATCTTCTCCAGGCTCAGAATCCAAGCATCTCACCCCTGGATAGCCTACTGACATAGTCCTTCTCCTCACAGGCTGAGGGTCTAAGAAGCACCTCAATTGCATGACTGAGTGAATCTCAACACTCAACCATTGGCTCTGAAGACCTCAGATGCTCAGGCCCATCCACAAAGCACTGTTCAACCCAAGGACATGAAGGAGCTCATGTATGGGGGCCTGTGATGCTCTCTCCATCAGCTATGTTTTCCCCCCTTTTATGCTTTGCCTCCCTTGTAGCAGAGCAGGTCCTCTAGCCAGGCTGAAATCTTCTCCTACTATTTCAGAAGCATATCCTAAGACAAACTCAGATTTTCATAAGAAAAGACTCACAAAACATCATTGCTAGTCGCTAGAATGTATGTCTGAGGATATGACTATGAGCTCTAGGAAGTCCCATGTAGCACTGGGCTAGATCAACAATTCCAAATAAAGTGACTCTAGAAATCTTGTGTCGCTTTGTAGGAATGAAGCTAGACTTTCCAAAAATGCTGTGTGGTGGGCAGTTTGCACATCACCTCCGCAATGATCCCTGGAAATAAAGGATTCCCAGAAAGAAGGGATCTAGCATGCAAACCATATTCTTTAGCAGGGCATGATAAAAGCATGGCATTAAGACTTACCCTCTTATGTAACTGTGAATCAAGCTGAAAATAAATAGATTAACAGAAGAAAAGCATATAAATCTTATTTGATTTTTTTTTTTTTTTTTTTGGTACCCGGGATCAAACTCAGGACCTTGCACTTGTGAAGCAGGCTGTGGAACCACTGAGCTAAATCCCTGGTCCAAATCTTATTAGATTTTAATACTTGCATGTGGCTACTCTTAGGAAGGGCCTGCCACAGACAGAACAGGCTAAGCTCTACCAGGACCAAAAAGGTTATGTCCTGTGGCCTGGATGTGCTTGTAAAGGGGTGACAAAAGATGCTGGGAGAGTGCTCAGAGCCACAGGCGACAATAGACTTCTGGAAGACATTGGGAACAAAACAATGAAGAGACCAGCAGGGAAAAGGACCCTGTAGTAAGCCAGGGGTGCCCTAATTTATCTCCCTAAAGTACTGTACTAAGAAGGCCCTTGCAAATCTACCCAGGCCCAAAGACCTCTATTAAAATGCAAATAAGGTTTGATAAGGACTTCCCATGGAGTGGTTACCAGCAATTAGCACTTCAGCTCCTTTCCTGTGTGGAAATTAGCCCCGGAGGAGGAGACACGTGCAGCTACATTTTGATCTCCCCGTGGGAATGTAGACTAGTATGCAGAGGGAATAGCTTTTTAGGAGGCGTGGGTGAAAGGGAAGAGAGAATGTCAAACTCATTTGGCTAGTTGTCAGTTTCCCTCGAAATTGTCCATATTACTTAGCAGCAGCCTTTTTTCAGGCATGCCTGACCCCACTCAGAGTCTCAATTTTGTTTTTTGAAATACAGATTTGCAAAAGTGTCCACAGGTGACCAAGGTCACTGTTCAGGAAATTTATTTTTTTCCCCCCTCATCCCTAAAGCTGGGATTTGAGTCCTTTCAGGATAACAAGTTTCTCTCTCTCTCTCTCTCTCTTTCTTTCCCTTCCTTTCTCTCCCTCTCTCTCCTTCCTTCCTTCTTTCTTCCTTTCCTTCCTTCCTTCCTTCCTTCTGTGAGACCGAAAGTGACTCCATTTTGTAAATGTGGGACCAGAATGACTCTATTTTGTCCAAAATGAAACAGTGTCCTTTGTTCTCTCAAATTAGTGCTTGAACTGGGACAAAGGACGTAATCCACAACTCAAGATTCCTAAGCTCATTACTCAGCCATCTGTTTGCCCTAGAAACAAGTGTCCTGGGCCCACTATCTATAGGACAATCTGTTAACGTGCTGACACAAGGTAGTCATGACCATTAGTCAAGATGTCTGCTGACCATCAGTACGTGACAGTAGACCACTAACCTTTGTCCCCATTCTTCTTGTAATAACCTATACGTAATCCCCTTCAACCCCCAATGAGCCTAGCCAATCAAAATTCTACACTTCATGCTTGCTACATGTTAACCAATCATATGGCTGCTAATGACCAAAGCTTGCTGTAATCTCAATAAAAACCCTGCTAATTTGGAACTCGGGGCTCTCAATCTTGATCCGCTGTGTCGGTGACAATTGAGAGTCCCTGCTTAAGCCTGAATAAACGACCCTCGTGTGCTTACATCGGAAACGGCCTCCTGGTGGTCTTTGGGACTTCGTAATCTGGGCACAACACTTCCAGTTATCATCTTTTTTGTATTTTTTAAGTTTTAGTTTAGTTTAGTTTGCTAGCACCTGTGTGTAGTACATAAGGTTTACACTCCTTGCCGGAAGTTGGCACATGTACATGACCCATCTTAATTCCTTTTTTTCACCCTCTTTCCTGTCCCTCCCTCCCTCCCAACCCCTCCACCCATCTCTTGGTCATTGTCACCCACCTACATGTTTATAGTACATACTGTTTACATTCCTTGTGTGGAGATGGTACATGTACACAACACATCTGAATTCCTTTTTGTTGTTGTTGTTGTTTTGGTACGGGGATCAACTTGGGTCCTTGTGCTTGCACTTGGGCTTGTGAGGCAGGCAGCAGAACCACTGAGCTAAATCCCTGGCCTGGCCTGAATTCCTTTTTATCATCCTTTATCTCTTCTCTCCCTACCCCCATCCCTCCATCTCTTGGTCTCTTTCCCCTTTCAGAAGGATCTATCACTCTACTTCTCATTATCTGTTGTTTGCTCATTATTTTTACTCTGGGTTTCTTATGTAAGAGAATATTATATAAGTGGTATTTAAGCTTGTGTGTCTGGTTTATTTCACTTAACATTATGGTCTCAAGGTGCATCCATTTTCCTTTAAATGATTCAAGTTTATATTTCTTTATGGCAGACAACTACTCTACTGTGTGTAAGTAGCACATTTTCTTTATCCTTTCAACTGTTGATGGACATATAGACTGCTTCCAAGATTTGGCTATTATGAATTATGCTGCTATAAAGATGGATATGCATCTATCACTGCAATATGATGTTTTTACCTCTTTTGGGAAGATACCTAGAAGGGGAATAGCTGGGTCAAATGGAATTTCTAGTTTTAGTTTTCTGAGGAATCTCCATACTGATTTCTATAGTGGTTGCACTAGTTTACATTTCCATCAACAGTGTAGAAAGAACCCCCCCCCCAACCTCTCCAACATTTGTTATTATTTGATTTCTTGATGATGGCCATTCTTTTTGAGGTAAGACGGAAACTCAATGTGTTTTAAATTGTATGTCTCTAAAGGCCAGTGATGTTGAACATTTCTTCATGTATTTATTGACCATTTGTACTTCTTTCTCTGTGAGGTGTTTATTAATTACGTTACTGGGTTTCGGGGGTGCTGAAGTCTCCTTCTGGAGGTGGTTTCTAGGTTCTTTCTGTCCTGAGCAATGAACTGGTCAAGACAGAGTTTTATTAGAGGTAGAAAAAGAAACAGGCTCTGCAGAATGAGTTTGGGCCAAGTGAAAATCAGAAAAGAAGTAATGGTGGGCTACCATGCAAGAGTGAACACAGTGGCAAAAATGTGGACGGTTCTTTTTATATCACCCACTCCGCAGATTAACATCAAGTCTAGGCCATTCTATAGAAAAGCTGCTGAAGTTCTCATGAAAAGTCTACATGTAGGGCTTTGAAAAGTCTCATGAAAACTCTACATGCAGAGCTGCTCTGCACGCATGTCCTGGGGTTTCATAATTAACAGGTCACATCTACTTCCCCAGCCAGCTTGGTATGCCCTAATCTATCTCAGTTTCACTTGCCCATTGTTTGGATTCAGGCTTTAGTTTGGGGATCTAATTTTTTTGAGTTCTTCATATATTCTAGATATGCATCCTCTGAGGAATTGCTAGAAAAAATTTTCCCATTCTGTAGCTTGTCTTTTTATTCTTTTGGTTGTTTCTTTTGCTGTGCAGAAGCTTTTTAATTTAATATGATCCCATTTGTTGATTCTCAGAATTATTTGCTATGCAATTGGAATTCTGTTCGCAAAGCCCTTGTTTATGCCCATGACTTCAAGAGTTTTACCTACCTTTCCTTCTAGCAGCTTAAGTGTTTTTGGTTTAACATTTAGTTCTTTGATCCAATTTGATTTTAGTTTAGTACATGGTAAAAATATAGGTCTAATCAACTAGAGACTGGATAAAGAAGATGTGATTTTCTTTTATAAAAATGAGTACTGCTCAGCCATAAAGAACAAGAAACTAGAGATATTTAGAGCTAAATTGATGTGCATTGAGGCCATACTCAAGTGAAATATATAGGACACACATGTGTAAATACTGAATAGTTTCTCTGGTGTGAGAAACTAAAACTGTAAATAAGGATCAAAATGTATAATCGATAATGTGAAATAGGAAGAAAAGGTCTGAAGGGGTAGGGGAAGTGGGAGGGATAGGGGAAAGGAAAGAAGGGAAAGGAAAAAATATGAGAAAAGGAAAAAATGGAAATGGTCTCTGTAAATAAGGAGGGGTGGAAGGGTTGAAGGGAGGGCAGGGGAAGGGGGAAAAATAATAACCAAGATACAACATGTAAAGGTACAAGTTCCCAATGATGAATGTATCTGTATTTTATATCTAAAATGTACCAATAAACTTAATGAAAAAAGAGATATGGATCTAGATTCAATCTGCTGTATGTGGATAGCCAGTTTTCCAAGCACCAATTATTAAGGAGGGTATCTTTCCTCCAGTGTGTGTTTTTGGCACAAAAAGTTGAACGTACATAGAGTTGTTTCTGCATCCTCTATTCTGCATGCTGTTTTTATCACAGTAGCTTTGTAATATAACTTCAAGTCCAAGATTGTGATACCTTCTCATTCTCCTCTTTTTACCCAGGATTGCTGTTGCTATTTTGGGTTTCTTCTGATTCCACATGAATTTTGGGGTTGTTTTCTCCATTTCTGTGAAGAATGCTATAAGAATTTTGATTGGAATTGTGTCAAATCTATACTTTAATTTTGGAAATATGGCCATTTTTACTATATTGGTTCTGCTTATCTAGCAACAGGAGATTTTTTTTTTTTGATAACTAGTTTTCATGTAGAAGTCTTTCACTTTCTTAGTTATGTTAATTCTTAAATATTTAACTTTTCTTGGTGCTATTGTGAATTGTTGTTTTGTTTTGTTTTTTTGGTACCGGGGATCGAACTCAGGACCTTGTGCTTGCATGGCAGTTGCTGGAACCACTGAGCTAAATCCCCAGCCCAGCTATTGTGAATTGTATTTCCCCCTTAATTTCTTTCTCAGTGGGTTTATTATTAGTGTGTACAGGAATGCTATTTATTTTTGTGTGTTGATTTTGTATCAAGCTACATTACTGAATTTGGTTATTAATTCTAAGCATCTTTTGGTGAATTTTTAGGGATCTTCTATGTAGAGAATTGTGTCATCTGCAAATAATGATAATTTAACTTCTTTCTTTTCTTTTTTTCGGGGATCGAACTTGGGAGCTTGTGCTTGTGAGGCAGGTGGCAGAACCACCGAGCTAAATCCCTGGCCCTACTTCTTCCTTTTCTATACATATCCCCTTTACTGTTTTATTTTCTTGCCTCACAGCTCTTGCTAATGCTTTGAGTACTGTGTTGAACTGGCGTGGTGATAGCAGACATCTTTGTCTTATTCCTGATTTTAGAGAGAAAGCTTTCAGTTTTCCCCCATTTAATATGATGTTGTCAGTAGGTTTATCATAAATGGATTTTATCAGACTGAGATAAGATCCTTACTTATTTTTTTCAGTTTTTTTTTTAATCATGCAAGGATGTTGTATTTTGTCAAAGGCTTTTTCTATATCTATTGAGATAATCGTGTGATTTTTTTTTAAACTGTGATTCTGTTTATATGATGTATTACATGCACTGATTTGTGTATGTTAATCCATCCTTGCATTCCTGGGATGAAGCCTACTTGGTAATAATGTACGATCTTTTTGATGATTTGTTACATTTTCTTTGCCAATATCTTGTTGAAGATTTTTGCCTCTATATTCATTAAAGATATTGATCTATATATAATTCTCTTTTTTTTCTTGGAACCTTGTCTGGTTTTGAAATTAGGGTAATGGTAGCTTCCAGAAATGACTTTGGGAGCATGCCTTCTCTTTCAATTTCATTAAAAACCTTGAAGAGTATTAGTGTTAAAACTTCCCTAAAGTCTTTGTAGAATTCAGCAGGGAAACCACCTGGACCTGGGCTTTTCTCAGTTGGTAGGTTATTTTTCATTGCTTTGATTTCATTTCCTGTTATTGGATTATTCAGGGTTTTTAAATTTTCTTGGTTCAATATTGATAATTCCTATGTATCTAGAAACCTACCCATTTCTTCTGAATTTTCCAATTTATTGGCATACAGGCTTGCCAAGTGGTTGTCAAGAATAGTTTTTGGCAGTATCTTTTGTGTTGTACCTTTTAAATTTGTAATTGCATTGATTTGGGTCTTTTCTATTTTTTGGTTAGACTGGCTAAGGGTTTGTCTATTTTGTTTATGTTTTCAAAGAACCAACTCTTAGATTCATTCATTCTTTGTATTTTTTTGGTTTCAATTTCATTGATTTCTGCTCTGATCTTTATAATTTCCTTTCTTGTACTTACTAGTCTTGGGTTTGGATTGCTCTTGTTTTTCTAGGATCCTGAGGTGCGTTATTAGGTTATTTATTTGGGCTTGCTCTGTTTTTGTTATGTGGATGCTCACAGCTATGCACTTCCATCTTAGCAGCACTTTCATTGTGTTCCATATGTTCTGGTATGTTGTACCAGCATTATAATTTAGTTCTAGACACTGTCTCATTTCTCCTTTAACCAATTGTCTAGTAGATTTTACTGCTTAATTTCCATACATTTGCATAATTTCTGTTTTGTCACTGATTTCTAGCTTCATTGCACTATGGTCTTATAATATGCATGATATCATTTCAATTCTTTTACATTTACTTAGGGCTGATTTATTGACTAGTATGTGGCCTAATTTAGAGAAAGTTACATGTGCTGCTGAAAAAAATGTGAATTCTATTGTTGTTGGGTGAAACAGTCTATTAGGTCCCTTTATTTGAAGGTTGTGTTTTATGTTCCTTTTGGATTATTCCCATAACCAATATGTAGTGACCTTCTTTGCCTCATTTGATCATTTTTGGCTTGAAGTCCACTTTGAATATGAGATAGGTATACTTGCTTTTTTTTAGTACTTGTTACATAGAATATTGTTTTCCATCCTTTGATTTTCAGTCTAAGAGGGATTTGGTGGTGGTGGTGGTGGGTGTTAAATGTGTTTCTTGTATATACTTTTGGGTTTTTTTCTTGATCCATTCTCCTAGCCTATGTCTTTTGATTGGGGTGTTGAGATCCTTTATGTTGAGAGTTATCACTGGTAAGTATTGACTTATTTTCCTCTTGTTGATTCCCTATCTTTCTCTTCTACTTAATTTCTCACCCTACCTGGTGTATTCATTCTATTAGGCTTTTTATCATTGTGGCTTCACTGGCTTTTTCTAGGATATCCTTGAGAAGTTTTTGGAGTGCTGGTTTGGTAATCATGAGTTTTTTTAGGTGTTCTTTATCATGAAAATATCTTATTTCTTCATCACTTTTGAAAGATAGTTTTGTCAGCCTGTCAGCAGGATATGTCAGCCTGGGTTGGAAATTGTTTTCTTTCAGGGCTTTAAACACTACTCCAAGCTCTCTTGGCCTTTAAGGTTTATATTGAGAAATCTACTGTAATTTATAAGTGACTTGTTGCTTTTCTCTAACTGCTTTTAAGATTACGTTCTTGTGTTGGACTTCCCAGATTTTGACTATGATGTGTTATGGAGAGGTTCTTTTCGGACCCTGCTTATTTTGGGACCTGTAGGCCTCACTTACTTGTATGTTAAATTCTTCTACCTTATTTGGTAAGTTTTCAGCTATTATTTCTGTAGACAGGGTTTTTCATGCCATTTGTGTTATTTTCTGATTTTTCACTAATTCTAATTAATCTTCAATTGGTCTTCTTTGAGTCATCTAGTAGCTGTTTGATCCATTTTTCATGTCCTCTTGTTTTAAGATGTCTCTCATTAATGAGTCACTGACAACAACCCTGTCTTCTAGTCCTGAGACTTATGTCTTTGAATTGGTCACTTCTGCTGCCCATACTTTCAATAGAATTTTTAATCCCTTGAATTTCTATTTGGAGCCCTTTTATGAACACTAGTTCTTTTCTATGCTGGTCATGCATGTTTTACATCATTTTGTTTAGTTCTTGTTTTTATTAGTGTCTTCTTTAGATTTGATAATGATTTTGTTTAATTGCCTCAATATCTTGTTACTTATGTCCTAAGTGCCTTATTGAAATGTTTTGCTGGGCCTGGGATTTAGCTCAGTGGTTCCAGCACCTGCCTCACAAGCACAAGTTCGATCTCAGTACAAAAAAAAAAAAAAAGAAATGTTTTGTTATCTCTCTGCTGATACGATTTTGAATAATTCAGGTATGAGACTTTTGGTTTCCTCCCCTTCAGTACCCCATGAATGAGCTTTGGGGGAGTTGGGAGTTTTTGAAGGCATTTTATTAGTTTGTCTTCTCATGTACCTATTTTTGTTGTGGTTTATTTGTTTTGTGTTGAGGCTTGTGGGTTTATTGTAGTGGAAAGTTTTGTTTCTAGTATGGAAAACTTTCTAGTTAATGTCTACTTTTCAGTGGTGTCTTCTGGGGATGGCTAACACTGGCTTTTGCCTCTGTTCTAGGATCTAATCACCTCCATTTACTTGAGATGCAAAGTCACAGCATGTTTGGCCCAGTGCCCAGTTCTCCCAAAATGGGCCACAGTATTGTTAATGATCCCTAGGCAATGTAGATATTGGCATCTCAAGAAAACTAAATAATGGCAACAGCTATGACATGTTGGTTGTAGTAATAAAATCAACATTAGTTATAGCATTAAATACAAACTGAATATTGACAAATCCTAAGGGCCAATAAAGTCCTTGTCCACAGAAAAGAGATCTACAATTGTAGTATAAACACTAAGACAAACCTATTGACCTACAGAAAATATCTACTAAATGGAACAACTTTACCTCTACTAATAATAGGACATTATTTAACAGCAATAGCATAAAGTTAGGTATTTATCTAGAGATTTGTAAAGCTTAACAGTTATGTTAGTAAAGGTTGGGGACCAGAGAATGAAAAAAGCAAAATCTGAAAAATTAATTGATGGATAGGAGAAGGAGAGAAAAGTAAGATGGGGGTCCTATTAAGGAGGAAAAGGAAATTAATAGTGATAGAGAACAGTCACTGGAAAGGACAAACAAGAAAAAGCACAAAAAAGATAAATAGCAAAAATGGGATGAAAGACGAGAAAAAAGTTGGACAGAGAAAAAATAAAAGAAACTAAAAGAAGAGGGGGAAAAGTGAGAGAAAAACCCCTGCCATGAAGGAAAGATAAAAATAATGCAAAATAGTAAAATCAAAAAGAGATTGAGTCAAAGAAAAAAATGCCTGTGTTATTGTGTGAGTAGTTTCTTTCCACTATCTGCAGTCTTGGAGTCCAACCAGACGTGATTTTCTACACCAAGCTTTAGGGTCTATGAGTCTTTGAGTTGCCCTCCCTGCACAAGTGGCCCCTCTGTTCATTCCTCCCAGACTCTGGTTACTATTCAAGCCAAGGCATGTCCTTGCTCCTATTGGTCCCTTAGGTGGAGAACACGGTCAGCCCTCTGATCTTTGTTAGATGTAGGCTGAAAGGTTCAAGTGGGCTGGTGGATTTAATGTTGACAGTTACAGCATCTGGTAGCTCTCTTCTCTCCCTCTGTGTTTCCTTTGTCCAGGATCGGGTCAATTGGTTAGTCTCTGCCTCTGCTGGCCAGTGCTGTGCTCTCCTGGGGTGGGGCACTGCTCCTCCATCACAGGTGTGCTGTCTCACGTGGGGGTGAGGCACCCTTCTTCTGGTGCAGATGTGCTATCTCACACAGGATGAGGGGTCAGCTCTCTCACATGGGCAGGGGTGCTGTTCTGGGTCATTTTTTGTATTTGTAATTTCCTACTCTGACAATAGGAACCTTGTCTCCCATTATCTTTCATGCATTTCCCTATTTGACGAGCATCCCTGTATGTAACTACTATTTCTTTGCTGCTACTGTCCTTGTGCCTGTATAAATTAACAAACTTTGTTTTGATATTTCTCAAGGATGAGTTTCTTGGCTGCCTGAACCAGCCTTTCTACCTGTTTGACTTTTAGCTTTAAACAAAAGATCTTCAGAAAGCTCCTTACTTAGAGTCTCTCACCTGCTAGTTGCAGCGGTGAAGTATTGTAGGCATACCTCACTTCTTAAACAGTTTATTTGAGAAGTGCTGATCTTTCAGTCTGCGATTATTTTGAGAGTCTAATCAGGCTAATACATTTAGACTTTTCCCCCTTTCCCTTGAGTTTTCTGAGCCCAAAGTGGTTCCCACGCCAGTTGTCTAGTGGTGGGCTGTAGAACTACAAAGCATATTTTTCAAAGTGGTGTTTTGTCACTGGAGTATCTGCTACTGGATGATTCATGGAAGAAAAGTAAAGCATATTTCAGATTCTCCAACTTGACATCTTTTTTCTGATCTTGAGACATCTAAATTGGTCTTCCAATTACTTCTTAATTTTATAAAGGAATATAAAATGTTTAATGCTTAAAACTGGCATATTAATTATATATATCTTTTATAACAGGGTTATTATGTGCTATATAACATTTTATAGAACATTAAGGCCCGTTGGATAACCAATATATTAGGTTCATTTGTGACTGTTTTATAGGAATAGATGTATAATTTTGCTCTTTTAATATTATAGACATTTACAGTTATATCCTTATTTATTGCTGATCGTATCTGTAATTTTCTTGATGCCCACTTCTTAGCCAGCATGCTGTCCTTCATCTCCTACTATCCACATCAGATTGTGTTACATCCGGCTGCATCTTCCTTTCTCATATTAGGGTGAAATCTCCTCAGTCAGTGGTGGCAAACCTACAGCATGTGTGCCTCAGTGGCCTATTTGTGTCATTGAAAGCACTAAAAGGTTCACCATCACTGTCCTAGATAATCATTCCAAATTGGAATCCTCTGAAATATGTGAGTATGAATGTATTTTAAAACAATGGGACTCAAGAAGCCAGTGTTTTTGCAACATTCTCAGTATCAGAGCATGAGCAGCTTCTTAAAATGCAGCTCAGCCTTCAGCCTTGGGAACCCATCCTCTATGCCTGGAGTCACAGGCAGCAAGAAGGCTGTGGCTTGCTGGAGTGCAACCTGTGGGATGGTAGCACCTGCCTCTGCATCTGCTGCTTTGCTTTCATGGGCTTGTTTTGTTTGGCTTAGCTTCACTATTCTTTTTTGAAACAGTTGGTGGGTGTGCACTTGCAAGAAGGAATAAACAAGCAGGCATGACTGAAACCTTAAAATCAAAATGAATCCACCTTCAAACGTGGGCTGTTTTCTGTTCGATTGCCTCTGAGCTTTACTTCTGATTTATTTTCCTGTTAACTCAACAGGGATCCATTTCTATAAGATAGGGGTAGTGAGAATCTTTTGTTCATCCCCAAATCAGGATGGATCTTGAAGTTCTTTGGAAATATCGATGCCATCACTTAGCATGTTAGCCTTGGGATTTCATGGTGGCTGGCAACAGAGAGGAACTGTTGAAAGCCCTCTAGAGACTAAATTAGGAATTGGTATTTAGCCATGTGGAAGGGTGCCAAAACAGGCTCTTCTTTTCCTTGAAGATTGGAAGGGATGCAGGGAGATTTTCATGTGCCAAAAGCCACATGCTAAGCTGTAATTGAGCGTAATTATTGCTCTGCATGCTCCAAAGTGCTGGACCTGAGGCATCCTACAGAATCCCAATACTTTCTTGATCAGGCTCAAAGAAACAGTGCCCCCAACGGGGCCAGAAAGACTTGCATTTGTGGTCTTGTCACTAAATGAAGATGTCACTGGCCATCCAGTTGGCTAATGTTTTCCTGTAACTAAGGGCCTTTGATCTGTGACCCAGGAGTCCATTGTCAACATACTTTATTCTGAGCCTTGGAATATTTCCACACAAGAAAACTGAAATGAACAATAGAAGAATTCATATGAATAATTCAAACATGACCTAAAATATGCCCAGAATACAAAATAAGTCATTTGTAATTATCTGGTTATTTCCGCTGAGAGGATGGAAAAAAAGGCTAAATTATTTGGGTAATTACTTTCTCCTTTTTATTCAACATGTGTAATTGTCCCAACTTCAGTGTACAATCCAACAGCTCTCAGGAATCTAGGATTCTGCCTCTCTCCTGGCATTATGTGCTGAAAATTATAGGAATGTGACATTCACTCTCAAATGTCATCCTGCAAGGCTAGGTATATTTCTTAAAGGCTAGGTATATTTCTTATTCTTTATTGTTAAAAATCTTTGCACCTGGTGTCCTGGCTTCTTAAATACAATCTGTGGGATGGAAGTTAATTTTTACTGATTAAATTTGTCCAGTCTTCCAGAGTCATTGTCTTGATCACTACAGCTCTCTATTCAGTCTGTTGTAAATAGAAATGGAAACTAGGACAAATGTATACTGTCCCCAAGACTTTCTTGTTGTTTTTGTTTTGGTACCAGGGATTGAACTCGGGTCTTTGCACTTGCGAGGCAGGCAGCGGAAACACTGAGCTAAATCCCTGGCCTCCCAAGACTTTCTTGGAAGAGGCACATGTTAAATAATCAAGGGCAGATATCAGATTTTGTGTTTTGTCTGTCTATCTTTTCCTCCTCTTAATAGAAACAGTGGTGAGTCTCCAGTTAACTGAGGTTTCCTATCATGTCCAGTCCCAGCGAATTGAAATGTTAATGGATTTTAGGTGGTCTAGACAAGTCAAATGACAGTGTAGCTCCATTATCTTCTATACCACGAATGTCTTCTGGTCACGTTCACAGGAAGCCTTACTTCTCACCACCCTGGTAAAAGATGGGAAGGAATTCCTTCTTGCCAGCTTACAGCAATGCGGGCCATCTTTGCTATGCTATGGATTCAATTGCTGCTAAATCATCATTTTCATGCAAAACACATTTAAAGTTGCAAGTTTGACTGAAGATACTAGGAACACATTTTTGTCCCAACTTTGCCATCAAGATGACAAGAAAAGATTCCAGTGACTGCCCTATCATCCATGCTGTTCCTCATATTTCACCACCCATGCTGCAGAATTGTACATATACTGATTATCATATCATGGAGGAAGTTGCTCGTCTGTCTCTATTCAATGGTCCAAATTACTTCCTCTGGAGTACAGGTACTGGAAATCTTTTCCTACAGCACATTATTGATATTTAATGCTCTTCATAGTGACTAATACAGCATTTAAAAATATTTTGAAGTCTAGTTAATCAAAATTCTCCTTTACAGCAGAAGCTGGGTTCTATGCCTTGTTTAGGAAAGACTACTCCAAACTAAGATAATTGAAGGAGAGATGAATAAGAACAATTCATTTTTGAATTAATTTTCTATCGCTGTGTAACAAATTACCATACATTTAGCAGATTAAAATAACATACTTATCACTCCCAGTTTCTCTGAATCAAGAGTTGTATCAGTCATCTTTCTTTCACTGTGGCAAACTCCCTGAGATAAATAGTTTAAAAGGAGGAAAGGTTTATTTTGGCTCAGGATTTCAGAAGTTTCAGTCCATGGTCATTTGTTCCTTTTGCTTTGGACCTTGGCAAGGCAGAATATTATGACGGAGACTCCATGGTGGAGCAGAGCTGGGGCTGGAGTCTCACCTGAGGCCAGAAGTCCTCAACTCATGATGGTCAGGAAGCAGGGAGAAGGAGGAAGGATGCAGGGAAAAAATATACCTTTAAAGGCACACTCTCAGTGGCCTAATTCTTTCAACCAGGCCCTACCTTATGGGTTTCCATCACCTCCCAATAATGCTATCAAATAATGAATCCATTAACAGATTAATTCACTGATGAGGGCAGGATCCTCATGATCCGATCACTTCCTGAAGGCCCCACCTATGAACAGTGCTGCACTGTGGAAAAAGCTTCCAGCACATGCACTTTTGGGGGACATTAAATCCAAATTATAGCAACAGAGTAATTGAATGTTCTGCCATGAGTCTTCCAGGGCTGTAATCTAGGTGTAGGCTGGGGGATCTCATCTGAGGCTGAGGTCCTCTTCCAAGGTCCCACAACAAAGTTCATCTCCTTGGAGCTATAACATTCACGGTGGCTTGCTTCTTCAAGGCCACCTGGCGTATCTTTGACCTCTAGGTGCTCTTCTAAGGGCTCACATGATTAGGTCAGGCCCACCCAGTGTAATTTCCCTTTTGATTGACTCAAAGTCACTGGTTATCAACCTTAATTACATCTGCGAAAAAATCTCTTTGCCTTGACAATCAGCTTAACATTATTGTAGCAGTGGCATTCATCATACTTGCAGTTCCTGCCCACACTCCTGATAGGACAGGAGACTATACAAGGCTTGTACACTAGGAAGGGGGAGACTGAGTGTTATGGCTTATGTTTAAATATCACCCCAAAGCCTCATGCAGTCGTAGGTGGGGCTTTTTCAGAGGTGGCTAGATCAAAAGTGTGTGATGCTGGAATTGATCATGGTGCAATGCTAGGCTCAAGGGCACTAGGATTAAGGATGTGAGTGCTATTTGCCCTAAATAGCCTGGATAAGATATAAGGGATAGAAAGAACTGTGGTTTTCACTTCCTTACTTTGCTACCTTCTGCCCTCCATGGACTGTTTCTCCTCTACTGATGCCTGTCTGCCATGCCACCCTGCCTTGGAGCCAGCTGACTATGGACTGAAACTTCTACAAAATTTGAGCTAAATAAACCTTTCCCCCTTTAACTTTGGGTGTCATGTATTTTGTCTCAGCAATGAGAGAGAAGTAACTAAGACACTGGGGGTCATCTTAGAATTCTTCTTACCACAGTGCTTCAAAAAATAGCTTTTAGAACAATGTTTAATATTTAAGTCATTTGCATGAGGTGTGATCAAAACATATAGTAAATGTTTAATTTTTTTTTAAACCTGGGATGGAACTTGGGACCTTGAGCTCGCGAGGCTGGGAACAGAACCATTGAGCTAAATCCCTGGCCCTAAATTAAAAAAAATTTATTATGGCAAAATACACAATGCCACATGAATAGTGTTCCATTATTAGAACACTCAAAATGCTCCCCTCAAAATGTTCCCCTTTTGTTTCAAGAGTACTTATCCCATCATTATTACCCCTTTCAGAAGCAGTTCTGAAAATCTTCTTTCATGTCTTTAGTTACTCTGTCATGGCTGCCTGGATGCACCAAATCTACTAAAAATATTTACCTTTCATAGTCATTTTGACTTTGAGGAAGATCCAGAAGTGACACGGAGCCAGATGTGGTGAATAATACGGATGAGTATACACACTGTAATGTACTTATGAGCTTGTTTTTCCATTATATAGAACTTGGCAGCAGCATTCACCATATTTTTAAATCACAACTTATAAAGGTACTCACCAAAGAGAACTTCCAGAACTGCTTCAGAAAGTGGTAAGGAAAATTGAGTAAGTGTGTTCTAAGTGAGGGGGAATATTTTGAAAAGGATGAATGGGAATATGTTGTTGTGTTGGTTTTTTTTTGGTACCAGGAATCGAACTCGGGACCTTGTGCTTGCGAGGCAGGCGATGGCACAACCGAGCTAAATCTCCGGCCAGGCAATATGTTTCTTTTATTATAATAAATTTTTAAAATTTAAATTTTCACTTAAACTGTCACTATTTGCTGAAGACATGATACTCTACATAGAAGATCCAAAAAAACTCCACCAAAAGACTTTTAGCCTTAATTGACAGATTCAGTAGAGTAGCTGGATACAAAGTCACCACTCAAAAATCAATAGCCTTCTTGTACACAAATAACAGACTCACTGAGAGAGAAATTAGGGAAACAATTCCTTTCACAATAGCATCCAAAAAAATGAAATATCTAGGAATCAATCTAATGAAGGAAGCAAAAGACCTCTACACTGAAAACTACAGAACTCTGAAAAAAGAGATTGAAGAGGATATCAGAAAATGGAAAGACATCCTTTGCTCCTGGGTAGGAAGACCCAATACAGTGAAAATGGCCATACTTCCAAAACTACTATATAGATTTATTGCAATCCCAATTGAAATCCCCAGTATATTTCACAGAACTAGAGAAAATAATCCAAAAATTCGATTGGAACCAGAAGAGACCTAGAATAGCTAAAACAATTCTAGGCAGCAGAGACATGACAGGGGGTATCACAACCCCCAACTTGAAATTATACTACCGAGCCACTATGATAAAAACAGCATGGTACTGGCAAAGAAACAGACCTGAGGATGAGTGGAATAGATTAGAAGATGCAGAAACAACTCCAGACATACTCACCCACCTCATCTTTGACAAAGGAGCCAACCATCCTCACTGGAGCAAAGATAGCCTCTTTAATAAATGGTGTTGGAAAAACTGGATTTCAACTGGATTTCAGCTGCACTGAACTAAAATCAAAGTGGATTAAAGATCTAAATATTAAAACAGAAATGCTAAACTTGCTGGAAGAGAGATTAGGTAGAACTCTTGAGGACATTGACATAGAAAAAGACTTTATCAACAAAACCTCAGTAGCACAGGAACTAGCACAAAGAATCAACAACTGGGATCTCATCTTATTAAAAAGCTTCTGCACTGCAAAAGTAACCACCAATCAGTATGGAGATACCTCAAAGAACTAGGACTAGCGGTTCCATTTGACCCAGCTATTTCCCCTGCTGGGTATCTTCCTAAAAGACTTAAAATAATCATATCACAGCGATATATGTGCATCCACGTTTATAGCGGCACCGTTTTTTTTCCCTTAAATTCTTTTATTGGTACATTTTAGGTATACAATACATTTACATTTCTCATTGGGAACTTGTACCTTTACCTGATGTATCTTGGTTCTTATTTTTTTCCCATTCCCTGCCCTCCCTTCACCCCCTCCACTTTTTCCTGTTTACAAAGACTTTGTTTCCATTTTTCCCTTTTCTCATAATTTTTCCTTTCCTTTCTTTCCTTTCCCCTCCTCTACCACGTCCCCTACCCTTTTGGACCTTTTCTTCCTATTTCAAATTATCAATTATTTGTTTTAATCATTTTAATCCTTATTTACACTTTCAGTTTCTCACACCAGAGAAACTATTCAGTATTTACACGTGTGTCCTATTTATTTCACTTAAGAGTAAATAATATACATCCATTTAACTATAAATGTCTCTAGTTTGTCGTTCTTTATAGCTGAGTAGTACTCCATTTTATAAACAAGCTGCATTTTCAAACTGCGAGAGCCACAGTTTGTAATAGCTAAAGTTTGGAAACAGCCCAAGTGCTCATCAACTGGAGACTGGAAAAAGAAAATGTGTGTTGTTTTTTTTTTTTTATAAAATGGGGTACTATTCAGCCATAAAGAATGAGAAACTAGAGACATTTATAGCTAAATGGTGCACAATGAGGCCATACTCTTAAGTGAAATAAATAGGACACACATGTAAATACCGAATAGTTTCTCTGGTATGAGAAACTGAAAGTGTAAATAAGGATCAAAATGCATAATTAATAAAGTGAAATAGGAAGAAAAGGTCTGAATGGGTAGGGGAAGTGGGAGGGGTAGGGGAAAGGAAAGAAGGGAAAGGAAGAAATATGAGAAAAGGAAAAATGGAAATAAAATCTCTATAAATAGGGAGGGGTGGAGGAGTTGAAGGGAGGGCAGGGGAAGGGGGAAAAAGTAAGAACCAAGGTACATCATGTAAAGGTACAAGTTCCCAATGGTGAATGTAACTGTATTGTATACCTAAAATGTACCAATAAACTTAATGAAAAAATTTAAATTTTTACCATATATTTTAAACATATCTCATATATGGTATTAAGTTGGTATGAGAATTTCTATTGTAACATGGTAAAGATTTCCTGAAAATCTTGATATCCTGTAAAATCACATACTAAAAAAAAACAAGTTTATAGAAAAATTAAAGTTAAGAGGAGATCATTCAAAATCTAAGCTACTCTGAAACCAGAGCATCAAAACACAGTAAAAATCCTAATAAAGCATCTAGTATTGTTTAAAAGACAGTTTAAATGCCTAATACATAATGATATATTGTAGGAAATATAACACAATTCCTAAGAGAACAAAAATGAGCATATCTTCATGGTTGAGGTCATAAGAAAAGATGGTGACTACTAAGTACAGCAATAAAGACAATGTCTAGGGACTGGAGAAACTTCACCATGAGCATATCATGGCATTCTCAACCACGAGAAAAATATAGGGTGAACAGGCTCTACATATAAATGGCTTTTCACACTATGCATTCAACTGTTTTAGTGTGTGCTGTGGTCAGCAGTTGCTACCTGATTTCAAAAATTGTAGCTTGCTGAGAAACATTGACTATGACCGTCACTTTTACATTATACTGAACTGAATCCTTTATTTACCATTGACATCCAAGCTAATTTGTGTTATAGAAACTCATGTTGTTAATAGCAGATTGTAAATAATTAAAATTTCTCTTCTGTTGTTACAGCACTATTTATTGAATAAGCTTATCATCTCTCTTCCAGTTGTGTTTTTACATTTGGCTTTTATTTTATTCAGGTATGTACATACATAGTCAAATAAAGTTCTGGAAGATCTATTACAAACAAGGGCATCCTTGGGGCATCCTCCACTATTTCCTGTTCCCCAAGGCAACTATTTCAACTATTTTAGTAGCTACCTCTGTACCTCTATATAGCATCCTTACATTGTAATTTTTCAATAGTTTTTACTTTGTAGTATTATCTATTGATTTCTTATTAGGGAAGGCAGAGTTAGTTCATGGACAATCTTCTGCCTGGTCCCTGCCATTCTACCCACTCTCCTTCCATCCCCCCTATGTCATTCCATTGCAATTTTTGTTTAATCTACATACAATATTGTTAAATTGAATAAAGTTTGACCTAAAGCTGCCTCCATACATATTTTATGTTTGGCTTAAAGGTTTCTGTGTATGCAGTACACCTAACCTAACTTGATACACATACTGTCTTGTAACAAGTAGCCAAGTCTCAGCCAATCACAAGCAGCCAACAGTTCAAACCATGTTCCAGTTAGACAGGAGCTGTTACCAACAGGGCTGTCCATGTACCTCACTTCTGATTTCTGTATGTCCTATCTTTTTCTCTGTCTAGAAATATAATCTGCCCATGTGGTGGCACAAAGTGTTCTGAACTTTTTTTTTTTTTTTGGTCCAGACTGCTGCCCCATTCTAGAGTCACAAATAAAGCCAATTAAGATCTGCGAAACTATATTTATTGTCATTTTATCTTTTAACAGTATTTGCCTTGGTTGGCCATGTAAATGTTAATCATACCTAATCCATGAATAAACCAGTGATTAATTTTCCTTTTGCCCAACATTTTATATTGCCTAGAGTTAATAACTAACTTAAATTTTTTTGTTTTGTTTTCATGTACATATTAATATACTCTTATACCTTCCCCTAGGCATGTAAATCTACAATTTATTTTTTGTCTTGTGTTTCATGTGATTAAAGTTAGTCTTGTCCATTAAAAGTCATTAAATGAGAAGAATCTAAATTTAGCAAATGATGTCACTTTTCACACCTATTCTTATGAATGGCTAAGTGATATTTTGTAGTTCATTTATGTTTAATTATAATCACTTGTTCTAGAAGAGATGTGAAATGGCTTGCTATTTGATGCTCCCAGTCTCGGAGTTTCAAGAGATTTGTCCAGAGTAAAATCACAAGGAAATCACTAGAGTAATAGCTATAATAAATGTAAATTCCCAGGGTGCTAGGAATTTAACATCAGCCTTGTATTTTCCAATATTGCATATTGTGCTTGTTTTATAAACTCAAGGACCCATCTATGGCAGAGAGAGAAGACACAAGTTAGACACAAACATGGTATGGTGATTAAGAGGAGCAGTCATGAAGCAATTGTCTATGGGCCGCATCACTTGGTGACCTGTTTTTGTGTTGTGAGACTACTAACAATGGCTTTTACATTTTAAAAAGATTTCAAAAGCAAAATGCAAAATAAAAAATAAAGATACAGGGCATACATACTCTTTTTTAAAAAAATTTTTTTTGGTACTGGGGATCAAACTCGGGTTCTTGTGCTTGCGCAGGCCATATATACTCTTAAAGGCTAAAACATTTACTACCTGAGCCTTTAATAAAAAAAGTTTGTTGACTCAGGCTCTAAAACCAGACAGGCTTGGATTTGAATCCTGGGAGACCCAGTCAAGCTACTTAATGTCTCTGAGTGTTGGTTTTCTCATCTGTAAAATGGGATTGATGTGAAGCTTGAGTAAAATTGGGTTTGGAGAAGCTCCTCACAAAGCCTGGGAAGTGTGAAATATACTTTTACTGTACTTAATGTAATCACTTCTATTTGAGCAAAACGTCCAGTACTTTCTGTCCCTTGCTGGAGCTGCAGAGGCATCAGTATCTCTGGGTGCTGATTGTGTTGTGTGCCCTTTCTCCTCACTCTGCTCCTGGCTGTAATCAGGAAATCACTTTGACCCTTGCACCTAATCATACAATTTTGCCATTTCACATTCGGAGACTTCTTATGTTTGAGACTATTCTGTAAAACTCATATATTTCCATTAAGAGTTGATAATATTCTCTAGCACTGATAGTTTCTCCAAGTTCATGATTGATGACAGTGTGATAGGGAGCTGAGTGGCTCTGGTTGCCAGCTCAGGCAAAAATCTGCTTGGGGCAATTGCTAGGCTCTCTCTTGGCAGTGCCTTCCAACACCTGCCTGCTTCTCTGCCCACCTAAAGCCATCTGAACATGGCTCCCTTCTCCAGGCATGATGTCATAGTCAACAGCCTGGGTGTCTGGCATCTCTCTCTCCTACTTCTTTTTGTACCACTCTCGAGACAAGAGTATTCAGGCAGAAGGAAGGTTGTGACTTTAACCCATGGAGTTTGAAGTATGGTTATTCTCATTTTTACACAAGTTCGTTGTAGCAAAGGATGAAATCTGTGGATTCTTTTTCTTTTTAACATTTGCTCACACTCTGTCTGAATGTGTCTTGGGTTTTCTTTGTTTTGTTTTGTTTTTTTGGTGGGGAGACTGGACTGGGGATTGAATCCAGGGCCTGGCCTTTTGTGTGCTAGGCAAGAGATCTACAACTGAGGTAAATTTCCAGCCTGAGGTGTCTTGAATTCATAAAGACAGAGTGAAAAGAGCCCCTGTGGAGTCTATTCCACAAGCCAAGATATGATAGAAGCTGGGAGGAACCAGAACCCTGACCACTGGGCACTTAGGTATTTACAGGGTAGATGGCCATTACCCTATCCTGGGAGCCCTGTGCCATAGCAGAGTGTGCCCATGCTCATACATTCCAGGTCTAGCCAAGCCTAAGAAGCCAACACCTGATGCTAGATTTTGTACTATTTGGAAATGTGTTCCTCCCCTCTACCACAGCAGAAAAGCCCTGGGAATGCTGTAGGGAACTCTGCTTCACCAGGTAGGAGACTGAGCCATCTGGACAGGAAGTCAGAGGCAAAGGAGGTAGGGCAGTGCAGAGAATGTCATTGCGATGCACCTTTGGGGAGGGGGCACAGTGCCAAGGACTGTGACAGTGGCAATTGCTAATATCAGCCCACATATGCACCATATACTCAGCCCTCCATATCTGTGGGTTCTGCATCTGTAGATTCAACCAACAGCAGATGGAAAATATTCAAGAAAAAAATTTCAGCTCTTTTTTCTTGTCCTGATTCCCTAAATAATATAGTATGACAATGATTTACATAACATTTACATTGTATCATGTATTATAGGTCACCTAGAGAATATTTAAAATATACGGAAGGATGTGCATAAAGTTATGTGCAAATACTACATCATTTTATATAAGGGACTGGGACACCTGCACATATTGGTATCTTCAGGGACCCTAGAAAGAGCACCCTGTGGATATAGAGGGAGGATTGTGTGAACTTAGTCAGGACTTGACAAGCTTGGTGACTGGGTGCTGAGGAAATGGTCTGTGAGCATGAGTACTATCCACCTCTGATTAGGAGGGAGTTGGTTTGGTGTGGGGTGACTGTTTGTTTCCTTCCCATGAAGCCCTGGGAAGAGGAGCTTGATGGGGCACATGAACACCCTGGGGCCCCACTTCTTCACCCATGGGATTACTTACATCCTCTTTATCTCCATCTAAAAAGCCAGGCCCAGCTGGCCTCCTGAGGGATAGTATATTTAGTGTTGACCTTTGCCAATTGACAAACTGTTTACAGACAACTCAGGGGTATTTAGGTGGGGCTTGGAGTAATGGAAATGGATTAGAATATGGGGTCCAATCAAATGTGTCCCCCTTTATCTTAACACGTAGAAAGGTATTTCAAAGCATATTTTTTTCCTTTTTCCTATTAAGTTTTCATTTGTTGCCAAGTCACAGAGCCATGTGGTGCCAAAACAGTGAGCAATTTACCTTCACCTTTGCTTTCCACAGATTAGAGGCGAAGGGGGAGGATTTACTTTTGTGGTTTCCATAGCAAAACCTTGGCACTGCTCCTAGGGAGTCAGTGAACAGAGAAGGAATGGGAGGGCCCCTTACTGATTCATTGAGAGAGAGCCTAAAAGATACATATGCAGAGGAATGCTGGAAGAAGCCGGGAGCCGGCAGCAAAGATTGAAACAGCGTAATGTGGCCTGTCAGAGTGGTCATCTTGCTTTCCTTCCTTCCTCAGCGGTTGTAGGACTCTGCTTTGGACCCCCTTTGTACTTACCTTGCCATTTCTGAATTATCCTGGATTACCTTTCCCTTCCACAGTCCCTTCTGTTGAGGGGCTAAGGGCTGATGCTGATTAGAGTTAAAATGCAAAGTTAAAATGCAAAAATTAAAGTTAAAAATGCAAAAATTTCCTCAACATTAAACTTAATCCTTTACTGTCCTCATATCCTTTCGTCTCTCTTCCCACCAAATTCCATCTCTTCCACAGCCTATTGGAACAATAATATACTTTCCCTGCCCAGATCCTCTCTGGGCATTTTGAATGTTCCTGCCCTCAGCGGGAGGAGGTGTCTCATTTAGGCTATCATGTGAATGGTTGATAGTCCTGCTGTAGAAGTCTTGAACAGAAAGATGGGTGTTCAGATATTTACTCCATCACCCCATCCCCAGCCTCACCAGATGTTGACATTCCCAGAATTGCTCATGTTTTATACAATGGCAATAATATTGGAATTGAGAGATCTGCTCTACTCCTTTCTTCTACACTACCCCATCACCTACTTCTATGAAATGTAGTGATGTAATATCAGTGAGTGCTCACTAGAGAAACAAATTTAATGTAAGATATATAAATATATAAGTATTTACAAGGTAGGCTTAAAATGGGCACCCACAAAGTAAAGTGCAAGAGGGCTGTCTACGCACCAGAGATTAAAGGATCCAGTAAAAGGTCAAGGGTTGGAGCTCACTGTAGGGTCCCATGCGAGTCTGTATCAGGCTGAAGTCTCCTCAATGGAGAGCTGAAAGGTCTGTCGTGGAAGCCAGGAGATGATGTCCAAGGTGAAGGTGAAGACTGGAGCTCCTCTGAAGAAACACAAGCAAGCCTTCGCCTTCTTTCATTTCCCTTTTATTCCACTCAGACTGCAAGCCTATAGGCTGGTGCCATTCACACCCAGGGTGGTTCTTCTGTTTTTAGTAAATCCCCTCAGCCACACCCAGAACTATGTTGATCCAATTTAGTTGGCCATTTCTTTCTTACTCAAACTGACACAATCAGTTAACTATCACAGACATGTTTGTCTGTGTGTGTGTGTGTGTGTGTGTGTGTGTGTTACTGGGGATTAAACTCATCACCTTCACATTGAGCTACATCCCCAGTCCTTTTTTTTTGGTATTGGGGATCGAACTTGGGACCTTGTGCTTGCAAGGCAGGTACTGGAACCACTGAGCTAAATCCCCAGCACCACCAGTCCTTTTTTAAAATTTTTATTTTGAGACAGTGTTTGTCTTTTTGATGAGTAATCATATCAGTTTAAATCACAGAATATTGCAAACCAGAGACAAGCTTATAGAAGGGATGGAGCAAGCCACATTCCTATACTCTTTTGCTGTTGCTGTCAAACTCATTCAAATGGATATCAGCTTTCTGGAGGGTTTATTAGAGCAAAGATTGCTCAGGCCAAGAACTTGCATTTCTAGCAAGTTCCTAGGTTTTGTTTATGCTGTGCTTTGCAAGCACATTTCGAGAACCAGACCACTGAAAAGGTTGTGACTTCTTCATTCCAGTTTCTTTTCTTTGTCCCGAAACCTATCAAGTATTTGTTCTCTTGAGTGCATCTGAAAATATTTCCAGAGGATATGTCTTCTCCTTTTATTTATGTAAGAAATAATCTAGATTCCAAATTAAACATCCGCATGGCTGACTGCAGCTGCTCCCCAGGATGTGGCTGCTTAGGGCTGCCTGGTTTGGAGACATGGCTGGCAAATAGTCCCCTCAGAAACCAAGAGAGGAATAGCAGGTTTGTTGTCTTCCCTGCTTTTGGTAGGATGTCCTGGGAATCCTGACATTTTGTCCTTGCTGTGCTCAATGCCACTTCCTCTGACTGGTACCAGTTCCAGGGAAGGTGGGGCCAGCAGGAAGGAAACGAGGATTTGGTCTCTGCCAAAGGCTCTTGAGTGGGATTTTTCCATTACAGTTGGTTGCTTTCAGGCTGTATTCTTCAGCCTGTACTCATTCAGTGACAAGTGAAAAATACAAAATTCAAAATACCCTAAGCAAAAACAGCAAAATTCACTGGTTCAGGTAACTGGAAAGGCCAGAGGAAGGTCTAGACAGAGCTGAATCTAGACCTTCTCAAACTGTTATCAAGTGAGCTCTCTATCCATAGATGTATAATTGGTGTTGTCACCTGTTATAGGCATGCCTACCATAAGCAAAGAATTGTTATGGGCACTAGGAAGAGAGATTCCATGTGCAAAAAGGTCCCCAAGGAAAAAGGAAAACTATTGTTTTGCCTTTTTTAATGCTCGCCCCTTCATCATAAATGCTTTTCCCTCCTAATTGCTGGCCTTCCAAAGCCTGTAAATTTTCAGAAACTCACAACCCAAGAAACTTTCCCTGAATCCTCAGCAAAAAATATTTCTTTCTTGAATGCCACCAGTGATTACTTGTGCAGGCAAGTGTCTCTGCTCTAGTGGGCACTGCCTGGACACTTTGGTACTTGTCTTTTGTTGCTGTTTTTTTGGGACAGGATCTTCTCTACATAGTTCAGGCTGGTCTTGGATTTACTATGCAGCTCAAGGGGGCCTTGAACTCACAGTGATCCTCCTGCCTCACCTTCCTGAGGTCTGAGATTACATGCATGTGCCACCATGTTTGGGTATTGCTACCTGTCTTTAAGCACATCACCTCTCCATCTCTTGGAGTTATTGTGAGAAAGCCCTCAAAATGTTTCTTTTTATTAATTTATTTTTCTTCCGTGTCTTTCCTACTTTTTTTTTTTTTTACTGTGAATTAAGTTTTCTGAGCCCCACCTTCCCCTTCTAGTCTTCAATCTTGGCTACCAGAATATCATGACCTCTCACTTGCAGAAGATTTTTGTCTATATCACACTGTTCTGTGACATCTCATGTTGCCCAGATGTAGCCTGATTCATACTGGATTCAGAAGACAACTTGTAGCCAGGTCTTTTCATTTTGTACCTCATCTTCCCAATCTCCTCCATCACCTCCAGTCTCTTTCCGTACTAAGCACCAGCTTACAGGGCACAGATGGATTTGGAATTTTTATTATACCTATTAAGACATATTATCTATATAAATTAATGACATTTGCTGTTAGTTCTAAAGTTCCATACATACATATATTGTGTCTTGGTCACGTCCACCCACCGTTCTTGTATCCTCTCCCTGAATAACCCCCTTCTTGCTCCATTCCCCTTTCCTAAATTAGATTTTTTAAAAAGAGGCATCTTAAATTGTCCTTTCAGGGTCATCTCTTCACCCTTAGACTTTTTCATGTTTTATTGATTATTGCCAATAATTGAGATACTAAAATGCTTGAGGAGACCAACAATCCCAACCCTCTTGGTGCTCCCAACTCCCCATAACCATGTGTCAACACATGCATTTTTATATTATACCTCACCTTTGATTAAAAGAGAGATAAGTCTTCTGCCTTCTCAGGAATTTATCCTCAGAGCCTAGTTTGAAGAGCAGTCTCTTAAAAAGACAACATCTTACTTTGGAAACCATCTATTGGCCCATTATTGCTTGGAGAAATTTACTTACTACTGCTGGTAAAATAAACACTCTAGGGTAATCTTTAAAATGAAAACACAGACTAGTTCTGTCTTTCCAGAAGGTCTTCCATACCACTATAACCAAGACAATACATACATCATAATAAAGAGAATTCTAAAGCATTTTCTGGAGAAGAAGAGACAGGCAGGCAGGCAGTGATAGGAAGAAAGGGCGAGTTAAGCATTCAAAATGGGTTTAGCCTGAAAATCCTCCTTTAGAACTTAGAACAGAGCAAGGGGGCTGAATTGAGATTCTTCTCCCAGCAGGACCATTTATGCCAACTTCAGATTTTGATAGGGTGAATTTTTTCTTTTTTTTTGTGGAGAGAATTGAATCCAGGGCTTGATTGCTGAACTACAGGTCCAATCCCCCAACCATGTGAGGCACTGAGGATTGAACCCAGGGCCTGTGCATGCTAGGCAAGACCTCTATCACTGAGCTACACACCCAGCTTATATTCTTGAGGGAAGTTTCTATATTTTTTCAAACCAAACAAGGCTCTTCCTTTTATTCTGTTTAGCTAATAAACCCAATGTGGCGCCTCACATTTTTATTTCCAGCACTCAGGAGGCTGAAGTAGGAAGATCACTTTAATCCAGGAGTTTGAGATCAACATGGGTAACTTAGCAAGACCCTATCTCAAAAAACAAACAAACAAACAAACCCTCAAAATCAAGGGAACATACGACTATCAGAAGAAGTATGTCTAGAAAGGTCTGCGGGTTAGTTAGCTCATTGGTAGAGCCCTTGCGTAGCATGCAGGAGGTCCTGGGTTTGGTGCCCAGTACCAAAAAAAGAAAGAAGAGTGATTATAATTATGGATTTTAAAGCTCTATTAATACCTCAGATGGTCCAAGATTCTTTTCAGATGGTATGTTTTCAGCTGGAATCTGAAGACAAGGGTAGACGGATGGAGAAGCTAGACCTGTCCTAAGGGTAGGTAGAAGGGATGAAATGAATGTTTGAGGTGATCTTCCTGCCTCAGTCTCCCAAGGGCTGGGATTACAAGTGTGCACTGCCGCATCTGTGTTTAATGCATAAATATAAACATTAAATGTGGTAACATGAACTGAGGGATGGGAACTACCTAGCGGACAAGGGGAGAATTACTTTTCACTAGATCTTGCATTTGGTACCATGTGTGAGATAAAGCATATATGCTTTGATGGACTGTATCTAAGAAGTAGGAATAATGCGTTTCCTTAGCAAAGTGAGCCGTGTAAACCTTGCCTTTCAGCAATAGGCCAGAGCACTTTTTACTCTGTTAGTTTAAAGACTAGACCTTCTTGAAAGTGCAGGCAACACCAAGGATTATCAACAGGGAATCTGTCATTTCCTCTCCTTTCTTCTTGGTCAGGGGCATTTGGTGTGGTGTGTCAGGAAGCCGGGACCCATAACGTAAGCTGGTTTCTACAGCCAGCCCCGGGTGCCTCCAACACAGCTCTCCCGGTGCACAGTTCTCCCGGTGCCCCAGGAAGCTGCTGCTACTGAAACCCTGTGGACAGTTTAGAGCCTTCGTCCAAGGGTTGACAAACATCTTCTATTCAGGGCCAGACAGTAAATATCCTAGTGAAATATATTTGTGGACCTTATGGTTCCTGCTGCAACGCCTTGATTCTGCCATTATAGCCTGAAAAAGCAGCTGCGAATGATACACTGTGGAAAGAGCATGGCTGTGTTCCCGCAGAACTTTATGTATGAGGCCGAAATTTAAATTTCACATACTTTTCAGTTTTTCAACTATTTACCAGAAAAAAATATCCATTCTTACCTTTTGGCCATACAAAAACAGAGATCCCTGTGGGCTGTTGCTGCCTGACCTCTTTTTATAGCTCCCAAGCTGGTTCTAAAGTGCAGCCCATATTGGGAAACCCTGGCCCTGACTTTGAGTCTCTCGCCCAGTGGACCAGATTTATCTGTGTCTCTTCCTGGTAAGCAGGTGCCTGGTAAAGCTTGCATGAGTTAATCACTGCGGCTCTCCTGCATCTCCCTGCTGAATTTAGCATTTATTGAAATGGTTAATAAGCCAAGACCACTAGGGAGGAGGGCAGGTCATGACTGGGAAGGTCAAGGAGCAGAGCAGCAGGTGGACTCGGACTTAGGGAGCTGTGGGGTGCTGTGGTGTCTATGGGTGTCTGCCACTTACGCACCCCTCAGAGAACCTCACAGAACCCCTCAGAGAATGAGGAGGGTAGCTGGTGGACACTCCCTAGGTGCTGCACCTCTAGATCTGACACAGGTTCACACACACACAGCCACAGTTTCCCAGGATGCTCCCAGCCAAAATTGAGCATGCTAGAGGGGGGCGGGGCAGAGCCCAGCCATTCCTGCCCAAAGCAGGACACAGCTCTGGGTTATCCTTAGCCTGGAGCACTCATCAGCCTGGCTGCAGTATGAGGCTCCTTCAGTCCCATCTTCCCTTCGCTTTTTTGTTCACAGCTGTCACGCCTGCATGGCCATCTGAACCTACTCCCCAGCCATATCTGCTCCCTCTTCTTGAGGAACAAGTCTCCAATAAATTTCTTCTTGGAGGACTCAGATACACACAGGGACACCCAGGGAGGAAACTTTGTGAAAAGTAGGTATATCTTACTTTGTCTGCGATTTAGCATTCCTTTTCTTCTTTTTATTTTTTTATTATCCTCTCCTCATTTTTTCAGAAGATGGAATCAACAGGGTTAGCAAATGGCTCTGCTGATTTTAATGGAACTGATGAATGAATCTCAGTCAAGTGTGTAATTTCTTCCTCAGCTCACAGGTATTCTCAGTATGAGACTGATAATTCCTTAGGGAACTTTTATGTTGAGTTCATTACTTCAAGCAAAAATTAATTTTCCTTCCATTGTTTGCTCTAAGGGATGTAGAGTTGCAATCTCCTTCAGGCTTTTGGGAAGCCCTAGCATGGGAGGTTCATCCATTTTGTGGCACAGGTCAGTATTTCCTCCCTTTTAAAGGATGCATAATATCCTGTTATATGTATGAACTACACTTTGTTTATCCATTCATCCATCAGTGGACACTTGGGTTACTTCTACCTTGCTTATTGGGATTATTGCTGCTATGCTACTAGTGTTCAAATGTCTCTTCGAGATCCTGATTTCAATTTTGGGGACATATGCTCTGGGTCATATAGTAGTTTTATTTTTCTTGAGTCTGTATTTAACACTGAAAATATTTCTTCAAGTTTTCTCAAGAAATCATGTCTTGGCATGAAAGGAAGCCTCATGTTTCTTTGTCCAGATTACATCTTCTGGCCATTTTCAGTCCCTACAAAAGAAGTAGAAATAAGACTTCTGTGACTGGCTTAGTATTATGATCAAGGGTAGGTACCCGACTAAAACTGGAATTCTATTAGGAAGAAGTCGGGGAGGCATACCTGAAGAGCAGGCCACTGGCCTCTTAGTCCTCAACCTTTCCTGTCTCTTCTTTTCCTACTTAACAAGCCTGCCACCCACAACAAAGACAAAATATTCCATATTCTGTATTCTTCGGCCCCCCTTTAGGTAGGGGTAATCATGTGCCTGAATTATGACATAAAGTAGGTGGCCAACTCGGGTTTGCCAGGAATTTCTTGGTTTCAGCATGAAAAGACCTGTGTCCCAGAGTGTTCCAGGAAACATTTTCTATCTGATTATAGGAAAGAAATATATAAGAAAAACTATTCTTTATCCCATGTGAGGTTATGAGGTCTGGATCTCTAGCAGCCATTTTGCTATCATGTGGTGACACCTTAAGGATGAAAGCCAGGCTCCTGAGTGGAAGATATAGAAAACCCGAGCCCTTAACGACATACTTGCACAGTGGATTGCTTTCTACCTTCCAACTGCTACCAGTGTTACCATGTGTGAGGCACTGGACTTCACAAGTAGCCTTTTTTTGTTGTTGTTGCTGTCAGGGATCGAACTCAGAAAGAAAAGCTTTGTATTTTTTAGCAAAAGAATTTTTTTTTGAGAGTGTCTCACTATGTAGTTCAGCTGTCATTGCACTCACTATGGAGCCCAGGCTGGCCTCGAACTCAGCAATCCTCCTGCCTCAGTCTCCTGAGTTCTGGGATTACAGGCATGTGACATCCTGCCTGGGTAGCAAAGAATTTTTATATCTAACTCGATATCACTAAGGCTTATTAGGGAAAGGTAGAATGTGCACTTATGATTGGTCTACATTACAAAGTAATGGAGGGTTCAAGGTGAGCTGGCTAGAAAATTGAACTTTTTGTAGTTTAACACACAGCAAGGTAGAGCCATAGGCAGGTGAAAGTTAGTGAGGAGCATAAATGGAGAGTGTTTCAGAAAATTCCCACCTACACAGAGGAGAATGGAAGGTTGTACAGAGAAGAGAAAAGGAACACTATAGAGACAGAACTGGATTTGGATGCTGTAGATTGGACCTCAGCCCAATCATCCACTTCCTGAACCCACACCTGCTATGTATGTTCAAGGTTCTGCAAAAGTAGACCCTGAGATAGGGATCCATATATAAATTGTTTGTTGATAAGTGTTCCCTTGGAGGAATGGAGAAGGGAAAGGAGCTAAGCAGGAATGTCATTTCAAGGGAGGTCTCAGCCTCAGCATGATTCATGAAGAGTTCTAGAGTGGATCCTGCCTCAGGAAAAGGAGATGGGCTTTCACCAATTCTATTTAGTAGTTCAAGGTAGGTAATAAAGAAGGACACAGGTGCTGGCTTTTCAGAGCAAAGCATAGCTTCTCTAAGAGATGGGCACACAGAATTAGTGAGGGAGGCTCCAGGGCACTTAGGTGGAGCAACTGTCATACCATGTAACTTTGGTGCTCTTTTTTTGTGTGTGTTAAATTCTTTTATTGGTACATTGTAGGTATACAACACAATTACATTTCTCATTGGGAACTGTACCTTTACATAATGCATCTTGGTTCTTATTTTTTCCCCATTCCTAGCCCTCCCTTCACCCCCTCCACCCTTTCCTA
>NW_004624732.1:31732315-31746366 GCF_000247695.1 Heterocephalus glaber
ATTTCGACTGGGGCAGGGGGCTGTTAGCGCCTGCACAGATTACCTCCTCTGAGCTGGGTGAGGTGGGACAGGGCCCGGGAGCAGTGGTAGGGATGGTGACCCAAAAGCCCTTTCCTGTGGGCTGGGAGCAGCCAGAGGGATGGTGGCCCTTAAGCCCCTTCCTCTGAGCCAGGAGCAGCGGGACAGAAGGTGGCCCAAAAGCCCTTTCCTCTGGGCTGGGAGCAGTGGGATGATGGCTCAGAAGCCCCTACCTCTGGGCCAGGAACAGTGGGACTCAGTACCTTGGTCTGTTGATCTAGTATCCTCTGCGTCTTTGTAGTGTGGAACCAGGTGGCTGCCTGTCTACAGCAGGGTGATTCGGTGTCTTCCACGCGACTCAGGACCTTGGTAGGGCATGCACAGACCTGCCTCTAACCTTGGTGTTGCTATCATAAAAGGTGGAGCACACTTGCTCACCCCTGACTGTTGTCTGAGCCAATGGAATGGGCCTAGTTGTGATGTCATTGAGAGGCCTTGTATTTCTACTTGCTCTCTTGCATCCCTACAATCACCATGCATCATGGTTTAAACAGGAAGTGTTTGCCAAAGGCTACTGTGTTGAGGGCTCAATCCCCAGTTCAACAGTGTTTATAGTTGGGGGCTAGAGAGGTATCACTACTTTTGAGGGCATTAATCTCATTTCTCTATTGATGAGTTATAACTGATTGGGCTATTAGGAGTGGGGCCTGGTTGGTGGAAGTAGGTCACTGAGGTCATGCCTTTCCCTAGTGACTGACTTTCTGGATTTTTTGCTTTCTCTGCTTCCCAGCTTCCATGAAGTGAGCAGTTTTTCTCTACCATACACTTCCACCATGATGATGATTCTGCCTTGGGGCCAGCTGATTATGGACTGAAACCTCTGAAACCATGAGCCAAAATAAACCTCTTCTCCTTTAAGTTGTCTATGTAAGGTACTTTGTTCCAGCCATGAAAAGCTGACCATAAGAAGATTGTGCCTGGATCATCAGTTTTTCCAAGGAGGATAAGAGACATGAAGCAGATCTGTAGACCCTGGCTTGCAGCAGAGTTGACTCAGCCACTGTAAGCCTAGACCAGCTGATCTCTACTCAGCCAGATGAGCTGCACTAAAACCAGAGCTTCTCCAGCCAGCCTGACATGCATGAGAAAGGAAGCCTTTTTGTCTATGCCTCAGGTTTTCTGCTATTGCTATTTGCCATGGATCATATTGTAGAATAGCTAACACAAAGTTGTTGGGATTTTCCAGCTTCTAATGGTTTTCCATTGCTTTGAGATACAGCTGAACATTCTACCACTGGGTTCTGGGACATATAAAAAAAATCCTAAATCAAAAAAATTTAAAAAATAAAAAAACAAAAAACAAAAAAAAATAAATAAAAATTTAAAAAACATATTTCACTGCAGCTAGTTTAAGTGATTTTTTTCCCTTTCTTGCAACCAAAGGTTTTCCCACCTAACAGCTACATAGTGCAGGCTTCCATGTTAAGAATTAATTCAGTGTGATTAGTGTATCCTTCTTGACTTAGAATATTTCTAGAAAACTCTTGAAAGAAATGTCCCTTCAGCTCAATCAGCCCAAGGTACAGCTCCCTCCTGGAACCCCTACGCAGATATGTTAACTTCACTCTTGGTATCCAATAGTTTAAGGGACCTGATGTCTGGTAAGGGTCCTAGAGGAGATATCCTCTGTGTCTTGATTAGAGGGTCTCCTTGCTCCCTCTTTTCAGAAGCCTAAGCAGCAGTGGTGCCCCCAGCTTTGAGCTAAAGTTGAAACCATCATTGTCGATCCTTTATTTTAAATGCCCAGATGGGCTTTTGGGTAGAACATGGAGGAATCAGAGTTGCTCCCCTCTATGGAAACCTCTCTAAGCCTTCTTTCTCAAAGAAGGTAGATGCTTAAGGACCCTGGAATTCTTCATTAAAATGATTCTAATGCTTTCCCTCAATATTGTTATTAGAGCCTGAACTAGTAGCATAACTTCCTTTTTGTGTTTGCTGATACCTTGTCTTAGTTACTTTTCTCTCATTGGTGAGACAAAATACCTGACAGCCAAAGTTAAAGGAGGAAAATTAGCTCACAGTTTGTAGAGATTTCAGTCCATAATCATCTGGCTCCAGGCAGGGTGGTTTGGCAGAGGGGCATCGCCAAGGAGAAATAGTTCATGGTGGCAGAAGACAGCAAAAGCAATAAGGGATCTTAACAGTGTTTTTCTGTCCCTTTTATCTTATCCAGACTACCTAGGAAAGTAGCATTCATACCATTAATCCTAGTGCCCTTGAGCCTAGCATTGCACCATAATCAATTCCAGTGTCATACACTCTAGATCCAGGTACTTCTGAAACATCCCCACCTGTTACCACTGGAGGTTTTGGGGAGACATCTAGACACAAACCATGACATTCTGTCCCTTGCCCCTCAAAGACTTACGCATATCCCTTTATGCAAGAAAGCATTCAGTCCGTCTCCAAGAGTTGCCAAAATCTTAACTGTTTCAGCACTGCTGAAATGTCCAAGTCCAAAGTCTCCTCTGAGATTTAAGGCAAATTTTTAGCTGCAAGCCGCTGTACCAATGAAAAGAAAGTTAAACTCTTCCAGTATTCAATGGCACAAGACAGACATTTTCATTCCAGAAGGTACAAACAGGGATACAAAGGAATGGGACCAAAGCAAGTCCAAAATTCAGCAGGGCAACTAGTAAATCCCAAAATTCCACTTTCAGCATCCCTGATAATCTGTGGCAGGTTGTGAACCCCAAAGAGCTTGGGTGGCTCCACTCCTACAACACTGCTGATGGTTGTAGCCCCCATGTGTTCTCTCTTTGGCTGGCTCTGCTCCCTCTTTGCAATTTTCCTCAGATGATCCATGTTCTTGGCTTCTCCAAACTTCTGGGGTCTCCACTGCTTCACACTCACAGCTTCATCTTCACACATTGCCCTCTCAGGGGCACCCTGCCTGGCCTCCCAGGCCTTCTTCTGAAATCTGGGTGAAATCCTTCCTGACCCCAGAACTCCTGCATTCTGCATGCACCTAAAACCAGTGCCATGTGGATGATGCCAAGGTCTGCCACCAGCTGGAGCCAGGCTCCCTTCTCTCTTGGCTGTAGGGGTCAAAGGCCTGGATCCCTGAGCACTCTTAATCTAATCCTGAGGAACAAATTCTCTAGGCTGCTACCATTCTGGACATGGTACTCCGAGGCTCTCTTCTCAAAGCAAAGTCTTTCACCTTTGCAACTCTGAGGCTGAAAAAGCTATAGTTCTGCTGGTTCTTGTGATGTCCTTAGGCCATCTTTTCTGTTGTCTTTTTCTGAAATACTTCACATTTTCTTGCTAGACTTTTCAGTGACCAATTTCTCCTCTGTTTCATCTTTGCAGGCTGCAACTTTACTGGAGCTTCTTTTCTGGCCAAATGCACAGTGTTTTAAATCATTCTACTGGGCTCTTTGGTCTAGGTTCTCAACATAAATCTGGCTAAACTCCCCCAACAATAGCCATGCCACCACCTCAACATTAGACTGCCTTGAATTTTTTTTTCTGCCAGATTAATCTCAATCTCAGGCAAAGTTTCTGAACAAGAGCAAAATGCTTGGCAAAATTTTCTGCCAAGGCATAATACACATCACCTGGAGTCCAACAGCCAATGAAGCCCACCTTTCCAAACCTAGTCTTAACTGGCAGAATTCCTATCAGCCTTCTGGTCTTCTGAGCTCTGACCAGAATCTCTCATCAAGTACAATCTAAGGCTTTCCAGCTCTACTTTTTCAGCCAGCATCTCTGAACCTTTCCAAGCTCTTCCCACAAGTCATTCCCAAAGGTTCCTAAACCACATGGTCAGGTATATTCACTGTAATGACTCCACTTCTGGTACCAAACTTTCGTCTTAGTTACTTTTCTGTTATTGCTAAGACAAAATACCTGACAGCAAAAGTTAAAGGAGGAAAATTTTATTTAGGCCACAGTTTGTGGAGGTTTCAGTCCATATTCAGCTGGCTCCAAGCCAAGGTGGCATGGCAGAGTGACATCGCTAAAGAGAAACAGTTAATGGTAGCAGAAGACATAAGCAACAAGAGACCTTGATAGTGTCTTTCTGGCACTGAGTTACTCTTAAGTGGTCGACCCTTTTTAAATGTGGTCTGGTAAGTGGGTAACTTATAAGCAGAAATCTCAGAATGTATTGTATCATATAAAATGTTATGTTTAAATAAAGCCTATGAAACTATCTGTAACATATTTTGCATGTTGAGAAAACTTGTATATTAAGTTACCATGTTTTTAGGTTTATATAGGGTCCACATTAGGGAAAAGAAAGGGAATAAGTAGAAAAGGGGGAGAATTTATTTTAGTGGCTAACAAATAACATTGGGTTTTTAAAAAGAAGGAAAGTTAACATATGCCCTAACATTCAAGGAGGTGACCTAAGATTCATTCTAGTTCACTAAGGACTAGAATTTATTAAGGAAAAACTGCTTGTTAAGAAAAAAGCCAAGGGTCTAAAGATGTCCCCAGAGGCATTCAGCCAACCAAACTGAATAATGGCCCTGGCCATTCTTATTTATGGCATTAGTGAACAAGTCACAGTGTCTACTCACTACACTCCAGTCCACTCCGGGTCAGTGGCTGCTAAGAGGAAATTTACATTGCACTGGAGAGGTTGTATCCATGGACCTGGCATAGATGTCATTTGCACTGTTGCTGTATGCAAGCAAGGTTTTGGAGTTCCAACTATGCTTTTGGTATGGACAAAATGCATCATCACAGGATCTTTTTGCTGCTGTTGTTCTGATGTTTAATTTTTTTGTTTGAATTTTTTTACATGAGGTTGTAATGTCTTTCTCTGCACTGTCAGAACTAACTGGAAGTGCTGGACATATGGCCATGTTGAGGTAGGGGGATTCTTTAAGTCTGCTATACATTTTCTGACCAGCAGTTCACATTTCATTTAGTTGTTTTGGGGGTTTTGTTGTTGTTTTTGTTTTAATAAAGCACTGGTATTCTGCCTATAACTAGTAAGATGACAAAGCCCTCTATTTTTGTTTCCACATAAAAATCACCTACAAAATTGGAAAGTTTTCTAAAACAGACAATAATATTTTATAGCTTATGTTATGGGTGGCACTTTTCAACAGTTTCTTTCAAATTGTATTAGGCTTGATGAGCTTTGATATTACAAATTATTTTATGTAGCTAAACTTTATTCCTTACACTTTTTCCCTATTTGTCAGGTATTTTTCTTGTCAGATTTTGTCTATGTACAAAGGCCCATACTTTAGTCACTGTATGTGTCATCAAGTTCTATGACTTTCTTTACTATAAAATTCTAATTAAATTTGCTAGGGATAAAATAGTTTACCATGAGTAGGTAGTAGTTATTCTTTAAATCCAAATAAATTAGAATTAAATAAAACTGCAGGGCAGTTATGATGTTACACTCTTGGTTAAACTTCCTTTAAAGTAAGAAATCACATTATTTAGGAAGACAAACTAATTTTAAAGTATTATTTCTAATAAATAATGATATTTACATTTTATGAAAGAAAAAGACCTATGGGAATTAATATGTTTGGTGTATTGAACAATAGGAAAATGTTTGGAGTTTTCAACCTGCCTTTTACCTGAATTTTATTGAAACATGAGCTTAAAATCGAATAGCTTCTGTTTTTCTTCCTTTGCTGAACATTTGTCTCAATTTTTGCAAGTATAAGGGCTAGCAATGACATCTCATGTATTTTGAGTAAAAATTAAAATTGTTTAACAAGTTCATTTGAATGTGACTATTGTCTGTCTTCATTGTTTTAAGAAGTTGAAGGTTATTGTGAAATAAATTCATTATCCATTTTTCTTTCATTAAAATTTGAATTAAAAAAAATAGTGTCTTATCCAGACTACTTAGGGCAGATAGCACTCACACCCTTAACCTTAGTGTCCTTGAGCCTAGCACTGCACCGTGAATCAATTCCAGCATCACACACTCTAGATCCAGCCACCTCTATAAAATCCCCATCTATGAGGAAACATCTAGAAACAAACCATAACACACTGCATATTCCAGAATCAAGGTACAGTTGTGTCTCCTTACCTCTAGATCTGAGAGGAGACTTCAGAATATCAGCTAAGACCTTGGAATTAAAAGCTCACTGGAAAAGAAGTGAGAGCTGTCCCTACTAGGTTAGTAAAACATTCCACTGAAAACATACTCCTTTAACATATTCAAAGTTGATTTTTCAGAGAAACTGCAGACCTCTGTAGATACAGGAATGACTCTGAAAGATTCATCTTGTGTAAAAAAAAAACCATCCACACCTACCTCCATTAGTAAAAAATAGATGCTGACAGGAGTTTCCTCCCTGAGGTCTCCTCATCTGCCTAGGAAGTAGCTTCGTTTAAGGAAGAAGAGACAATTGCCCAAAAACAGATGACCACAGATGGTCTTCTGATGACCATTACCTGGAAAACTGTTGGCATTATAAGACAACTTTTCCTCATAATACATTTCTTTCCCTCACCTGCCCATAACATGTTATCACCTCCCATCACAGCCAGAACTTCAAGCATGTATTCTTTCTGTAGCACCAAATTCTATTTCAGTGTCAACGATCTAGCCCTTCTTTGAGTCTCACTCTGTATGCGTGGCTTCTGTGCCTATGCAGATAGTATATCTTGTTTGTTTGTTTGTTTTCCCATTGATATTCTCCTCTTGGTTCATTTTGTAGGCAAAATTGATCAAACCTTCAGAGGGAAAGCATGAACTTCCCTATACTGCCTTTCATATCATTTCATCATCCACCATTTCCAACACAACTCTGACTTGATTCTGACATCCTCCCCAATCTGTTCCCCACTTACCACACTTGACACATCTCATGTTCTCTTTCTACTCTGAAAAAAGGGAGGGGTTCTTATTTCTTCAGTATCTACTGCTTATGCAATGCTAGGCACCTGACTTATATTTGTTATTTTAACTCTTTGGATTAGGTATTATTGCCTTCCATCTTTTGTGTAGTAACTAAGACTCAGTGAAGTTAAAGGTTTGCTCATATTCCTGGAGGATATATTGAATGGAATTGAGATTTGGATGCAGATCCATTAGGATTTAAAGGCTTAGGCTCAGTCCAGGGCCTTGCAGAAAGTGTTGAGAGAGTTAGAGACAATGCATTTAAAGTGCCAAATAAATCTCTGCACAAAATAAGCTATTGATAAAAATGTCACTTATTATTTTACTTTTCTCTCTCTGTATCATGGTAACATATTAATATATAGATGGAGGGTGGTTCATAGGGCCCCAAAGTGAGTCAGTTCTAAGATGAGCATTTGACTGGAGTCAGTGATCGCATCATCCTTAGCATGGAGGTTCACCTCTCTGCAGAGAACCCTGTAACCCAGACAATGGGCCCAGACAAGTGAAGAGGAAAGTGAAAGTAGGTGGAACTATTAAGAGAGAGGAAGAAGGATGTGAAGCAAGGAGGAGAAAAAGAGGGGTCTAAGATGGAGCATGGGGTGAGTGTTGGTGTTCATAATGTAAGAGCGACTCTGGTCTACATGAACACAGATTGTTTAAATCTTTTGTGAATAGATTTAAATGAATGATTATTTTTATGTACTATCATGAAGACACAATCTCAATGTCAATGCCTTGTTCCTTCATCATTTTAGTAACTCTGTATGGGTCTCAATTTCCTAGGGGAACTAGGTGAGTTTGAGAAACTACAGTCAACTACAAATGTGGCCCTCCATTTACTTTTTAAATTATTTTAAATTAAATTAAAAAGTATGTCTAGTTGTTTTAAGGTATAATGTATAAATGACCTGAAATTCAGTGTCTTAGCCAGTTCAAGTGTATAACTCACTAGTGTGAAGTGCATTCATATTGTTGTGCAACAGTCACCACATCCATCTCTATAATTCTTTTGATCCTAAAAAACTGAGACTATATATACATTAAACAATAGCTCCCCCCTGTTTCTCACTCTTCCCAGCATTTGGCAACCACCATTCTACATTTCTCTCTCTCTCTCTCTTTAGATATCACATGTAAGGGGAATCACACAGTATTTGTCTATTTGTTCCACTTACTTTTGCATGACCCATCAATTAAGAATGATTTTTACATTTGTGAATGGTTACATGTTAAACTGTTATATCAGTACTGTTATGGTTTATATATAGATGTCCCCTAAAGCCTCATGGACTCAGAGTTGGGCTTTTGGAAGATGTCTGGATCATGAGTGTGTAATACTGGGATTAAGGGTGTGTGGAACTGAATTAATCCATTGATTGGAATTAGCATAGATCTGGGTGTGACTGAATGGATTTACAGAAGAGAGAAGCCCCACCCTGGGCGTGGGTGACACCACCCAGAAAGCTTGTCACCTGGGTGGGATAAAAGGGAAAAGGAGCCTTGTTGCTTCACTGTCCTTGCCTGCTCTGCCATGGACTCTTTCTTCTCTGTGATGCCCCTCTGCCATGCCACTTTGCCTTGGAGCCAGCTGACTGTGAACTGAACCTTTTACAAACTATGAGCTGGAATACACCTTTCCTCTGTTAACTTATGAATATCAGATATTCTGCCTTAGCAATGAGAAAAGTATCCAAGACCAGTACCTATATAATACCCTAAATTTTGCCTCTCGGCCTACAAAGCCTGAAATATTTTCTATCTGCCATTTATATAAAAATTTGCAAATTCCTTGGCTGAATCAGTGATTTAGAACTGTAGAATAACATTTTTTTTTTTTTTTTTGGTACTGGGGATCGAACTTGGGACCTTGAGCTTCCGAGGCAGGTGGCAGTACCACTGAGCTAAATCCCCGGCCCATAGAAGAATAATTTTTATTCAAACCCTCTGAGTTCTTAGACATTTTCCTGTAAAAAAAAAAAAAAGACAGATCAATAAAAGAAAAACAGAAGGGCGGTCTGGTGAGGAGCGGAGCCTCCTGGGGCCTTCTATGCTACACCACCCCCTTCTCAGCCTCCCAGCCACCAGCAATCTGATGAGGAGCAGAGCTGCACGGGTGCCTGCAGCACAACCCCAGTGGTGCCCCAGCTCTGGCCTCCTGGTTGTGCCTGTAGCTGGCCACATCCCAGAGGCACTGGTGGTCATAAAGGCCATTGTCCTGAGCTCCAGAAGGTAGAGCAGAAGTGAACAACAGAAAGAGGGCCTCCCTCAGGCTCCTTGATGAAAATTGAAGCCCACTGGAAAAATGAAGAAAATCACTGCAATAAAGGCACACCAGACCACAGTAGTTGGTAAGTTGGAGGGATCACCACCTCCCATCAGAATCTGGACTATCTTCAGGGGAAAGGCAGCTGGAACCTTCCGTAGAACCTTGCAGAGTTCAACCCTGCAGGAGGACAGGGAGCTCAACTTGGGACTTGCAGCCAGAAATCAGCCTCAATCTCAGGGGTCTGCTGATGGCCTGTTGAAACTAATTGACTTATATCTGCACACTGCTGCCCAAGTTGTCTGTTGTGACAGCAGAAACATACCCTAAAGGAGGCCCTTCATTATTTTTTATTTTCAAAATTATTTTTTCTCTTATTTTTAATTTTTAGTTGTTATTTTTTCTATTCTTTTCAAGTTTTTCTTTCTTCTTTCTCTTTTTTCTTTTCTTTCTCTCACTCTATCCCACATTGTTCTTCTTCTTTTTTTTTGTGCAGGGGATCGAACTTGGGTCCTTGTGCTTGCGCAGCAGGTGGCAAAACCACTGAGCTAATCCCCGGCCCTCCCACATTGTTCTTCATCTCCCTTTTTGTTCCTGTTCCTGCCCTAATTTGGATTTCTTCTTTCTTTTTCTTCTTGCTTTTTCCTTCTCCTAATTGTCAATAGTTTCAAAGGAAAGTGAATACAGTTTCTCACTTCCCTATTGGTGATAGGTTGTTCTGTTTTGCCTTTGTTCATTTTCATTCATTTTTCCTCTTGTTTTTGACAGTTCCCTAGAGTTTGCATCATCTTCCTGTGTCCTTTGGCCTCACTTCTAACCTTTCCCTATCCTTGTACCTATCTATCCCGCCCTCCCCAACTTCTCCTAAGTCCCCATCCCGAAGGGTAAAGTTGCTATATTCAAGAGTTTATTCACTATAAACATATTTTGGGCTGGTCCTTGATTTTAATTCACACAGTTAAAGGTGATAGATTAATAACTACCAAAAATTGTCATTTTCTAAGCTGTACTTTACACTGTTGTTATTGTTGATTGTATCACTTGGGCTTAGGTGTTGTGATTGATCTAATCAGTTATCCTTTTGGTATAATGAAAATGAGATTACCTCAGAGTCACTAGAGATTCAAAATCTTAACACCAGCTATATCTGGAAGACACCTCTGAGAAGCAATCATTCCATAAGTGTTCTCAATACAAGCAACAAAGATACCTATAATAAGCAATATAGAAGTATCAACCCAGGAACTAAACCAAGGATAGTACCAACAACAAAAATAGAAATGAGAAGACATTTAAATAAGCCACAATCCCAGACTTCCAGCTCACCAAAGGCAAATTCTGGAGGAAACGAGGTGGAAAAGTCTGATATCAACCACCTGGACACCCTAAACTGATAGCACAAGAAGTAACAAAACAGATGAATTAGGCTCTAGAAAAATTCAAAACAAATAATTTTCCAGATAACTACAGAGATAGTGAGCAGAATAAAAGACATGATTAGAGAGTCTAGAATAGAAACAGATAAAAAATAAAATAGATGAGTTCAGGACCATGATTAAAGACATGAATGCCCAGCATAGGAAAGAAATGAAAATCATGAACACCCAACATGAGAAAGAAATGGAATCCATGAAACAGATTCAAACAGATATACAGGAGATTAAAAACTCTATTGAAAGTATACACAGCAGACTGAGCCAGTGTGAAGACAGAATATCAGATATAGAAGATAGGATGGTGGTCAGTGACCATGAAAAGAGAGATCTCCTAAAACTAGTAAGGTAACATGAGAAAAATCCTCGATGACGCAAAGAAGAATAATATAAGACTGATTGAGTCCATGAAAAAGCAGGAGAAAGTACAAATGAAATAAACTCTTCACAGAATTAATGACAGAAAACTTCCCAAACAGAGCAAAAGAATTTGACATACAGATCAATGAGACATATAAGACTTCAACTAGCCATGATCAAAAAAACCCTACACCTAGACATATAATAATCAAGATCCTGGAAACCCAACAGAAGAACAAAATGCTACAAGCAGTTAGAGAAAAGAAACAAATCACATAACAAAGGAAAGCCCATCAGAATCACAGCAGACTTTTCAGCACAAACCCTCAAATCAAGGAGAGCGTGGGGTAAGGTATTTCACACCCTAAAAGAAAGCAACCTCCAACCTAGACTGATGTATCCTGCAAAACCATCTTTCAAAATTGATGGGGAAGTTAGATACTTCCATGAGAAAGAACACCTGTAAAACTTCATGAATACCAAACCAGCACTCCAAACAATTCCAAACAATATCCCAGAAAAAGACAATGAAGGTCACAACTCCATGAGGCCCAACAGAGAAAATTCTTCAGGCAAAGCAGGAAATTAAAAGGAGAGGGAGAAAAAATAAAAAAGAGCCAACAGCAGGAAAATAACATGACAATGATAAGTCAATACATATCAGTTATAACCATCAATATTAATGGCCTCAAATCACCAATCAAAAGAAACAGACTGGCAGAATGGATTAAGAAGCAAAATCCAACAATATGCTGTATACAAGAAACACATCTAGTTCAAAAAGAAACTCATAGACTGAAAGTAAAAGGATGGAAAACAGTTTTCCGTGCAATAGGAACCCAGAAAAAAGCAGGGGTAGCTATATTATTATAGACAAAGTAAATTTCAAACCAAAACTAATTAAGAGAGACAAAGAAGGTCACTACATCATTGTAAAGGGAACAATCCAAGAGGAAGAGATGACAATCATAAATATATATGCACCAAATGCTAATGCTCCCAGGTATATAAAACAAATATTAATGGACATGAAAAACCAAATAAGCACTAATGCAATTGTAGTGGGGGACCTCGATACCACACTGTCACAAATAGACAGATCATCTAGCCAAAAAATCAATAATGAAATACTAGAACTTAATCAAGCTTTTGAACAAATGGATTTAATAGATGTCTATAGAGTGTTTCATCACACAAAATCAGAATATACATTCTTTTCAGCTGCACACGGGTCATTCTCTAAAATGGACCACATACTAGTTCATAGAACATGTTTAAGTAAATGCAAAAGAATTGAAGTTATCCCATGTATATTATCAGGCCATAGTTCAACTAAACTGGAGATCAATAGCATAAGAAGTCACAAGAACTTCACAAGCACATGGAAATTGAATAACACTCTCCTGAACAACCAATGAATCACAGAGGAAATTAAAGAAGAAATTAGACTTTTTTTTCAATTAAATCATAATGCCAGTACAACATACAGGAATCTATGGGACCCAGTGAAAGCAGTTCTATGAGGGAAATTCATAGCAGTGAATGCCCACACAAGGAAAACAGAGTGAGCTGAAATAAACAACCTAATGCTGAATCATAATCTCCTAGAAAAAGAAGAGCAAGACAAACCCAAAGCTTGTACAAGAAAGGAAATTATAAAGATCAGAGTAGAGATCAATGTAATGGAGACTAAGAGAACGATACAAAAAATCAACAAATCAAAGAGTTGGTTTTTCAAAAGAATAAATAAAATCAATAAAGCCTTATCCTACTTATCAAAAAAAGGAAAGAAAAGGCTCAAATCCATGCAATTAGGAATGAAAAAAGTGAAGTCACGACAGATCCAGCAGAAATCCAGAAGATCATCAATACCTACTTCAAGAACCTGTACTCTAATAAAATGGAAAACAGAAGAGATGGACAGATTTCTAGATACATATGAATTACTAAAGTTGAACAAAGATATAAAAATTCTAAACACCCCAATTAAAATGAGTGAAATTGAAAATGCAATAAAAAATTTACCAACAAATAAAAGCCCAAGTCCTGATGGCTTCACTGCTGAATTCTACAAGACATGTAGAGAAGAACTATTGCCACTACTCTTTAAACTTTTCAATGAAATTGAAAGGGAAGCAATACTTCCAAATTCATTCCTGGAAGCAAGTGTTACTTTGATTCCAAAACCAGGAAAAGACCCAACCAAAAAAGAGAACTACAGGCCAATCCCTCTAATGAACATAGATGCAAAAATCCTCAGTAAGATACTGCCAAACAGAATACAGAGGTTCATCAAGAAGATCATACACCCTGGCCAAGTCAGATTTATCCCAGGGATTCAAGGATGGTTCAACATATGTAAATCAATAAATGTAATACATATTAACAGAGTCAAGGACAAAAACCATATGATCATCTCAATAGATGCAGAAAAAGCTTTCAACAAAATCCAGCACCCATTCATGATAAAAATTCTACAGAAAATTGGAATAGAATATCTTTATCTCAGCCTGATTAAGGCTATCTATGAAAAAGCAATAGCCAACATCATACTAAATGGTCAAAAACTGAAAACTTTTATGCTAAAATCAGGAACAAGACAAGGATTTCCCCTATCACCACTCCTGTTCAATATTGTTCTGGAAACATTAGTCACAGCAATTAGAAAAGAGAAAGAAATAAAAGGAATAAACATAGGAAAGGAAAAAGTTAAACTGTCATTATTTGCTGACAATATGATACTTTACATAGAAGACCCAAAGAACTCTGCCAAAAGACTTGTAGACTTAATTGACAGATTCAGTAGACTAGCTGGATCCAAGGTCAACACTCAAAAAGCAATAGCCATCTTGTACACAAATAACAGTCTCACTTAGAGAGAAATTAGGGAAACAATCCCTTTCACAATAGCATCCAAAAAAATTAAATATCTAGGAATCAATCTAATGAAGGAAGCAAAAGGCCTATAAATTGAGAACTACAATACTCTGTAAAAAGAGATCAAAGAGGATATAAGACAATGGAAAGACATCCCTTGTTCCTGGGTAGGAAGAACCAATATAGTGAAAATGGCCATACTTCCAAA
>NW_004624732.1:31758825-31784143 GCF_000247695.1 Heterocephalus glaber
TCACATTGGCTCATTCTGCTGGGTAGACTTTCAATGGAGTTTTTGATCTCCTGGAAATCTATTTGCATCTGTTTTATGGATTCCATTTGTTTCCTATATTGGGATTCCATCATGTTCCTCAGCTCCTCTCTACATTTATTAATTATGTCTTGCACTACGAGCACAATCTCTGCTGTTATCCTAGAAATTATTTCTGATTTCATTTTTTTCCTATCCTCTTTTGTTGCCAGGTGGGTCCAGGTGGTTGAGTATCAGAGTGTTCCACTTGTTTCCCTTTGAAGTTGCTGTAGGTGATCTGGAAGTCTGATTTTGAGACTTGTTTACATGTCTTTTCATTTTGACCCTGTGTGGGGGGGTGTCCTGTTGGTGCCCATGCAGCTCACCTCCTCTGAGCTGGGAGTAATGGGACAGCAGCTCAGAAGCCCCTTCCTCTGGGCTGGGAGCAGCAGGAGGGATGGTGACTGGGAAGCCCCTTCTTCTGGGCCAGGAAGAACTGATTTATAACTTGGATGAGACTTTAAAACATTGTGTCCAGTAAAAGACCATATATTGTTTGATTTTGTGTATATAAAATATGCAGCATAAGTAGATCTATAGAGATAGAAAGTGGATTAGTGACTGCAAGGGATTGAAGGAAGGGAAGAACTGGGGCTGACTGCAAATGAGTTATTTCTGAAGTAATGAGAATGTTAAGGAATTAGATAGTTGTGATGATTGCACAACCACTAAAAACCAATGAATTGTACACCTTAGGAAATTTGAAACAGTTATGGCCAGCAGGATCTTCAGCTCCTGTGGTCAGAATATGTGTGAGATCAGCCAATTGTCATGGTTGGTCTGAGGCTTAGAATGTTCCTGGGGTCCACGGCTGTCACTGCTGAAGCAAGAAAAACCCAGGCAGAGTGGCTGACATGGCCACACTAATTCTTTCTGGCTGTAGATTCAGAAAGGACAATAATGGCAGGCAATATCACTTTTCATTTTTCTCATCCATAATGTCATTTGGTGCTTATTTTCTCTTTATAAAGTAGCTGCTATATAGGGCTTACTTAATTCCTATTTATGGACAAGGAGGCCCTAAAGGGATGAAAAATTTGCCTAAGAGTGTACAGAAAATAAATGTTAGCCCTGGACATCAGCCGAACCCTCATGATTCCCAGGACAGGCCCTTTTCTACATGTGGTGGATAATGTGTGCAGATTGGCAGTGCTCACCGACATATACTCCACACTTCCCATAATTACTGGTAACCTGGCTTCAGAACTCAAGGACACCTCCTTCATGTCTCCTTCTCATCCCCAGAGGTTGCATGCTGTGAACATTCCCCTAATATTAGAGATCTCTGGAGGCAGGAACCATGTGTTAGTCATCTCTGTTGTTGGCTTCCCTTCCCTTGCCTTGCATTCCATTGGTGCTGTTAGGGTTTAGATCAAAAATGTCCTCCAAAGGCCACAGGCACTCACAGGTATGGCTTGTGGAAGATGATTCGATCAAGGGGGCTCTGTACTCATCAGTGGAATCAAATACTGGTAAGCTCAGCAGCTGAGTGTGCTATTGGAAGGTGGGACCTGGCTGAAAGAGGTAGTTCACTGGGGGAGGGTGTATCTCCCTCCCTGGCTTCTCCCTTCTCTCTATGCATCCTGGTTGCCACGACATAAGCAACATTTCCTCTGCTCAGGCCCTTCTATCATGGTGCTCTGCCTTGGAGCCACCCAATAATGGACTAAAAACATGAGTCAAAATAAATCTTTCCTCCTTTAAGTTGTGGGTGTCTAGTATTTTGTATCAGCAACAAGAAAAATGACTAAGACAGGTGCTCAACAAACTTCTGCTGAAGGAAGTCTGGCTTCTGTTACAAAGAATAAACAGGAATGAATATATCAAATAAGAAAAAAATATTGTTGCTCATTTCTCTCTCTCTCTCTCTCTCTCTCTCTGATGAATTACTCACCCTTTCTGGTGTGTTTTTCCTTCCTTAAGCTTCATTTTCTAAGTGCTTACAGATGGAACTGGAACAATCTCCTTCCTTTGAGTTCTGGCATTCTCTAAAGACTAAGCCAAACCAGTGAGCAACAGCAACAAATGGTTCATCCAGTGACAGAGAATATAGTGAAGAGATGTGCCAGAAAGCAGGTGGTCCTCCCAGCAGGTAAGTAGAAGTTAGCCCCAGGGTACAAATGAGGCAATTCTCAAGTTCCAGGCAGATGTTAATCATCAGGGAAGTCTATGTTTGTTCTTATGCATAGAATGAATTCTGGTTTGAGGAGAGGTGGGTAGGGAAAGTGTTCCACTACCAAAAATAAGACAATCCCACACCCAGAGAGATGGAGTCCTGGCCGGGTAAAAAGCAAGACTCAAGGTACAAGGTTTGAGAAGTGAGGCAAAGGGAAAGTTTGAGGTCAGATTTACAAGGGTGTCTTGATATCAAATCTTGGAGTAAGAATTAGAAAACTGAGACTACAAGTGTGAATCCATGGCCAAGGCATGGTAGCTATGGAGGCAGGTAGGCAGGAGCTATGTGCCAGCCATAACCTAACACCAATGATCCATTTCAATACAAGCAGTGAAGCTGTCGATCCTGGCAAACCAATGGTGCAGCTAATACAATGCAGTGGATCTACCCTCCTCACAAAAGGACATGGTAAATATGACTTTGAGAAGTGTACTATAGTGTACGCACACAGAAACACAGGCACATATACAGGGAGGAGGTCAGCACATTTGCCTTAATTTAGTTTTGCTTGTATCTATTGACTGATGGAGGTCAATGACATCCTATAAACATAGTAGATACCAATGGGTTATGGCTTGTATTTAGATGTCACCCCAAAGCCTCATGCCATCATAGGTGGGGCCTTTTCAGAGTTGGCTGAATCTAGAGTGTGTGATTGGTTCATAGTGCTAGGATTAAGGGTAGATAGTTACTAAATCATTCCACTGATTGCTTTGGCATTGTCCTAATCCTAGAAGCCTAGATAGACTATAAAAGGGGCAGGAAAAGCTGCTAAGGTCCCTTGTTTCCTTGCATTTGCTATCTTTTGCCTGCCATGAACTGTTTCTCCTCTGTAATGCCCCACTGCCAAGCCAGCCTGCCTTGGACCCAGCCAAATATGGACTGAAACCTGTACGAAAGGTGAGCTAAATAAACTTTTCTTCCCTTAATTTGTGGGTGTTGGGTATTTTGTCACAGCAACGAGAAGAGTAACTAAGACGCAATCAGAAGATCTTCATATAACTGAAGACAGACAGTTCTCCAATGGTTAGTTAAGTAGTTAACTGTTTGTTTGTTTGCTTGTTTTTAACATTTTGAATAATACAAAGAACAATGAGTTTCAATTCTTCCCCAATACGCACCTATTAAGGGAGAAAGTTGAGAGGGAAAATGAAAGTCTCTATGTTCCTGACTGATACTAATGTTTTATTGTTTCTATCAAGCTCATTGTTTGTAAAGTCTTTCAAAATGCCCTATTTCCAGCCTTTGGCATCAATTCATAATTGGAGTATTACCTTTGACCTTCATCATAACATCTGCTCCTCATTAGTGCCATTTTTAAAGAACTACCACTAATTACCTTCACTCCAAAGATCTATTTTGCCAAATCAAATCATATCAAAAATGATATGTGAATTTCCTCCCCTAATTTAAATTTATACATGGCTTTGGGCTCTGGGACACCAGGTGATGGGAAACCTTGGAACTAGTGTTTATATTTTCCTGAAGGTGGGAAGGCTGCCATTTTGGGGCTGAGTAGGAAAACTCAGGGCCTACAGGCTGCTTCCAGGTCATTGAACTGTTTTGTTGGAGGAGCATTTTTTTTTTTTTTTTTTTTTTTGGTACCGGAGATCGAACTTGGGACCTTGCGCTTGCGAGGCAGGTGCCAGAACCACTGAGCTAAATCCTCGGCCCAAGGAGGAGCATTTTTTTAAAAAAACTGAGAATTTCTGCTCCTTCTGAAAAAATTGTAAGAGTTGTCCATAGTCAGCTGGACTTGAGTGCAGCCTGCCCATTTTTAGCAGATAAAGTTTTCTTCAAAAAAAAGTTTTATTGGTATGTTTGTGATTCATAATTACATTTGTTTTGGAGAACTGATGCACAAGCATGTGTATGCACACAAATGTATCATATTTTGATCATTTTTTTATCCCTTTTCCCTCACTATTCCTTCCTCCCTTGTCCTCCTTTCCCATCTCCAAAATGTCTGTTTCCTGCCATCTCTCCTTTATTTTACTCATTTAGTTATATTGCAGATTTGTCATCGTAGCAAAACCATTCAATATTTAACCTTCTATGTCTGATTTAATTAACTTAACATTATAGTCTCAAGAGCCATTCATTTTTCTACAAATGATTTGTGCTCCTCTTTATGGTTGCATATTAATCATACACACACACACACACACACACACACACGCACACACACACACACGTCCCACATTTTCTTTATTCATTTGGCTGTTTATGGGCATCTAGGCTGTTTCCATAGTTTAGCTGTTGGGAATTTTGCTGCTATGAACATGAGTACAAAGTATCACTGTAGTGCAATGTTTTTAACTCTTTTTGAGGGGGCAAGATACTCATGAGAGGTATAGCCAGATCAATTTTTAGTTTTTTGAGACATGTTTATACTGATTTTAATAGAGGTTGCACTAGTTTACATTTCCATCAACAATGTAGGATTCCTTTTCTCCCATATCTTCGCCAGCATTTGTTATTGTTGTTGTGTATGTGTTCTTGATGATAGCCTTTCTGATTGGAGTAAGATGGAATATCAAAATTATTTTGATTTGCATTTCCCTAATGGCTAAAGATGCTGAATTTTTTTATATACTTATTGGACATTTGAGAAGTTCTTGTTTATTTCATTGGGTCATTTTTTATTGGATCATTTAGTTTTTTGGGACATAATTTCTTTGAGTTCTTTATTTATTCTAGATATTTATCCTTTATCAGAAGAGTAGTTGGCAAAATTTTTTCCTTTTCTGTAGGTTGTCTCTTTACTCTGTCGATTGTTTCTTTTGCCATGCAGAAAATTTTAATTTAATGTAATCCCATTTGTTGATTCTTGATGTTTCTTATGCTATTGGAGTTCTGTTCAGGAAGTTCTTGCCTATTCCTCTGTCTTCAAGTGTTTTCCCTGTTTCATTTTCCAGCAGTTTCAATGTTTCTGTTTTTATGTCTAGGTCTTTAATCTGTTTTAATTTGATTTTAGTACAGGGTGAAAGAGAGAATCTAATTTTATTCTTCTGTATGTAGATAACCAGTTAATGGGTATCCACTCTTGTTAAATAGTCTTTGTCTATCTTTTCTCCTGTGTATTTTAGCCCCTTTGTCAAACATCAGATGGCTAAAGGAAAATGAAATTGTTTCTGTCCTATTCTACTCTACTCTATTTGTCTACATATCTATTTTTGTGCCAGTATCATGCTGTTGTTATTACTACAGCTTTTAATATGCTTTGAAATCCACGATTATAATTACTCCTGCTTTCCTCTTTTTGCTCAGGATTATTTTGGTTATACTAGGCCTTTTCTGGTTCCATATGAATTTTAGAATTTTTTCTAGGTTTGTGAATAATGTTTCTGATTTTGATTGGAATTGCATTAAATATGTATTATTCATATTGACAATACTGATTCCATTTATCCAGGAACAAGGGATGTCTTTTCATTTTCTAATGTCCTCCTCAATCTCTTTCTTCAGAGTACTATAGTTTTCCTTATAGAGGTCCTCAATATACTTGATATGGATGATTCTTTGGTTTTACATTTTTTTTAGGAGCTACCATGAATGGGATTATTTTCCTGATTTCTTTCTCAATGGGTTCATTAATAGTGTATAGAAATGCTATTGATTTTTGTTTGTTCATTTTTACCCTGCCATTTTGCTGAATTTTTGAATTACCTCTAAGAGACTTCTGGTAGAGGTTTTTGGTCTTCTATGTAAAGAATCATATCTTCTGCAAACAAAGATAGTTTGATTTCTTTCTTTCCTGTTTGTATCCCTGTTATATTTTTTTCTCACCTGATTTCTCCTGCTAAAGTTTTGAGTACTATGTCGAACAGGCAGATATGGATTTTCTATAATCCCTACCTCTTTTTATTACCTCTTTTTTTTTAGATTTATAGTTTTATTATAGTAACAAATAATTGTCACAGTGAGATCTACACACATATACAGAATTATAAATTTATATGGAATAATATTTACATTTTTAAATTATATTCTTAAAATTAGAAAGTGAAGTACAGATTCAGTTTTACAACAAAGAAGAAAAATATAGAAGACAAAAATAGAATCAACAGTAAAAATACAACTATTCATCCTGGATTATAATGTATGGAAACTTTTTCTCAGAAAGGTACATCTTCTTAATCTGATTGTCCAAATTATTAAAATATGGATGATTCAGTGCTATTTTGCCAGAAATGAGTTTAGCAGGATCATAGACTAACATTTTAGAGAGCAAATCCAAGCCATTTTCATCCAAGTTTTTGCCATGGGATGCTAGGCTTCCTGGTTTCCACTTGGGAAATGTATTCTTATAGTCCTGTAAAGATTCCACTTCTGGCCATACTTCGTTGTTGGGAGTGCCTAAAGCTCTGAAAATCCTGAAGAGTTGATCGATTTCTGAATCCCGATGGAAAAGTGGTTTCTTAGTTGCCAATTCTGCAAAATGGTGCCTATACTCCAAATGTCAACTGGAGTAGAGTAACGAGTTGACCCCAGAAACACCTCTGGAGATCTATACCAGAGTATTCCTACTTCATGTGTATATACTCTAATAGGTATCCCAAAAGCTCTAGCAAGGCCAAAGTCAGCCAGTTTAATTGTACCTTTGTCATCAATCAACAGATTTTGAGGTTTTTAAGTCTCTGTGAAGAACTCTTTTTGAGTGACAAAAGACAATACGCTGAAGGATCTGGTATAGATAACTCTTAACAAGTGATGAATCCATGAACTGCCCAGCAGGGATAGAATCCAAGTATTTCTTGAGATCCATAGAAAGGAATTTGAAAATGAGATATAATCTGGAATCCTGCATAAGCACATCTTGAAGACTGACTATATTTGGATGATGAAGTTCTTTTAATAGAGAAATTTCCCGAATTGCAGTACCAGGAACCCCTTCCTCTTCACTTTCTAGTCTGATTTTCTTCATGGCTACCACTTGACCTGTAGTTTTGTGTCTACCCTTACCTACAACTCCTTAAGTACCTTCTCCAGTTTTCTCTATTTTGGTGTAGTCTTCCATGGTTGTTCAACAGGTGTGGTAGATACTCGCCTGCGTCTCTCCTCACAGGACCTCCCAGGGCCCTTTTTATTACCTCTTGCCAGCCACATTGTTTGTGCTCCCCTGTGTATCCTGTGGGGCCATGTCAGTTAGTAAGCTCATGAAATAAGCACTTAGCTGAACTGCTGGATAATTAGTGGACAAGCCATTGTATCATTCCTTCTTTCCTATCTCAAAAATTCAAACCAGGGTGACCAAAGCTCTCCTCTTCTGCCCTTTCTAATCTCTTTGTGTTCTCCAGATCCAAGTCTCTTCCTTATCTCTCTAGCTGTCCCTAGTTAGCTCATGTGTTCTTGTGGTCCACTAATTTACTCTTGGTTCATGATCTCCAAATCTCTCTCTAATTTCATCTTTTCTTTCAAGGTTCTATCCTAGGATTAAATTTGGGAAGCAGTAGGCTTCACCGTGGGACAGATCTGAATCAAATTCTGGGTTAGTGAGGCGACCTTGGCCAAACATTGAACATCCCCAAACCTCCATACCTACATATGGGCATAATATTACTTATTATAGTGATTGAGAGTATTATAGATAACTAGTAAAAGTGCTTGGCAATGGCCATCGACTTTCCATGTGATCACAGTGCACCAATCCCAGAGACTGTGGCTTTCAAAGTGAATTTTACACTGACATGTCAGTGTTGTCTCCCTCTCAGCTGACAGGAATGAGGCCAGCCAAGGAGTTGAGGATGGATGGGCAGCCAGGCCATCCTGAAAAATAGGGCAAAGTAGAATTTGCTGACAAGACAAACTGTACAGAGCTTTGTGGAAGTCTGAAAGTGCCAAGAACGGTAAATTTGCTCAGTAGCTCCCTTCAGTCACTCATGCAACATCAAATTGGAACCATTTGTTCCTATCGTTACAAGCAAAGTAAGCAAATGAATACCTGGAAGCTTTCTTATTAACAAATAAACAAAGCCAGCAGATAAACAAAGTCAGGGAGCAAATAGTGTCAATGACGAACCAGAGGCTTCCTCTTCTGGCTTCCTACTGCTTCCAAAAGCAGTTTCCCCCAATTAGCAGCTTACAAACACTTTGAGGAAAGTCTTGTTCTATGTTTTGATATAGTACTTTCATGCTTTTACTTAAATTGTAAGAGTTTCATACAACCAGGAGAGTTCCTTAAGGGTAGGGAGAAGAAAGGGTGTAAAACTTGGTACACTTCTGACATTAGGCTTGCAGTGTTACCTTTATTACTTCATTTTCTTAAAATTATATGGACCTATCTTTTCAAGGTCCTTGAATGGGTTTAATCATAGAAATATAAAGTCATAAAATGCAATAATTCAACAGATCTAATCTCTTCATTCAACAAATGTGAGAGAAGTCACATGGCTGGTCAGAGATTGAAAAAAAAAAACCCCACAAGTCTGAGATCTCCTTATCCTTTCACACCACAAGTCTCCATGTGCCTGAGACCCAGGGACATTTAGGGTACTGCTGAATGTCAGGGAATATTGGTGAAGATAACTATGCAAGAAAAGAATATTTTCCTTCTTGTTCAAAGGAAGAAAATTCCAACTTCTCTACATTTGAACAATATGTGTGTTACTGGAGTTTGGTGAAACTATATGAAGATCTGTACTGATCTTCCTTTTGGTTAGAAGATAATCTTTCTTTTCTTCTGCTTCTTTTTGGATATTGTTCTGTCATTGCTCGAACTGAGAGAGGCATGTTGTGGCCATTAGGGGTGCTCAGCTGCTATCTGAGATGGAGTCTAAAAAGATAGGAATAACTCAAGTTTTGAAGATGAATATGAGAAGTTACATTAACCGCTCTTGGAAGTGAAATACTTTCAGTTTTCTTTTTATGTGAGATACTTAATGTTTTCTATTTTTAAAGGCAAAGTATTCAGAATTTTACATTCTGCCAATGAAGGAATCTCAAGGAGATTCTTTGAGTCTCTGATACATCATCCACTAAAGAGAAATAAACAATGGAGTATTGGAGCCAACTCACACCAGCCAATTGTTGGCACCTCTCCCTAGCTCAGCCTTCAGTGACAGTACATTGGTAGTTTCTGTGAAGTCATGTGAAAGGTTTGGAATTAGTCATGATATTTGTACCATGAGAATTGGCTAATGCTACAAATCAAACCCTTTTTGAGATTCATTTTATCAGCAGATCACTGGAAAAGATAAAATCACCAGAATCATTAAACACATTAGAGATAATGTGTCTGAAGTATTCATTGATGTGCTAGCTACAGGTAATATAATATATAGTGACTATTTTTACTATTTGTATCAATAAAATATTACTCTAAGAAGAATAATTATATCAACAAGAAAAGGTTACAATACAGATGAATATGATTTCCATGCACAGGTGTGTGTGACAGTAGACAGAACTCCATTCCAAAGGTTTGAAGCAAAATTAGTTCTGGTCTTTGTTGGCTGAGCCTTTTTAAATACAAAACATTATACTTCCAGCTGTGCCAACACTGAGGAGTTATGATGTCAGCTTTAGACTCAGGGCATGGTGAGTGAGCCACCCAGAGCAACTTCCTGATGAGGCAGCTGAGAGAGCTAGCCCCCTATGTCAGAATGGTGGATGAGAGTCATGGCTTTGCTTGATGAAGAAGAGAGAAATTTGTTCTTGAAATGAGGTAGGTGTGTTAATCAGATTTTCATTGCTGTGACAAAATATCTCAGATTAACAACCTAAAAGAAGGAAAATTTTATTTTAGCTCATGGTTTCAGAGGTTTAAGTCCATGGTCACTTGGCCCCCTTACTTGTACCTATGGCAATGCATTATAACATGGTGGGGAGTACACAGCGGAGCAAAGCTCTTCAGCTTGTGGCAAGTAGGAGACAAAAAGAGAAACAGGAAAGAGCTGGGGTCCCTATGTTCCCTTCAAGGCCATGCCCAAATTACCGAACTTCTTTCCACTGGGCTCCATCTGCTAAAGGTTTCACCAGCTTCCAACAGTGCTACAGGCTAGAGACTAATCCTTCAACACATGGCTTTTTCTTTTTTAAAACATGGCTTTTGAGGGGACATTTAAGATCCAGCCTATAATAGTAGGCAAATATCTTATGTTGGATTTCCTAGAAAACACACTGTAATGATGTGTATAGGAATGAGGTGTTCTGAGTGAAGGAGGCAGAACTGAGTGGTGGGGGAGAAACTGAACTCTCGTGCTGTGACATCAAAGGCCTCAGCTGATCTTACAGAACTTTGAGTCTGGAATGGTTCTTTAGTATTATAGATATAGTAAGATCTAGTACTTGGAAGTGAACTCCCCTTTCAGAGTGCATAGCCCTAGGCATAGGAACTCCTTTGTTGAGAATGATTTGTAGAGAGGAAGCTGTAATGATCTATCTGTAACCAACATTCTTAGTAGCTAGGAAATGAGAACCTTGGACCTGAAAGGGAACTTGTGATGAAACATAGTACCCTCTAGAGTGGGGGACTGGGGTTCCCAGAACACTTCTTTGTTAGATCTCTCTGCATCTCAGGTTAAATCTCATTAATTAGACAGTTCATCATTGGACTAAAATTTAGGATCCAAAATCTCACCTGTCCTTAATACTTTCTATAGTAACCTAACCAGACTGATGTCATGCTTTTCTTGCAACAAATATCAGCCAAAGAGCTTGATTGCAAGCAATAGAAACCAACTTTAAATGATTTAGTCATAAAAGGAATTTATGGATTAAGGATGGCTGGTAGTCACCAAATCAATAGAAAGCCAAAAGAAAAATCAAGGAAGGTTGGGAAGCAGAAATTATCCTGACCTACACCCTGCTGATCTCAAACCACCAACTTGTCACAGTATATCTCACTGCTTCTGAACCAACTCCCAATATATATCCAGAAGCTGCTGAATGCAACCACAAGACACTCCCACTACTCATGAGCCTTTCTTCTTCTATCCTCCACTGTAACCTCCCCATGACATTCAACACAGTCACCATTGTTACATGAAGTTACTACTGACAATCTAATACAGTGGTATTTTTTATATATCTGTCATTTTTTTAAAGATTTGGCATCCTTATGGGAGTCTCAAATGTCTGAGCTAAGGTTGTGTATTCATACTCTCATTCTGTGTGTATTCATACTCTCATTCTGAGATTGGAAAGGTGATATCTCTGTTATGATTGTCTGTGCCATGGCTGCTACCATGACTCACTATGGGTGAGTCCAAGAAGTAGGAAGGAGATTTATGTGCTGCATCAGAATAGAACTCAATGAGTACTCATTGCCCAGTTCATCTGTATGAAGTGAATCATGTTACTGCTGCACTGATGTGTTTCCTATAGGTAGTATTCTAAGTGATCTCAGTCATTTAAATTATGTACCTTTGCAGATAATTACTGACAATTTTGTCTGAAATGCACACCCATTTCTCACAAAAAGGCAAGCAAACTCTATCTTTCAATCCATTAAAGTCTGTTACAAAATATATTTCAAGTTTCCTTAGTTCTAAGAAACAGACTGATTCAAGCCAACTGAGGAATAAAGGCTCATTGCTTTAAAACACGTTGCCTATTAATGGATTTGGGAATTTGTCAAGAAACAGAATGACTCCAGAAATGGCTTCTGTCCTTCAGGGTGAATTTGGTCTTTCTCTTCTGTCACTTGGCGTCCCTAATTTCTTCTATTTTGGCCCATTTCCTGCTCCAGAACCCTGGTTCAGATTCTAAAGAAACTAATTTCATTGCTTGGCTCATTATTATTTCTCTGCTTGACAGAGAGCATCACCAATCTTTGGCCTGGCTAAAGAGCAAGTTTTGTGCCCACTCAGTCTATTCAATGGTCACTCATGCATTCTCCAAGAATCACCCAGAGCTTCACCTGGTGCTGAATACCTCAGTTATGATGGGATATTGGCTGTGGCAGGCACCATATATGACCTGTTCATGTCAGGGTGCCCTAAGTATGACTCACCTTAGTGAGTCACTTGGGAAATCACTGTCGCTTTTCAGAATATAAAGGAGCCATTATTTAGAAAGCAATATGCTTTGGGCCTGCTAGTATGCATTGTATGTCTTATCTCATTGAATCCTCTCATCTTCTCTGTGAAGTAGCTATTATTCCTATTTTACATATAAGGAAAGTGAGAGGCACAGTGGTTATGACCCTGAGCTAAGGTAGTAGATCTTGGTTTCAAATCCAGAGTGGTCTTGGTTCAGACCTGTGCATTTTCCCTACCCCATGTTACCTTTGTCGACACATTCAAGACCATGCCAAGACATGCCTATCTTAGTTATCAACAGCTTTTTGAAGAGAACTTGCAATGAGAAAACTTTTCTATTAGGGAACAGTTCAAGAATAAAGTAGAATGAAAAGGCGGAGACAAAAGACTAGAGATAAAGTTGTTGGGTGTTGAGCTTAGGCTGCTGCAGAAATATGGTTTCCTTCAACATCTGGCCCTTCAGATGGCCTCATCATCAACCAGTGGAGTGTCAGTCCTGAGTAATGAGGAGAGACTCACTTTACATAGCCCAAGGTAGGCACACCTTGATCCATGAGATCCTTCTGTCTTGTTTATCCAGAACCATTTCAGACAATTATAGCCATCAGGAGCCTCCAAAACTTTCTTGGATTCTGTAGGATAAAGTTAAATCCTTTTATAGGTAGAATTTTAAGGACTTTGTTTAAATGCTTCCTTGTGGTCAGGAAAATTGGGCCTGTCAGGAAAACTCAGTTAATTACTATCTAGCGCTTCTTCATTCATTCATATGCTCTGCAGAGAGGATAATAACATAGAACCTAGAAGATTGCTGTAGAAGGAAATGAGAGTATGTACTTGTACATTAGCCTACCATCACCGAAATTGTTAGTTCTTCTTTGGCTCTTTCTCTCTCAGCCTTCAATGCCAATCATAACTTTTTGTGTCTCTAGGAAGTCTTCCGTGATTAAAAAAACCAAACAAACCTAAAAATAGATGATTTCTAGCACCCTCTCTGTATTTGACCAATATTATGCCTTGTGGGCTGAGTTCATCATTACTAGGGTAACTAACTAGGGTGGGAAGAGTGAAAGGTTGGGCTGGGTTAGATTTAAATGAAGCAAAACCTCAATGTGTGTTTGTCTTAGTCTGTTTTATTGTCGTTATTTTTGCTATTACAGAATACCACTCACTGGGTAATTTATAAAGAAAAGAAATGATATAGCCTATGTTCCTGGAGCTGGGAAATCCAAGGGCACAGTGGCAGCATCAGGTAGTGCTTTTGTGCTGTGTCATACATGGCAGGGAGGATGAGAGAGTATATGAAAGGGCTCATTTTTATAACAAAGCCACTCTCATGAGAGCTAACCTAGTTTAGTGAATGGCCTTAATCCATTCATGAAGGTGAAGAGCTCATAACCTAAACACTTCCTATTAGGCCCTCTTTCCCGACACTAACTACCATGTTGGGAATTAAGATTCTAACACATGAACTCTAGGGAGACACATATGAATGATAGCAGTGTTGAAACCCCACTTTACTGTGATATCTACAATGTTGAGAAATCACATGTGCTTTCTTTAATAAAATTTACATTGTGACCCAGTATGCTCCAGGTACTGCTGCAGGCCCTTGCACATGTATAAATCATAGCATAGCTGGTAAGTGAGAATATATAGGATTTAAACCCCAGTTCTTGGAGATTCAGTATTCAAGTCCACAATTCCCCTGCATCTTCCACAAATCCAAGCCTTCCTTGCCTCAAGAATCCAAAGTCTATATTGCTAAGGATGCATTTATTCCTTTTCTTTTAACTATTTTATTAACAATAAACCTTGTTAAATTATATTCATCCTACATTATCATATATCTAATAGCACTTTCAGATTTTATTTTTATTCTTGCTGGAATACTTTCTCCAAGAATCTTTATAAAGAAAATCTTTTTGTAATAAATCTATTGAGGCCTAGAATGTCTAAAATTATCTTCACTGTGTCCTTAAAATAAATAATGTTTTTACTAGATATAAATTTCTAAATACAATTAGAAAATAAGAAAAAGACACAAGGAGACATAATACCAAAGAATATATATGGAGGCAAATAAGCACATGGAAAGATGTTCAACATCACTAGATATTAGGGGAATGCAAATTAAGGTCATGACAATGTACCACTATACATCTATTAGTGATCTAAAACAAAAAAGAGTGACAATACCAAATGTTATTGAGGACATGGGGACACTGGATCTTTCACACACTTGTTGATAGGTAGGTGAAATGCTATAGTCACTCTGGAATATAGTTTGGCAGTTTCTTCTAAAATGAAGCACAAGTTTACTATATGGCACAGCAGTTGTACTACTCAAGAAAATGAAAATAAGTGTCTACGTAAAAACTTGAACAAAAAGTGTTCACAGAAGTTTTGTTTGCAATAGCTCCAAACTTGGATCAAACAAAACACCTTCCTATAGGTGAATGATCAAATAAACTATGGTACGTTGATACCAGGAGCAATGAAATGAAATGACCTACTGATATATGCAAGAGCCTGAATGAATGTCCAGGGCATTGTATTGTTTGAAAAAAATAACTTCAGGAGGTTACACACTTTATGGTTCTGTGCATACCATTCTCAGACTGACAAAAGTATAGAGATGGGGAATAGATTGGTGGTTGCCAGTGATTAGGGATGATGAGTACATGTAACTATGGAAGGGTAGTGTTGTGAGATCTTTGTGATGATGATACCCTGTTTCTTGATAGCAGTGGTATGGCAAGAGTATTTCCAAGTGATAAATAATATAGAACTATTTTTAAAAATTATCTATTATTTGAATACTTACAGAAACTTCTATAGTCTACATTATTTTCTTTCCATTGTTTCAAAAAATTACTTAGAAGAGGCCCAGGGATTTAGCTCAGTGGTTCCGGTGCCTGCCTTGAAAGCACAAGGTCCCAAGTTTGATCCTCGGTACCCCAGTACCAAAAAAAAAAAAAAAACTACTCGGAAGATTTTTTTTTCCTCTAGTGTTGCTGATGAAAAGTATGGTATCAAGGAGGCTCTTGCGTTTTTGTAGTTAATATGTTCTTTTCTCTCTTAAATTTCTCTCTAATTTGTCAAGGTGACTGTCAAATAATGAAGGATTTGGCTTCTCTTTGTCCTAGGTTCCTGACATGAAGCTTCTAAAATCTTTGGTACTTTTGTTATTCATGATGGGCCCATAGCTAGCTTTAAAAGTGGGACTTGTTACCAGACAGATGAACCATGTCATTAAAGGGCTTGAGATTTTGAGCCAGTTTGACCTTCAGGAAGGTGAGAGGTGGCTGGAGGTTGAGTTCAATCATGTGGCTAATGATCTAATCAATCATGACTGTGTAATGAAACTCCAATAAATACTTTGGATGTCAAGCTTAGTGGAGCTTCCCGATTAGTGAACACATTACTATTCTAGAAGGCTGCTATGCTTTGATTCTGTGTGGCAAGGTCATAAAAATTCTTTTTTTAGGACCCTGAGAGACCCTTCATGGTTTTTATCCCAGAAATACCTCCCTCAACTTTTTTCAGTACTGGGAGTGGAATCCAGGACCTCACACATGCTAGGAAAGTGCTTCGCCACTGAGCTATAGCCCCAGCTCTTTTTATTTTATCTTGAGACAAGCTGTGTTGCCCAGGCTAATCTTGAATTTGTTATCTGCCTGCCTCAACCTCCCAAGTAGCTGGGATTACAGGAGTGTGTCATGATGTCTGCCTATGATTTGCATTCTTTATCATTTTAATCCAAACAGGATTTTCCCAGTTCTATGAGTCAGTTTAGCAAATGGTCAAACTAGAGGATGTTGTGAAACTCTGAAATTTGTAACCAGTCAATCAACACTGTGGGTGGCCTAGGGACCCACAGTATCTGCATCTTGCTTCTAAAGTGAGGGCAGTTTTATAGAGAACTAAACCCTTTACTCACAGAGTCTGCCCTGATTCCAGGTAGTTAGTGCCAGAACTGAATTGGTGAAAAGAATAGTGGGCTTTTCTTGATTACCCATTGTGGTTTTTATGTGACTCATTCGTTCTAATGTTTTCCCACTTTTTATTCTAGGATATTCTTAGTAGTTTGTCCTTCATGTATTTCCTGTCTTGTGTTTTTCCTCTTTCACTGAGACCCCCTTATAGGTGCAGGATGCCATATATGGAGTTTACTGGGGAATTGTCCTTGGGCCAGCACCTGGTGGGGAATGAAGAAAGCAGAAGTAGTCAGAGGAAGAAGTTAATCTGTGATGTAGTGACAGCAAAGGACTGACTGTTCTTCTCACTGGGAGTGGGGAGGGCCCTTTAGAATTGTCTACCCTTAGGGCTCTACTAGTCATTGGATCTAGGGCGTCCTCCCAAGAGGATTTGAACTGGGATAAAGCATGTCTTTTCATCTGAACTAGAGAGGGCCTCAACTGAGAGCTGTAATTCAGCAGTGCAGTCTTCAGGGAGTACAGAGGAAATGAGCACTTCAATATGTTCCATGGTTGGAAAACTGGAGTCTATAGACCATATCCAGCCCACTACTTGGTTTTGTCAGTAAGGTTTACTTAGTGCTCTCGTGTGTGTGTGTGTGTGTGTGTGTGTGTGTGTAGCTTCATATGGTCTTTCCTATGTTAATGTTTATTTTTGTCACTCTTCTCTTTTTCTTGTAAAGAGATCAGTTGTATTGGATTAGGACCCAACCTAATGATTGTGTTTCAACTTCAACCTGAAAAGACCCCTTTCCAAATAAGGTCAGATTCACAGTCATTAAGGATAAGGACTTCAATCTATCTTTTGGGGAGTACAATTCAAACTATAACAGTCAGAAAATATCATCATTTTCCATGAAAGGACACTTTCTCAGGGCAAAATCTCAGATCCACACTGCAGGAGTGATAGACAGTGAGTGACTCAACTCTTGCTCACTGGCAGATGAGACTCGGCAGGCAGTTGTTGCACTGGAGATTCCTTCATCTGTTGGTCTAGTGACCAGAGGCCAGGAGGCAGCAGATTCTTTCCAGACCCAGAGTATATACACCCCTAGAGTTGCTTAAGCTTATCTACTAACCACCTTGGCAGGCTTGTATATGTTTCACAGCATCTTCTTTTAAAAAAAGAAGAGAATCCACCAGCCAGGAAGCTGTCCATACCAGAGCCAAGTGAGTCACAGCCAGCAGTGCTCTCCATGGATTAGGAAGTCCTTACTATCTTTCCACCAACACATCCAATTCTTTTCTAAAAGAGCTTTATTCCCAGAAGGTTCATTTTAAAGTTTTATTTTCTTTTTGACAAATAACTATTATATTTACGGGGTACAGTGTGCTGTATATATATATATATGTATATATATATGTATATATATACATATATATATACACATATATATACACACACACACACACACAAATTAGGCTAATTAGCATATCCATCATTTAAAAAACATCATTTCTTTGTGGTGAGAACATCTTAAATCATCCCATTTAGCTATCTTAGAATATATAAAAGGCTCAATTTTTTTGATGAAGCATTATCCACTGCAAAAGATAACCCTGATGGATACCAAATGAAGGTTACCTTCAGAGAAGTGATGGCCCATGCTTAAACATCAGCTCCTCCTATAGGGGAAGTCCCAATATGGCCTTTGCCAACTGCTATGGTGTAAGTACTCTCACTAGGATCAATTTCAAAAACCTAATTTGACGTCACTGAACACAGATTTGGGAGGAAATGTGTGCAATCACTTCCTAGGGTGTGAAGTGACAGCACCCTACGAAGTATTTCAATAGTGTATGGGTAGGGAGGGAACATGTGGCTTGAGATCTACAAGGAAGATGTTTTGGAGTAGGTAGGATTTGAAATGGAGTTGAAGGTGAGTATAATTTGATTCTAACACTATACAACCACATGAGTTTAATAATTTCTAGCTGTCTCTGTAGAGTGTGAGTTCCTGAGGGCAGAGAATGTGTCTTTGTTGTATTCCTATAGCTGCGATCTCCCAAGTGTTTGTTGAATGCATTAAAAATAAATAAATGGAGAGGTGCAAGGAATCTCAGGGACATTCATGATATGAGCAGGATACAGGAGAAGGAAAGGAATACAGAGGAAGTTTCAAGTTCAGTAAACAATCTATTTTTGCTGGAATACAGTGCTGGGATCAGTTACTAGGACTATGTAACAAACCACCTCAAAACTTAATGCCTTAAATATCAGCATATTGCTCATGAATCTGGAATCCAGGGCTAGGTGTGGTGGTGCATGCCTGTAATCCCAGCACTTGGGAGGCTGAGGCAGGAGGATCACCATGAGTTCAAGGCCAGTCTGGGCTACTTAATGAGTTCAAATTCAGCCTGACCTATATAGCAAGACCCTATCTCAAAACAAAAACAAAACAAAACAACCAATCAGGGCTTAGCAGGATCAGCTCATTTTGTTGGACTTGGCATCAACTGGGGTCACTTAAAAGCTGAAAGTTGTTATCATCTAAAGGCTCCCTTACTTGTCTGTCTGGAGATTGGGCTGGGATGATTCAAAGAGCTGTGGATTTAAACAGGTGGAGCTGCTTGAACAACTCTCTAACTCCATAAGGTCTGTGCATATGGTTTTCCAATATGGTAGTCACCAGACAACTTCACTTCTTTATGACAGTTCAGGGCTCCCACTATGTATGTGCTGAAGAAGCCAAGTCAGTAGGAAGCTGTATCCTTTTGCTGCCCTAAATTGGGAAGTCACATAGCATCACTTTACTGTAGTCTATGGATCAAACAATCACAAGCTCCCATTCAGATTCAAAGAGAGGAAACCTAGAACTTATCTCTAGGGAGAAAACTATCAATAACATGTAATACAAGTGTATGGCATAGGATATATAATATATTACATAATTATATTATACACTATATTATATAATGCATCATATATTATATAATATATACAGATATGTATTATGTACTATATTATACTGTATAATATATATTATATAGCATTTTCTGGAAAATACAATCTACCATGTGTGGTAAATTATAAGGTTGGATGGTTGGATGGAGCTAGATTTGAAGAGATCTCAAATGTCACTCCAAACACTTCCCCTCTAGAGAGATTAATGGACTAGTTGCTCATTATCCCACACAGTTTCATATGTGCAGGCTTGTCATCTCCATCAAGCCTGTCAGACTTATGACAGTAGCAATCATATCTTAAGGATATCCTTTTCCTTAATATTCTTAAATTGTACATGAATTCAAGTGTATGCCTGTCTAGTCCAACAATGATGAAAACTCAGACCAGATTGGATGTGCTTCTTGCCTGTCTCTCAGCTGGTGCAAACCTACATGTTCTAGTACACTTGAGGAGGTGATAATGAGGTGGCCCATAGTGGAATTTGCTGCTGACAATAATGAATATCAAATTTGTTAAGAGCACATCTAGACTGACCCTGGGCTTATTGGCCAAGAGCTCAAAGAAGAGGCCAAATCTACAGTGTTGATTCTTGTAGAATGTTTGACCTCTAATGCTGATTCCATCTGTGAGGGACCTTGGATCGAAATTGGCTTACATGGTATGGACTCCAAGTCACTAGTTCCTTCCATTCAAAACCTTGGCCTTTCCCTGCAGAGTCTCCCTGCACCGTGTTTGAATGGTATTGTGGTTTAGAACTAACATGTTCTCCCAATGTCTCACATGTTTAGAGGTAAAGCTTTAGGAAGCCAACTGGATCATGTGGGTCATACTCATCAGTGGATTGAACCATTGATGATCTCATAGATGAATGTGCTGTTAAGAGATAGGTCCTGCATGGAGGAGGTGGGTCAGTTGGGGCCATGATCTGGGTGTATTCTTGTCAGTATCTTCTTCCTGTCTCTCTGCTTCCTGGCTGTCATTGGTTGAGCATATTTCCTCCTCCATACCCTTCCACCATGCTGTTTCTGTCTTAAAGCTCAATGACCACTCATGGACTGAATCCTCTGAAGCTGTGAGCTAAATAAACCTCTCCTCCTTTAAGTTGTGGGGTCAAGTATTTCCCAGTGATGGGAAAGTGAATAATATAGAGTTAGGTAATAATTGGCTTTGGTTGTCTTTCTGAGATAGATGAGGCTGAGGTGCCACTTGAGTTTTGGACAAATATTTGTCCTCCATTCTTTGCTAACATCTCTGCTTGGAATAAGGAGGAATTTGATTATGGCCATAAGACAGTCATTGAAAAGAATCATGAAAGCATTTGCTCTTTCTTACATTTGTCAAACTAAACATGCTGCCTATTGGGAGGAGATGGTTTGAAGAGTAGGAGATGTTATTATAAATAAAATAAAATCTCTTCTCGTGTGCAACCTAAAGTGGACTAAGTTCAAAGGTCTGGAACTTATAACACATGTTATCCCTAGAACAGCAGTGCCTGAATATAATGTACAATTTACCCATAATGTAAGCTGAGAGAGAAAGGTAGACATCAGCTTCAGGCAGCTACCTAAGCTTTTTTTGTGTCTGTAATTTTGAATACAACTAACACATTCCTTATGTGCTGCAAGACAAAGACAATGAGGGTGTAACAGCTTGGAGCACTGAGGTGCCCAGTACTAAATATATTTGTAGGACAAGGTCTGCCTGCATTTTAAAAAATAATGAACAATGATGTTGAGTAGCTGACTTCAGTTCAGGAAATTGGTGTGTTTTTCATTTGTTTCTTTGGTTGGATTTTCAATTCACTGAAGGGTTTTCACAATAAAATCTCCACTGAGATGAGGAGTGCAGACAGAAGGGAGTGATGCTGTTTTTCTGAAGCCTGTCAAACAAGCGGCTTAACTCCAGCAGCATGTGAAGATGCTAATGCAACTAAAGTCAATACTTGCAATCCTTCCTACAGTAGCCATTTCATTTTTTACTTACTGAAAGCATTGTAAGGCTATTGGTTATATATTTAAGCTGGCCTATTACCACTTGATTGCCCCAACTCTGCAAAAAACTCTAAGTTCCTTTTTAGTGAAGATAAAGTTTGAGAGTATAGAGTCCTTGTTGTTTTATAAGTTTTCTGTCTTGTGTGATCTGTTTAAAAACTGGGAGATCTATTGACTGAAACAGATGGTTGTTATAAAGATTTGTTATGTGACATTTATGTATCACCCATTTTCAGAGATTAGGAATCTTGTCTCTCTTGTATGTATCTGTAGGACTTGTTACACATAACATGCAAAAAAACCCACTAATTTGCCAATTTCTTTTTCCATCTTTCCTAAAAATTGTATATATTTAGGTGTTCCACATGATGCATTTGCTATATATGTTTACTAAGACAACTATTATGTCGGGCAAATTAACATATCTATTACGCCCTTAGTTGCCTATTTGTGTGCGTGTTGTAAAAACATCTAAAATCTATTTTCTCAGTATTCACTACTTTTTTTGTTGTTTTGTTTTTGGTACCGGGGATCGAACTCAGGACCTTGCGCTTGTGAGGCAGGGGTCAGAACCACTGACCTAAATCCCCAGCCCCTCACTACTATTATTAATTGTATTATGAATTGTAGTCATACAACTCTACCTTATGTGTCTAGACATATGCTACAATACTACAACTTTGCATTGTTTGACCTACTTATTTCCATTTTTTCCACTCTGGTAAGCATCATTCCACTTTCTGTTTCTATATATTTAGCTTTAATTAGATACCATAAATGAATGAGCCTTTGCAATATTTTTCTGTTTCTGGATTATTTTACTGAGCATAATATACCTGTTTCATCCATATTGTTGCCAACGGCACTATCTCTTTGTAAAATGTGGAGTAATATTCCATTGTGTGTATGTAACACAGTTTCTTTATGCATCTGTCAATCTCTTTCCACATCTTGGCTATTGTGACTCATGCTATCATGAACATAGGAGCACAGGTGTTTATTTCATTTCCTTTGTATGGATATCCAGTGGCAGGATTGCTATGTCACGTAGTAGTTTTATTTTCCTTTTTTTGAGGAACCTCCATACTGTTTTCTGATGTACAAGGGTTCTTTTTCCTCCACATCTTTACCAACACTTGTTATCTCTCAACTTTTTGATCACAGCCATTCTAACAGATGTGGGGTGATATCTCATTGTGATTTTGATTTGAATTTCCCCAATGATTAATGGTTTCAAATACACTGTCATTTACATATTGGCCCTAATTGTGTCTTCTTTGAAAAGATGTCTATTCAGGACTTTTACCTACATGTTAATCAGGTTGTTTGTGTCTTACTTTGTTTTATTTGTTATTGGGTTGCTTAGGTACTTTATATATTTTTAATATTAATAGATCAGATAAATGATTTGCAAATATTTTTCCTAATCTTTTCTGTTTGATGATTATTTCTTCTGCTGTGCAGAAGGTTCTTAAAGTAGTCCTATTTATTTCTGCTCTTGTTTCTAGAACTTTTGGTATGCTATCTAAAAATATCATTACTAAAGTCAATATCGAGGATATTTTCCTCCCATGTTTTTTCCTAGGAATTTTACACTTTTAGGTCCTGTATTTATCTATTTATCAATGGCCTTTTGTCCATTTTGAGTTGATTTTTATATGTAGTATAATATAAAGTTCTAATTTCATTATTTTCCATGTGAATATTCAGTTTTTCCCAATATCATTTATTGAAAAGATTATCATTTATTCATTGTATCTTCTTTGTTGCCTTGTCAAAAATTAGTTGGCTAAATGTGTTTGTGATTATTTTTGGGCTTTTTATTCTGTTTCATCAGTTTGTATTTGTTTGTATTCCAGTACCATTGTGTTTTGATTCTATACCCTGCAGTTCTGTTTTACTTTCTTAAGCTTGTTTTTAACTCTTTACAGTCTTTGGTCATTCCATATGAATTTTAGAATTATATTTTCTATTTCTGTGAAAAAAATGCTCTTGGAATTTTGATAGGGATTACGTTGAATCTGTATATAGCTTTGGGGATACTGTGGATATTTAAACAGTATTAATTTTCCTACTCCACAAACACAGTATATCTTTCCATTTATCTGTGTCTTCTTCAATTTTTCTCATTCGTATTTCATTCTTTTTGGTATGTAGGTCTTCACTTTTTTGGTGAAATTTATTTGCATTTTATCCGTTTTGATGCTGTTATGAATGGGATTGTTTTCTAGATCAGTAGTTGTTGTATGATATTTAATAATTTACCTGCTTTTGGCTTGACTTGCAGATAAACCCTTTCAGAGAAGTGATTATCTTACTGCCTTATAATCCGCACAGTGGTTTCCAGGAAAGATATGCTGAGCCAGTATGTGTTGATCTAATTTCAGTGAAAATTCAGTAAGATTTGGCATTTGAACAATACTGGCTCATATTAGAGTGGGGCCTGGAGTGTTTGGAATGTGCTCTATGACCTTACAAGACCCAGTCTCAACAGTAACTTCAGTAGACCATGGATATGACATCAATGACATTTCGTTCTGGCCTAGAATTTTTGTGTGCCTGACACCATTCTAGATACTTTATCTATACTATGCCATTTATTCCTACAAACAACTCTTGGGTGCTGTTATTTATCTTCAAGTTTACCTGAGGCCCAGAGATTCAGAAACATGCCCAAGACAAGACAAATCAGGTGTAGCAGCTTTAAATCCAGGTACTTTGGATCCAGAGAATGTTTTTACCCACTGAGCCATATTGCCCTTTAAGAAGACCTATATAGATGCATACTCTATGCCAGGCAGCTTTCATGTAAATTCAGTTAATCTTCACAACAAGCCCAGGAGGGTAGTACTCCTATTACCTGCATTTGCAGATAATGAATGTAAAGTTCAAAGAAGGAAATGAGTTGTAGGACCCAGACTCAAACCAGGAGGTCTTGTTTCCAAGCTTATCTTCTTAATCATCATGCTTCAGCATTCTCACAAGAGTCACTAGATGGGCAGAAGGCTAATCTTGAACTGATTTGTATAGGTTTACAGAGCAAGATGTGGTGGATCATAGATTCTAAGAAGATACTGCAGTTTCCATCAAGGCTAAAAGGACTATATCCCTTGATAATTTGGGGGCTGGGGTTATGAAGGGCTTTTCTCCCAAATGGGCTAGTTTATATTTTGCTTGGAGTGTTTTATGATAGAGAGACCAAGGCCCAGGGATTTTTGTTTTTTTCCAAGGGTTTGGGTACAAGAGAAGAGAACTGATGAGTAGGGACTGCTGCTTCCCTATACTCTAAGCATGCAGTGTGCAGCATGCAGTGTGTGCAGTTGGCAGCAGCCTAGGTAGTAGGTTGTTCCTGACATACTGGACTGCAGCAGCTTTACAAATACATAGGGCAGGAAGCAGCAAGAATGAGTACATGGTGCTTGTCTCCTCCTGTCTACCCCTGAACTAAACAGTCACTCTGCTTTCAGGTCATAAAAGAAATGGAGCATCCAGCAGGTAAAGGGAGGCTGTTTGTTTGTTAGTGGGCTTGGCATAGGTGAGTTTAAGAAAGAGATGCATGAACAGAAACCATAACTTATCAGCTGTAATTTACCCAAACCAATGGGATACTTTTCCTTTTAAAAATTCCTTTTTCTCGCTCCTACTCCCAGACTGACTCCTCCTGGGACTATGTGTGGGAGATGAAGAGCTGAGCCCTGAACTTGCAGACCAAGATGGGTGGTGACCTCATCACAAGGGTCCCCAAAAGCCCCCTGACTTGGCCTCACAGGGAACTGGGCCTCCTTGGCAGAGCCCTCTGTCCATCCTTGGACACTGGGGTGCCCAGGTTACCAAGGGACACTGTGTATGGCTGTTGGCCTTAGGACCTTCCAGGGCCTTCCCTGGGTGGCCTGAGCCTTCAGGCAAGTGGCATGGCCAATTCACCAGCTGAGGAGCTGTGGGGAGAGCACTGGAGGGCTAACGAAGGTGTCTGACTCCATTTTGCTCCTGGTGTCTGATGTTGGTAGGCAGCTGGCATTGAACAGTTGCTGTGAGATTTTGCGAAATGCCATAGGCAAGAAAAATAGCAAGTCCCTATTTAAAGGGAACAATCCAGGAGGAAGAGATGACAATCATAAATATCTATGCACCAAACACTAGTGCGCCCAACCATATAAAACAAATACTAGCGGACATGAAAAGTCATATATGCACTAATACAATTGTAGTGGGGGACCTCAACACCC
>NW_004624732.1:31795743-31814948 GCF_000247695.1 Heterocephalus glaber
GGAAAGAAGGGAAGGGAATTAATATGAGAAAATGAAAAAATGGAAACAAAGTCTTTGTAAATAGGGAGGGATGGAGGGGTTGAAAGGAGGGCAGGGAAGAGGGAAAAAGAACCAAGAGAGTATGTAAAGGTGCATATCTCCAATGATGAATGTCATTATATTGTATACCTAAAATGTACCAATAAAAGGATGTACAGAAAAAGAAGTTTCTGCACTCCAAGAGAAACCACCAACAGAGCTAAGAGACAATCTACAATACTGGTAAAAATTTTTAGCAGCTGTTCCTCAGACAAAGGACTTCTATCTAGAATATATAAAGAATTGAAAAAAGTCAGATACCCCAAATTTAAAGACCCAAATCAAAAAAGGGCATTTGAAATGAACAGATATTTCTCAGACAAAGAGTAGAAATAGCAAATAAATGTATGAAAAAATGTTCAACATCAGTGGTCATTCGAGAGATACAGATGAAAACAACACTGAGATTCCACCTCACCCCGGAAAGAATGGCTGCTATTAAGAAATCAACCAATAATAAATGCTGGTGGGGGTGTGGAGAGAAAGTAACCCTTCTCCATTGTTGGTGGGAGTGCAGACCGGTGCAACCACTGTGGAAGTCAGTATGGAGATACCTCAAAAAACTAGGACTAGAGGTCCCATTTGACCCAGCTAGTCCCCTGCTGGTTATCTTCCCCAAAGAATTAAAAGAATCATACCACAGCAATGTATGTGCATCCATGTTTATAGCAGCACAGTTTGTAATAGGTAAAGCTTGGAAACAACCCAAATTCCCATGAACTGGAAACTGGATAAAGAAAATGTGGTGGTTTTTTTTTATAAAATGGAGTACTACTCAGCCATAAAGAATGAGAAACTAGAAACATTTATAGCTAAATGGATGCACATTGAGGCCATACTCTTAAGTGATATAAATAAGACACAGATGTTTAAACGCTGAATAATTTCTCTGGTGTGAGAAACTGAAAGTGTAAATAAGGATTAAAATGATTAAAGCGAATAATTGATAATTTGAAATAGGAAGAAATGGTCCAAAGGGGTAGGGGAAGTGGGAGGGGAAGGAGAAATGCAAGAAGGGAAAGGAAAAATTATGAAAAAAGGAAAAAATGGAAACAAAGCCTTTGTAAATAGTGAAGGGTGGAGGGGGTGAAGGGAGGACATGGAATGGGGAAAAAATAAGAACCAAGGTACATCATGTACAGGTACAAGTACCTAATAATAAATGTAAACATATTGTATACCTAAAATGTACCAATATAAGAATTTAAGCAAAAGAAAAAAAAAGAAAAAGAAAGAAACTCATTCATCTATTTTGTTACTTCTGCTGCTACCATTTCATACAATTCTTCTGGGTGGCTTTTGATTTCTTCCACTTCAGTGCTCCCTTGATTTGCCTTACAAGAGCTGGGGCTATGGGTTGCATCTTGCTTCTATGTTTCTCATTTTCTTTTTTTTTAAAATTTGTTTTCTGCATTGAGTGTTGTAAGCTGCTTATGTTAGATAGCTTTATTACTGGTATTGAGACCTTTTTAGGAAATGACTGCTTTTCAGAGATGTCTTCTTGTTATAGCTGGCTTTTGAGTCTGTCCCAGGATCCTGACTCTTCTGTTTATTAGGGATGAAAAGTTACTGCCTGTTTGGCCTAGCATCAAGTTCTTGGGTGCTGGACTATAGCATTGGTTATGACCCCCAGATAATCTATGTATTGGCATACAAGGAAGATCAATTGATCACAACAACTATGGAACCTTGGCTAAAGTAGTAAATCAGTAATAATAATAGCACAGACTGGGAAATGACAAACTGTGGTAAGTATTAATTTGCTCCCTTTAAGTATAAGACTTATATAACAAAATCTAAGACAAATCAGAAAATTATATACAATATATATCCACTCGATAGAGAGATTTTACCCACAGGGGAGAAAATTTAAAGGGGATAAGAGGAAAAAAATAGAGAAATAAGAAAAAGAGATTAGAAGCAAGGCTGAGAGACAGGAGGGAAAGAAAGAGGGAAAAAACATAAACAAGAACGAAAGAAAGTAACAACAAAAAATTGAAAACAATGTTCAAACTAACAAAAAAAGCAAAAAGCAAACTAAGGAAAAACCCCTCAAAAGTGAAGAAAAAAATATTCTGTGATTTCAAGGCTGTGGTTATCATCTGGGGTCTACAGTTTTATGGCGGTGTCCAATTTAGGGTGTGACTCTGCTCTCACTGCAGACAAAGGAGGCAGTCAGAGCCCAAATCCATGCTGCATAATCCCAGTAAACCTGCAGTAAAATAAGGGCAGGGTGCTGGATCTGGTACTTTTATTTCCACAGAAGTTCAAGGTGATCCTGGCCTCTAGTCATGGAGCTGGGACCTGAGTCATTTAGCTTGTAAAACTCTGATGTCTCTTTCTGCCCTGACCACAGCTCCTGTGGTTAGATGTCTCCCATGGTTGTCCCTCATCCAGTCACCATGGGATTTTAATACTGGGAGCCCTGAGATGAAGCCAACCCTTGGCTGCTCTGAGTCTCAGGTTCCATTGACCCCTCCCTAAAATGGCTCTGACCAAGCCCTGTCTCCAAGGTATACAGCAGTCACTTGGACTGGAGTCACTCATCAGCTGTTGTAGTGCACAGCATTTAATCCTCCATTCCACTGCCTCATTTCTCCCTGGAGACCTGTGAGTTGCTTGCTTTCACTGTGTCTCTATAGATTTTATCATCCTTTCTCATGCCAGAACCCAGAGAGAAAGTGTAGATTGCCTCTTCCTTTTTCTATGTTGAGGTCTATCTCTTCACTGTCTCTGTGGGCTCCAATTCTCCCTTCAGATACTTCCTGAGTACTGGGGTTCCACTTTCCTCCTTTCCTTCCCCAAATTGTTATTTTCCAGTGTCTGGATTCTGCATCTTTGAGAGGCTGATTTGTTGCTGCTTACTGTCCACCCTCTTCCCAGAAGTCTCCATGTGTGTGTATCGGATATGAGAAAGTCCACGGACCTGACCTAGACCACCCCCCTTCTTATTTTGAGATGAATCTCACTATGTCATTCAGGCTGGCTTTGAACTCATTATGTAGTCCAGGCTGGCCTTGAACTTTCAGTGATCCTCTTCTCTCAGCCTCCACAGGTGTGTGCTCATACACCCAGTTTAGACCTTCTCCTTAATGTTTTCGGACAGTAAACAACTAGGGCTTCTATAGAGGATCCCGCTCAGGACTCTAACTGGAGTTAGGAAAATATAAGGACCAGACTCACTTCCCATCTTCTTGCCCTATAAACTTTGTGGAGGAAGAAGGGCACTTAGCTGAGAACAGTGCACCAATAGGAAGTAAGTTAGGAGTTTCTCTGCCAGCAAGAAAGTCAAACAAATACCACATGAGGGAGTGGGGAGGCCTCTAGCAAAATAAGTTATTTAGGGTGCTATGGAGTGGCAGAGGATACATTTCTAAAAGCCGGGGAAAAGATACATTACTTCACTTTGGAGGTTGTTATTTAACAAAGAGAGAGAGAGAGGACACACTATAGTCAGATATGAAGCTATTATAAAGATCTGATGGCCATACAGCACCCCCCAGATAATTAAATATTACATGATTCATGTCCAGTGGGGTGCACACCTGTAATTCCAGCACTCTGAGAGGCTGAGGCGGGCTGATTGAGAGTTCAAGCTCAACCTGGGCAACTGAGCGATTTAGCAAGGCTGTATCAAAGAATTTTAAAAGGGAAAAGGGCTGGGGATGTTGCACAGGGTGAATGCCTTTAAGTTCAATCTTCAGAAGCAGGAAGAGAAAAGAAAAAAACAGATAAAAGATCAAGAATTCCTGAAGTAGTAAGACCATGGGTTCAGGGTTTGGCTCAGAAAACATAGTCCACATATTTCTATGCACATCACTTAGGACACATTTCCTGGCACCTGTTGTACTCTGAGCCCCTCCTGGTAGGGGTTACAAATGTGGGCTGGGGGTCAAATTGCTTTTAATTTCCAAATCTTTCTCTCTCTCTCTCTCTCTCTCTCTCTCTCTGTATATTTTTAAGATGTACACCATGCTGTTTTGACATATATAGTGAAATGATTTCTATAATCAGGCAAATTAAATCAGTCACCTTCCAGAGTTACATGTGAGTGTTGCACCTCAAATCTATTCTCTTAGCAGATGTTCACCATACAGAACAATATTATAACCTGTAGTCCTCTTGCTGTACGTTAGATCTCTAGATTTATTCATCACACAATTGCAACTTCCTGCCCTTTGGTCTGTAGGTCGCTCCGCTTCCTCTCCCTCCCTGACCCAGGTAACCACCCTTATTCCGATTTTGTTACTATGTATTTGCCTTTTTTTTTTCTTTTTTTCTTTTTTTTAAGGTTGCCCGTACAAGTGATCTTGCTGTCATTCTTTTGTGGCTTTGGGAAGAAATCTGGATACCCCAAGGCTCACATCAGCCTGTGCTGGGGAGGGAATCCATTTTCTATTTTCTTCCTTCAAGGCAGTGATTCTTGACTTACCCGCCCACCCCGCTCCCTACTCCCCATTTAGCGATGTCTGGAGACCCCCCTGTCACGACTGTGTGCTAGACAGTACACAGGACACGCCCCCTCTAACTATCACTTTTCCTTCTGATCTTGGAGTAAGATGAAAACGGGCCCATTAAGGTTCGATCCCCCGTTGGGACAGCCCGTGGACTGCTCCGCCTTCCCCGCTCCGGGGCGCACAGCGCGGCGCCGTCCTCATCCATATGCAGGGTCCCAATTAAAGACTCCCCGCCGCTTCAAGAGCAGCGAACTGAAACTGAAAGGAGGGACCCCAAGCTCTTCCGTCCCCAGCGGGAAGGCGAGGCAGGGGCCCACGCAGCACAAAGTCGGGGCTTTTACTGGGATCCCATTAGCCTGGTAGGGGCCGATTCCAGCTCCTTCGCTGCAAACACCCTGTGCTCCCTAAAGGCAGAGCACCCGGGGAGAGCGCTCCCCAGCTCCCCCGGGGCGGCTGGGAGGGCAGCGGAGGCGAAGGCTGGAGCCCAGGGCGAGCCATCCAAAGTGGCCATGGCCTGGCCTTTGAAGGGGCCCTGGACAATTGTGGGAGTGCACGGCGTGGTGGTAGGAAGGTATCTTTCTCCAAGCCCGCGAGCACCAGGAGCGCACTCTAGCTCCCAGGGCGCACCCCTTGGGAGGCTGTAGAGGCAGAGACGCCCGCGGCTGGCTCGGCAGGAATTGCAGGGCGGCGAGGGAGGTGGGGCCAGCCGTTTTTCCGCACCGTGCCTAAGTGTTGAGTCAAACTCCGCCACTGGGCTGGTTCTGCAGCCCGGCCTCAGAGTACAGTTTGCTTTGGTTAATGATTGACCACGACTACCAGGCTTTCCGAAGCTCCCGAGAAGGTCTGGAGGGCCGGCCAGGGCCGCGAGTGCCTGAGGGTTGGAGCAGGGAGGGGGCAAAGCAGCGGGTCTGGTCGCTCCGTGCGCACAGAAGGCAAGGACAGGGACGCGGGGACCGCCGTGTACCCTCTGAGGGGTGGGGAGGGCAGACCCGCCTTCCGCCGCCCCGTCCCAGGCTCACTCCTACACGCTCAGCCCAAAACCCCACCCCCAGGCCCCTCCGGCCCCTCCTAAGGCGGATTGCTCCAGGAAGCTTCCATAAAAGCACCTGCAGTGCTAAATTACTTTTGCCCAGAGAACTCAAGTGAGAGAAAGTCTGCGTCCAGTCCCGTTCGGAGTTGCCGCCAAGAAAGGAAAGTTGAGACGTCTTTGGACCTGGTGGCGGGGCTTCTCTCATGGCTTCACACCGTGAATCCAGCAGTGACTGCTCCCAAATCATCGATCATGACCATGTCCCTGAATTTGAGGTGGCCACCTGGATCAAAATCACCCTCTTCCTGGTGTACCTGATCATCTTTGTGATGGGCATCCTGGGGAACAGCATCACCATCCGGGTTACCCAGCTGCTGCAGAAGAAAGGCTACCTGCAGAAGGAGGTGACCGATCACATGGTGAGCCTGGCATGCTCCGACATTTTGGTTTTCCTCATTGGGATGCCGATGGAGTTCTACAGCATTATCTGGAACCCTCTGACCACCCCCAGCTACGCCCTGTCCTGTAAGCTTCACACTTTCCTCTTCGAGGCCTGCAGCTACGCCACGCTGCTCCACGTGTTGACGCTTAGCTTTGAGCGCTATATTGCTATCTGCCACCCCTTCAGGTATAAGGCCATGTCAGGACCCTGCCAGGTGAAACTGCTGATTGCCTTCGTCTGGGTCACCTCTGCCCTGGTGGCATTGCCGTTGCCTTTTGCCATGGGTATTGAGTACCCCCTGGTGCATGAGCCTACTCACCCGGAGTTTACTTGCAACCGCTCGCGTAGCCACCACCAGGAGCACCCTGAGGCTTCCAACATGTCCATCTGTACCAATCTTTCCAACCACTGGACGTTGTTCCAGTCCAGCATCTTTGGTGCATTTGTCCTCTACCTCTTGGTCCTGCTCTCTGTGGCCTTCATGTGCTGGAACATGATGCAGGTGATCATGAGGAGCAAGCAGGGCACAATGGCCGGGACCGGGCAGCAGGTGCAGCTGAGAAAGTCTGAGAGCGAGGAGAACCGGACTGCCAGGAGGCAGACCATCATCTTCCTGAGTGAGTCCCTGGGCAGGTGACCTTCCCACCACCCACTCGAGTCATTTCCTGTGGTGCTCTTCACCTGAAGTCTTACCCTAGAAGTGTAAACCTAAATTCATTGATGTGGAAGGTTTTGGCAGATTGAGGGTATTGACCTTGATCTGGGTGTGTGAAGATTTATTCTTTATATTTTTGGGGTTTGTGGTGGGTTATAGTGAAAAGAACACCAGACCAAGAGTCATGAAGTCTGGAAACAACATCTCTGTGACCTCAGGGCAAGTCACACAAAATTATCTTGGGTAAAATGGGGATGATAATAGTGGGAAATATGAGGGACAAAATAGTTCATGCAGGCCAGGTGAAAGTCCTTTGTGAACTAGTTCTGCAGAGATAAATGGAGCACCTGGTCTCACTCTGTTTTTGTCCTGAAGAGCCTGTTTCAGGCAATGAGCTCGTGTTCCCATTTTTCTCTTTTGGAGAAGATAGGCTGATATCTTATTGCCCCTGGAGTGATCCTCCTACCTGACTTAGGAAACTGGAGCTCTGAGACACTCTCTTCCCAGGGTAGGGCTTGGGTTTCTGCAGCAATAGGTCTATTTCTTACCAAAGCAGAGAAGCATGGCAGTATAGACTGTTTGGTCCAGAAAATGCAACTTGGCAGATTTGTGGGACTGGACTGATTGTCTAAAGAAACCAATTCCCATGCAGAGTTGTTTGCTTTCCAAACTTTGTTTTGATACAATGGTTTAAAGTTGAGGACATTTCTGGATTTACAGGAAATATTTCAAGGGAGTCCCAGGATCTGTAAGGCCTCAAAACCTTCAAAAGAGGGGCTTTGTCACTGTCTTCTGGTAATCAGGGCTTTACTCTAGACACATAAAGTGTGTACGAGCAAAGGGTTTTAAAGAATTATTTTTTTAGCTAAAACAAGAAAAAAGCAATATCAAGGGTATGTGAGTGTGAATCAAGGAGAAGTTGATATTACATACATTTCTTCCTTCTCCCCTCTCCCCTTTCTAGTGTGGTGTGCCAGGAAAAAGAATCATTCATTGTACTGTTTGCTTTGGTGTGGGAAACCTGAGTAACTAGTTCCAGAGGTGGGAGTTAGAGGAGAAAATTGGAAGGCACATGCGTCTGTGAGTCTGTATCAGTGCTGCTCCTGCCCTCTGCAGTGTTTGCAAGCAGCTGACTTGATTTTAGTGAGCAAAATGAGAGCAGGAGCATGCAAAGTTTGGTTACCTATGCTGCAGCAGGGGCTATGCTGGGTAGTTTATGTTTTCATTTTATAGAGGAGGAACTGGAGGCTTAGAGAAGACAGATCAAAAATCTCATTAAGTGCAATTCAAGATTCTCACTCTGCTTTTCAGAGTGTCTGGCCAGGACTTTCATAAGCCTGTAGTGAAGAGAAAATGAAATAAGACAGGGCTTCCGCAAACAAGGTGCTACCTAGATTAGCCTGCTGGTGTTGCTGCTCCCTCGGGCCAGCTTCACTTGAAGCTGGGGTAGGGAGTATTGGCAGGCAGCATCATCTGGAGGCATGGGAAGGACACTCTGCCCATCTCAGTCTTTGTTTCCCACTGGCTGCTACCCAAAATATACTGGGAAGGAATGGATATTGCACTTGCTTAAAGCTTGAATGTTTGTGGAAAGGCTAGCTCATCTAACATATCCCCTACCTACTTAGGCTTGTCTTGAACTGTTAGGTGTAATATATACTGTAATGTGAATGAGGAATTTCTCTCTCTCTTTTTTGAGTGTAGGGCGATAAGCATTAGAGGGTAGAAAAGAATTAGGAAGTGGTGGGCTGTGTTAGGTGCATGTAGCTCAGTGGTAGACTGCTTGCCTAGCATGTACGAAGACCTGGGTTTATTCACCAGTATAGCCCACCCCGCCACCACTGAACAAAGAAATTACCTCTCAACCTAATTGAGGAATTAAGGTTGCCTTCGGTCAAAGGAAAAATGATTGATTTACCTTTGTTCTCTGGCCAACGTCTGCATTTTAAAACATTTCTCTGCATAGATATCTGTTCTTTTCCCAGTGGGTGTTCCAAGTTAAAGTCCGCTGTCATTTGGCAGTATAAAATCAGAATGCAATAGGTTTTCCTTAGAGATGGATAGGACCTTGGAGATCATCTCATTGGGTTAGTACTTTAATTGCCTGGAATGAGTTTGTTCTCACGGCTGCTGTCATCCTTTGCTCCTAGCTTTTTCCCTCTCTCATAACAACAACTGTATTAATCACCTACTGTGCTCCAGGCCTTAAGATTGCTGAATGGCAATCAGGTGCTCAATGTGTGACAGTCTTGGGATAGTATACCATTTGTATTTAGCCCATTTCCTCTGCAGTAGGTTTTCAAAGCCATTCTTGCAAATGTCCCCCTCCCCTAATGAGTTTCACAGAGCTTTGAAAAATGGGAACCTCCCTAATTAATTCAAGTTAGGAAATAAATTAATGGACCAAAGAGGAAGAAATCATGTTTTGCATCCATCAGACTATAATAATGAAATTTAATTTGTGCGTTTCATAAAACTTGTGCTTTGGGGCATTTTTAACCCAGAACAAATGAACATATAAATTGTTTACAAATTGCTGAATTTGATATAGTATTTAACTGTCTTTTTAGTATTTCATTTAACAGATGGATCAAACTAAAGCAAATATTTGCTCACCTCAAACATTTTTTGAATTTAATGTGAAATGTAAATGATGACATAGCACAAGATGTCTTTGGAGTTCTTGAGGTAATAAAAATAATTAAGGGTTTTTCCTCCTCATTGTTAAAAATTTTAACTTCTGTATCATTTAACTTCTGTATCAATTCAACCCAAGATGAGGAAGCCCATGTAGAAGATATCAAGTTTCCTTTCTGCATCTTTCGCTATTCTGCCCCATTTGAGTTGAGGTGTTGGTTTGGAGAAGAATGAAAACAAATTGGGAACTCTGGGCGAGCAGAAAATGCTGAGATGACCACTAGGTCTCCAGCAATTTGCAGGAGCAAAAGTAATGCAGAAGTGCACATTCCTGGAGAGGTGAGTGCCCCTTCCTGTCCCTTGTCAGCTCAGTGAGAAATCAGGGTTAGGGTTTTTCCAGCTGCACAGCCATGGCTTATGTGGCCATGGTAACATGTGACTAGTGTCAGAATAGAAGTTGCTGGTCTGGATTAGACCTCTTCTTGAGAAGAGGTACTGGTGGATGTGGCTGTTTGTCTCTTGGTTGTTGAGGATGTGCAAAATGAGCTTTCCAAATGTGCCTCGCCTCCAGGCACATGGACCTGTGGCTTCCTGTCAGGGCCACTCAAAGTGGAACAATAGAGAGGTTTTTAATTAATTTTAATTTGTAACTTTCGGGGACATGGAATGGTTGGGACTGCATCACAGGTACCTCCTAGAGGGCAGCAATTAGCTTCAAAAGTAGTTACGAAAAAGGAGTTTTACAGATGATCTTGAAGCTACAAAGTTAAAGGAACATCATAGAAGATTCTGATACTATGATAATTGTCTTCTTTTACATTCTGATTTGCTGTCCCAAGTCAGAGGGTAAGGGAAGGAATGATGCCCAGTGGCAGGAATTGCCCATCAACTTGGGTTGGCCATGGGAGAATATCTCGAATATGACCATCACTCATCACATGAGTTTGGGTGGGAAAAGGGTGAGGGTTGCCACTGTCAAGGACTACATGTAAGTATCGGTAGAATGAGCCAGGGAGGGAAAACAAAATCAGAATCATATAACATCATAGTCTTGTCCTTTGGGTTTTTAGACTCTAGATTTATTGTATTTTATTTTTGTTTTTTTGAGATAGGGTCTTGCAAGGCAGGGTCTTGTCTGTAGTTCAGGGTAACCTTGAACTCACTATGCAGCCCAGGCTGGCCTCGAACTTGCATCAGTCCTCCTACCTCAGCCTGCCTAGTGCTGGGATTACAGGCGTGTGCTACCATGCCTGGCCTTAGACTTCAGATTTAGAGGCCAAGCCAAAAAGGGTGAGGGTGGGAGAGAAAAAAGCCAGCTGATATGTTGTCTACTGGGCTCTTTATCTGAAGGCAGTCGGTACCTGAAAAGAACTCTTGAAGTCAGTTCCCTTAAAATGGGCTTCAAAATTTCATGTTTTAAAGACATTTGATTGGAACTTGAAACTGAAATTATGAAAGGAAACTTGTATTTTATAAATATAGGTTATAATTATGACTGTTAATTCTTATAACAATTATTGAGAATGAATCAAATGTTGCTTTCTGATGACATAACTTTTCTGATGGAGCTATAGGATAACCTTATTTTTTATTTTCCCAGTAAGGTTATAAAGAGGTCTTTCTCCCAAGGTCTTTTCATATTTTTTTACTATTTAAATCACCCTCATTGGAGCACATGTCCTAGAATCATTATGGTCAACATCCCATTCTTCTACTATTATTTTTTAATTTTTATTTTGAGACAAGGTCTTGCTAAATTGCCCAAGCTATCCTTGAACTTGTAATCCTCCTGCCTCAGTCTTCTGGGTAGCTAGAATTACAGTCATGCACCACTGAACCTGCTTTATTCTACTGTTAAATGGTTTAATTTTGACAACCTTCATTTGTCAGTGCTTGGTATTTGATCCGTGTGTTTCTTCAGCTCCCTGTTCATTGATCATGAAATTTAGTACTTCATATCCCAGCTGTAACCAAGAATATGATTAGTTTAAAAACCAATTCCTGTATTCTAGTGTATAGCAAGTATTACATAAAATTGTTGCTTGAAAGTGCTTCTTAAAATGCCATAAGAATCTTTTAATAGTTTTTCTTGAATAATTTCAATACTGGTCTTACAATCATGATTTCACCATTAATTTTCCTGGCAAAGGCTGTTTCTGTTGTGTAAAAAGGATGTCAACCCAATCTTTCAGGAAAATATCACCAAAATTAAATTAGTGACTTTTGAGTGTAAAACAGTATTTTGTCTCAGATGTTTGAATATATCAGGAAAAAGTTTTTCCTCAAATATTCAGATTATTGGCTCTATTCTCTTCTTCCTTTTATAGATGCAGATGTGGCTGTAATAAATGGTATTTCATATTTATTTTTATATTTGTGATATCTGTCATAAATTGCAAATGTCCTGTGATCAGCCTGGCAGACAAATATAATAATGCTGCTTTATTTGTATAATCAGGCTGTCTCAAAGATTTCATTTCTCTGTTGAAGAGATGCATAGTTCCCGAGGAAGGGAATATTGGAATCCCAGATCCCATTCATTAGCAAGCCTGTTCATCTGTCTTAGTTGCATGCCTTATGGGGGCTGCCAGAGTATAATCAGGCAGCAGAAGCCTTCGCTGAGCAGAGTATTCAGCTTATTAATGCTAAAATTGTTCAGAATAAAAGCCATTTGTGATTTGAGGCATCACACAGGAAGAATATGGAATTGGGAGTTAAAGAACCTGCTGCCCTGCCTTAGCGGACAAGCTCCCCCAATCTACCACACTACTTAGCTCCTCTATGCTCTCATCACCTTTTCCCTCTGCCAATTGACTCTCCACCTCCACCCTTTGGATACTTACTGAGTACTGGAGAGAAGGTTAGCCATCATCATCATCATCGCTCCACTTCTTGTCATGAGATACTGGTTAGCCTCACTTGGGTCCTGCTGGATGGTAGACACCTTATCTTGCAACTTTAAAGAACTTCATTTCACAGAGTATCCTTTGTGCTTTGTGTTTTTTGTTCATTTATTTGTTTTGGAAACAGGGTCTCAATATGTAGCCCAGGCTGGTCTTGAACTCATACTGATCTTCTTGCTGGGATTACAGGCATGTACTACCATGCCCAACTCCTTTTGTATTATGTTTCCAGAGCCTTGCCCTTGCCCAATTTCCTGGGTGTTCTTCACACTGCAGCAAGGGGCTCTCATTGGCACCCCCATGTTCAACCCTGATATACTAAAACCAGTCAGAAGCTTCGAGGGCTCTCATATCATTCTGTGTCTAGAATCCTTGACATTAACCTGCCCTGGGTTAGCTGCCTGATCAGCATGTTGAGTTCTACTGTTACCTTATGTTAGTCTTCTTTGGATGTCATTACAAAAACCATAGGCTGGGTGGCTTAAACAAAAGATAGTTATTTCCTCACAGGTCTAGAGGCTGAAAGCGGGACATTAACGTGGCAGCATCTCCCTTGGGCTTGCACTTGGCCGACTCCTCGCCACGTGGTCCCGTGGCTCTCTCCATGCATGTGTGCTCTTGCAGTCTCTTCCTCTTCTCAGAAGGACACCAGTCCCGTCTAATTCAGGCCTTACCCTATGACTTCATTTAAGCTTAATTACCTCCAAAAGGCTCCATCTCCAAATACAGACATTTTGGGGCCAAGGCTTCAATGTATGAATGGGCGGGGGTATATCATTTAGTCCACAATACCCCTCAATTACCATGCCCTACTGGCCACCCTTTAATTCCTCCAATAGACATGGCTATACCTGCAGCCTTGCTACATGTTGTTTCTGCTTCCTGAAATGCTTTCCTGTCTTACTCCAAGCTCTCTAGCCTCACCTACTTCAACAAGTTACTCTCCTCCTCCTCCTCCTCCTCCAGGATCTCATCAGAAAGCTTGATTCATCTTCTCACTTAGTTTAAACTCTCTTGGAGCAATATTCACTGTTGTAAGTTTACAATTGTGTAATACTAGATCAATTTCTGTCTTCTTTCTTATTTCTTGACGGCAGGAGCTATGCCTAATTTTTGCTCAACAGTGTGCCTTCATTCTAGCATAGTATCTGGGACATAGCAGATATTCAAGAAAAATTTGTTTACTAAATAAATAAATGAACAAACCTCAGTTTCAATTTGGGAAGTAAAGTTCTATTTGCTCTTGGACATATGTATTCCAGTGGAAACTTATTTCTCAAAAATGTCCTGGTTAGTCTGAAGCTAACGATGCTCTCTTTGAAAGAGATCCAATCCCACTGAGGCCTCTTAACAAGTCAGACCATCATGGAAGACACTTAAGATTTCACTCCCCTAAGAAAGTGACCAGTCTGTGCTAATTGGCCCCTGGATAGTAGTTTTAACCATATGTACCTCGAACCTGCCAGAAGTAACCATGAAATGAAAGTGATTCAGGTGATATTTAATAGTCTTTGGTAAACATAGAACCCAAACTATGATCCTCAGGAAATTATCCCAGTTTACCTGCATCTCTTTTCTTTCCCTGTAGAAAGATAAATTCTGAGATGGTCTCCTGAATTCCTAGTACCTAGGGTATATATGCCTTCTCCTCATTACTCAATCAAACACTAACCTAGGTGTTGTAGTGAAGAGATTTTGTAGAAGTAATTAAGGTTCCAAATCTGTTGACCTTCAAACAGAAATTTTCTATGTGGGTTTAACCAGATCACATGACCCTTTGAATCTAGGTTTAGAGGTCAGAAACAGGAGAAGTCAAAGGACCAAATCATGAAAGGCAGTTCACAAGTGAGAAATTCTTTGTTGCTATAATTGAAGATGGAGAGAACCTTATACCAGAGGATTCAAGGAGTCTTTAGGAATTGGAACCAGCAAGGACATAAGGACTTGAGTGAGTTCAGAGGCAGATTTTCCCCCAGAGACCTGGGAAAATAATTCATTATCCACTTTGAGACTTTGAACAGCACTCCCAGCCATGTTGTGCCCTAATGAATAAATAGGTGTTGTCTTAAGTTACTATGTTTGTGATAATTTGCTGTGTAGAAATAGAAAACCAAAACTTCTCTGAACTCTGATTAAGGGACTCCCAGGTAAATGCATGCCTTAGTTAGATCTTCCAAGACAGGTCCAGTCTCTAGAAGTTTTTCTCTAAAACGTCTCACCTTCTAAGGACTGCACCCATGGGTCAGCCATTCACTGCCTCACCATTCACACATTGATCAATGATCAGGAAATTTGTGCTCAGTGAGCAGGAAGTTCATTGCACTCCAGATCACCATGGAATGTTCACTGGACTTTTAGACTCATGTTTCCGGAATTCAAAATTTGCAAATAAAAGTCCCACCAGTGGAGTTTTTGGAATCTGAGATACTTTGTTCATTAAAGAGGAGAATGATGTGGGATACACTTAATAATTATCATCCTTTTGGTTGCTCCATCTCTTCATAGCCTGGCACTTATTAGGTGCTGGATACAATCTTGATGAATATGTTAATATCTGCATGGCTTTGTCTCTTCCAGGGTCTTCCTCACTAGACTATCTCCTTAATTATCTAGCTTCAAATGGAAAAAGTAGTGGGGAAGGAAAGCCAACCACATTGCTGGAAGCCAGTATGAATACAAAAAAATGTCTAGGGCTAACAAACTTTACCATTTTCTGGCTTTAGGGTTCCTGCCAACTTAGAAACTTGACAACATTTCCTGTTTGCACTTACTGTGTATAGCATCCATCCTGGCAGGCAGAGGGCTTTCCAGACATCTCATTCTACTGTTTTACACATCTCAAGAGTGGCTGTGTAGTTGGCGAGCAGTGGTGTTACCAGAATCTGACAGACAGAGATCGGGAGGCGAGGCTGCAGCATTAAGTTGCCATTGTACTTGTTAAATGTCTAACTGGTTATGAAACCAAAAGCATGCAGAAATGGGAGTTGGGCCCAGTAGGGAATGATGAGGTTCACTGAACATGCAAAGAAAAGCCATCCTCTTTATCTAATGAAGGAGAAAAAAATTTGCCCTACCTTAGAAATAAAACATTCCACACAAGGTGTGTAAGCAGAGCAGAAGTCATTTAGCTTTATATATTATAATTCTTTGGAAGACATGATATACTCAGCAGAAACATAGTTTTCTGGGAAATTTATGAGTCTACTTTCTATATACTGCCATGCTGAAAAATTAAATATCATGTCGAAATGACAGCTGTGTATTTTCTATATTTAAAAGACAGTTGATGGGTTGTCACTATTTTTCAAGTTCAAGTTTGTCTTGACAGGTGACAAGTGGGTCACCTTGGTGATTGAGGGCTGTTGTCTAGAGGATGGAAATTTCTGTAGAAGCCAGCTCTTCTCTTTCTTGGGCCTGAGGTTTTCCTCATTACTGTAAGCCCACTTCCACCAGAAAGGCTGCCTGGATTGGCTTTACCCTGGTCTAATCACACCAGCCAATCCTCCTGTTGCATTCGGCAGTTCACTCACCAAGTATTAATAAAACTTAGAATGTGAGTCATATCTATAGAGATCAAGATTCTGGTTTCATCTTTCAAGGAGCTTAATATTTTTCTAGTTGGGGAATCAAAATATTGAGCTGGAGCTTTCTTGGGATCTTAAAATGCACTTGATAAAGAGCAACGCTAGTGACTGTTTATGAAGAAGCTAGTTCTTGGCTCCAGAATTTTTAATAGAGCAGTTAATTGAATATCACTCCAGAGATGTTGCCTCCACCCTTGATGTTCACAGTGCAGTCTATGGGCCAGCAGCATAAGTATCCTCTGAGAAATGGTAAAATTGAATTTGAATCTACATTCTAAGCAGATCCCAGTGAGTACAGTGCCCTAATGCTGAAATATGAGATGAGTGATCCCTAGCACTTGGAGGGGATTCTTTAACTTGAAACAACCAGGAAAGGATGAATCAGGAATGATGTAACTCACCAGACATGGTAAGAGCTATCAATTGCTTGTTGTGTAGTTTAACAGGTGGGAATATATTTTACCACATGTAGGTACAAGAAACTTTCCATTACTTTATTTCTAAAATGTAGCTCCAAGAATATAAATGTAAGGTGGTGAGAATTTTAATCTTAGTAGCAACTGGTGAGTGAGGAACTTCTTCTTCCTTATGTCATATTAAAATTCAAGGGGAGGCTAGGGATTTAGCTCAGTGGTTCCCGCTGCCTGCTCTGCAAGCACAAGGACCTGAGTTCAATCTCTGGTACCAAAAAAAAAAAAAAAATCAAGGGGCTTATGAGGTATCCCCAAAATGAGGCATTTGGCCCTTTATTCAAATGCTTCCTGTTTTTCTTCTGTTCTATCATTCTGCTGCCAGAGCACAGGACCAGTCTGTCGAAGGACAGTCTTTTTGGTTTATCTTCATTCCTCCTAACATCACCATCACAAGGCTGTAATTATCCTCACTCTACATACAGACTTGCAGAGGTCATCAGCCACTGGGATTTAATCTGGGCTCTCATACCTTTCAGATTCTTTCCCTGAGCAGAGACATGGCCCTGAAAGGTGGATAGGTTCCAGGTGGGGACTTGTTATGTATGGTGAGGATGGAAGGGAAAAATGCATGATGCTGAGTCTGTAGACAATTGTCTTACTTTTTGGCTACCTAGCAGCTGTTGAGTATCTTTCTTGTGCTGAACAAAGTCTGTATTTTTGAGTTGTGCTTCCTTAAGACAGTGGCCAGAAGCTTGCTTTCCCAGGATCCTTCACAGATGGAATGTAGCAGTGTGACCTTGGCTGAGCTAATCACACAAACTGGCATGAAATTCTCATTTGGAAGAGAATAATGGAAAGGAGCCACATGGATTTTGGGGAACAAGGACAGTATGTGATAAGTGGCAGTGAGGGAGAGCAGGTGTAACATTCTGGGCCAGATGTTGGCACCACCTTTGTATTGGTGCAGTCCGGTGGCATAACCTGATAGGATTCCTAACTGTATACCACATTTTCTGGCTCTCCTAGGGATTATGAAAAATAAATAATAGCTTCATTTCCAGTTGAAACTGGAATGGGCCTTGTTTATGCATAAAATAAGCAATTCCATATGGTGGAGGGACCCAGAAGGGAGAGTGAATGATGAATTTAGACTGGAAAGTAGGTTGAGTCAAATGTAGAGGACATTGATTGGAAAGCTAAAGGAGTCAGACTACATATTGGAGGCAGTAGGGAGCCATGGAAGTCTTGAGAACAGGAGTAGCAGAAAGGAGTGAAAAAAGACTGAGGTGGCCATGGTGTGCATTGCAGGCATGCAGATGTACCTTGAGGGGTGCAAGTATGGAAATGGTAACGGGTTTTGGTGATGGTAAATAGAAAGGCTTGATCACGAAGGGTGGTAGATATCAACCCTGTTACACATTACCATCACTTGCAGAGTGTTAAATAATTGCCTACTCCTGCCCATTTATGGCAAATATTTGTCTGAGGGTGGGACCTGGGCTTCAGAATTATTTATGCCTGGAGATGATTCCAGTGTGTAGTTAGAGAATAGGGCAAGAGGGAGTTGGAAACACAGGTTGGGCTGTGGAACCCTTGAACTTCGTGGTTTTGCCAAAGTTTTTGACTACAAGCCAACAAATCTGATCCTGATTTTTTTTTTTTTTTTGGAAGTGTAAGAGATAACTCAAGGAAAGACTGAAGAACCAAAATGATCAGGGATCTAGGGAGCAGAAATTCACAGACAACTAACTGGTTTTGGGCTTCACCATCAGGGCAGTATTATCCCCGGGCATTTTCTCATCTTTGTAGTCCCTCCATTCAGGGTCAAATTACCACAGATGAAAGCTTCTTAGATGGGCTGGGGTTGTTCATCTACCCACTGGATGCTGAGGTTACGGCAGGTGACTGACAATGGCATCAAGACTGCATGCAGTGAGAGGTGTGGCCTCAAAAAAGTACATACCGTGTTGTTCCCAGGACAGCCATTATAAGGCCAGGAGGCAGAAATGATGGAACTCCTGGCTGGGAACAACACCATCATCAAGTTTCTTCTCTGCTACATTCAGTCATTTCTCAGACTTTATTTTGTGGGTAGTGTTTAAGGAGAAAATTACCACAAATCTTGTGGATATTTTAATTGTATTTATTTGTGATTAGGAATTGGGCAGCAGTCTGGACCAAAAATGACTCCAAATGGTTTGCTTGCAACATGGTCTGGGAACATTTATGGACAGAAAATGGAAGTGGTATACAGAAAGCTGAAAAGTATACAGATAGCAGGATTGGTTAAATCTTGGCATTTGTATTCTTTGTACTTCATTTGAACAGTTGGCTGCCTATGGTTGACTGAAGCACGGCTGCTATGATTGGCTACGATGTAGCTACTTGTTACAAGAATATGTTCCAGTCTGTTTATGCATCAAATTGGATCATAGTTCCCTATGTACAGTAAACCCTTTAGACCAAACTTAAAATTATGTATAGAGACAGCCAAACTTAATTTAACAGTGGTTATCTTTCGGTATTTTCCCTTCCCTGTTGGTGAGTCCTGGGTGATGTTGCCCTGGGTCTGGCCATCTCAGTGTATGAGCAAGTTAAAAGGATACAGAAGAGATATCTCCATACTGATTTCCAAAGTGGTTGCACCAGTCTGCACTCCCACCAACAATGGAGAAGGGTTCCTTTCTCCCCACACCCCCGCCAGCATTTGTTATTGGTTGATTTCTTGATAGCAGCCACTCTTTCTGGAGTGAAGTGGAATCTCAGTGTTGTTCTCATCTGCATCTCTCGAATGACCAGTGATGTTGAACATTTTTTCATATATTTTTTTGCTGCTTTTACTTCTTTGTCTGAGAAATGTCTGTTCATTTTGGATGCCCATTTTTGAATTGGGTCTTTGAATTTGGGCAGTCTGGTTTTTTTCAATTCCTTATATATTCTAGATAGTAGACCTTTGTCTGAGGTACAGCTGCTAAAAATTTTTTCCCACATTGTAGGTTGTCTCTT
>NW_004624732.1:31815558-31830260 GCF_000247695.1 Heterocephalus glaber
GAAACTAGAGATATTTATAGCTAAATGGATGCATATTGAGGCCATACTCTTAAGTGAAATAAATACAACACACACGTGTAAATACCGAATAGTTTCTCCAGTGTGAGAAACTGAATGTGTAAATAAGGTTTAAAATGATTAAAATGAAAAATTTTAAATAGGAAATAATTTGAAATAGGAAAAGGTCCAAAGGTCTAGGGGTGGTGAGAGGGGAAGAGGAAAGGAAAGAAGGGAAAGGAAAAATTATGAGAAAAAAAATGGAAACAAAATCTATGTAAATGGGGAAGGGTGGAGGGGGTGAAGGGTGCACAGGTAATGGGGAAAAAATAAGAACCAAGATACAGCATGTTCAGGTACAAGCACCCAATGATAAATGTAAACATATTGTATACCTAAAATGTACCAATAAAAGAATTTAAAAAAAAAAAAGACACAGAAGAGGGACCAGCAGTACAGCCTGCCACTTGCAGAATCTGGTTAATGTCAAATCCACAGGGTGTGCTGTTTCCTGCCTGGGACCCTGACTCATTCTGCCTGTTCAGGTCACTGAACAGGTATCAGATTGTTGCTTTTCATCACCACAAAATCGGATTGAGTTTGAACCTTGACTTGGCAAACAAAGGTCTCTAGCAGTGCCTCAGATACACCCTCTGCTTCTAGATAGCAGCCTCTTCTCTTGGGGATTTTCTAGCTATCTTAATATGATATTGGCCTTGAGCCAGGACTCTTTGCTTCAGATGTAAAATCCCACCTTTGATGTCAAGAACATTTACCATAGAAAGTATGGAATAAATGTGGTGCATGTATTATCTTCTAAAAAGTTATTTAAGAAAGAAAAGCCAGTAATTTGTGAAAAGCCTTGTTCAGAAATATTTTTGTTTCATGTTGGACTGCTGATTGACCACTGAGTACAATATCAACTAGACTCTATCACTGGGGTAGTTACTGTTTTCTTCCCCTGCAAGTTTAGAGAGAGGGAGGACGCTCCCCAAAGCAGTTCCTCATAGAAGTCACTTCTGTTGGTGGTATTTCCTTCATGGGAGCTGACAAACCTCTGGCAAGCCTTCTTCTTAGGATTAAATTCTCCTTAGGACCTGGCTGTGAGCTGGATGCATCAAGAATACACGAGCAGGTATGACATGAGTCAGTTTCACATTCAGTGGACAAGGCCTTAAGTTTGTACATAGTGTGTCTTGAGTGTGTCAGGAATGGCAAGAGTGATGTGTTAGTTTTTTGTAGCTGCTGCAACAAATCATTACATGCTTGATGGCTTAAAACAACAGCAATTTATTCTCTCACATTTCTGGAGGCCAGAAGTCCAAAATAGATTTCACTGGCCCATCAAGATGAAAGCGGGTCGTTAGAACCTCTGGAGACTCTAAGGAGAGAACCTACCCCTTGATTCTTGCAGTTTCTGATGGCTGCTTGCATTACTTGGCTTGTGGTCATCACTCCAGTGTCTAGGGCTAGTTCCTCTGAACCATTCCTACTGTTTTCGTGTTATCGTCTCTTCTGTCTTAGTCCACTTGGGCTGCTCTAACAAAGTACTATGGGTTGGGTAACTTAGAAGCAACAGAAATTTATTTCTCATGGCTCCAATAGCTGAGGAGTGTAAGATTAAGGTGCTGGGATCTGGTAAAGGTCCACTTTCAGGTTGCAAACTAATGATTTCTTGCTGTGTCTTCACCTCATGGAACAGGCAAAAGAGCTCTCAGAGCCACTTTTATGAGTGCATTAGTCCCATCCTGAGGGTTTGGATATGGTTTGAGTGTGTCCCCCAAGGGTTCATGTGCTGAAACTTCAGCCTCAGTGTGGCAATGTGAGAGGTGGTAGGACCTTTTCGGAGAGAAGCTTAGGGGGAGATAATTTGAGAATTGTGGATTTTGCCCTCTAAAGGGGTTAATGCTTGTCTCTTGAGGTTACTTAGTTCTTGTTATAAAAAGACCAAGACTACTCCTGAAGCTCTGGTTTCTTGTTTTGCCATGTGATTTCTCCCTCTGGCTCAAGCCCCTACCATGATAACCAGTTACCATTTATGATGTAGCCAGGTGGGCCCTCACTGTCAGCTAAGTAGATGAGGCTTCCTAATCTTCAACTTTAAGCTTTTGAGTTAAGTAAACCTCTTTTTTTGTATAATTACCCAGGTTTTAAGTATTTTGTTAAAGCAATAGAAATCAGACTAATGGCGCGGTCTCTGGCTTTTCTATCTAATCACTACCCCTAAAGGCTGTATCTAATAACATCAAGTTAGTAATCAGGTTTGCAGTATATGATGGGCTACAAACAGTCAGACCATAACATTCTCATTATATGTCAAATTTCTCTCCTCAGATATATTTAGAGTTTGTATTGATAATCCAGGATAATCTCTTTACTTTAAGATCCTTAAACACTTCTGCAAATACCTTTTTCCTTTATAAGCTAGCATTTATAGTTTCTAGCAATTAGGATCTACTATTTTAGGGGAACATTTTTCAGACTGCTACAGACAGCAAAAGAATACCGAAAAGTATAAATTTAGTGTAGTATGTGAACATAGACTCCCAGCCTACAAAGAGACACTGTGAAACAGGACAAAAGGACTGTATTTCTAATCTCTTTTGTACCACCTGCAAGTGTATATGACTTGGGGCAGAATATGCATCAGCCCAGATCCTCAGTTTCATTGTCTGTTAAATAGAGCACTGATGTCAAAGGCTGATTTGATGTTCAGTGGGAAGAACATGGAGAACTTCAGTGCCATGCCTGGCATGTGGTAGATTCTCAATAAAAACTGGCTTTCTACAGTGACCTTGTGATATTACAGAAAGTATTCTGTCTGAGATCAAAAAGCTAGGTTCTAGTCCTTGCTGGTCCATCAGCTTGTGTCATTTTGAGCAAGTCACAGCCTTTCTTTTTGTGAAGCAAGGAGGGGGTAAATTTGAAAAGTTTATCCCAAAGTCTTTATGGAAATAACACAAATAGGGGATCCAGGTTCTAGACTTCAGCACTCCACAGAGTAGAAGAATCTGTTAAATCTCCCCTGTATTATAAACATGCATGTACATTTGCAATTCATTCTATTATATGTTATTGACTGATTCAAAATAAAATGTTTTAAGTTCCTTTTCAAAAAAAATACCACTGACAGCTTAGGAATGAGCTCCAAGATGGCTTCAAGGAACATCTGGAATGCTCTTGAATGACCCCAGCTATGTGCTCATCCCAGATGGAGAGGTTTAGGCCCAGAGGCCCGCTGAGGACCCTACACTCTGAAAATTGTTTGCCTTTGGTTGTTATTCTGTGAGAAGTTACTGGAAAAGCAAAAGCAGCTTCTGGCCCCAGCAGCCCATGCTGGGTGGGAGCTTTTGATAAATGACCGTGTTGTTTTCTTCACACACCTGTAAGGCCAAGACATTATTGGCCACGGCAATCGATGTATCAAAATAAGTTTTTGGAAGACTGTCATCAAGCCAACCTTTATTTCCAAAAACACAAACTCTGCCCCAAGGAGAGAAAGATGACGTTCATTGTGAAATAAACCGTTGACAGCTTAGACATTACTTATGTCATGCTAGTCCATCTAAGATGTATGCACCAAGGTAGCCAATTGTTTCCAGAATCCATATTCCCAATGCCCATTAAAGCTTGAAGCACTGAAATCATGTTCTCTTCATTTTGCCCATTTTAATGATAATAATGAGAATGGCAAAATGACTTTCAGAATTTATATTTCATTCGTCTGTGAGGTGCTCTAAGCATTTTATAGACAGTGTCTCATCAGTCCTCATCACATAGCTGTGAAATGTTGGTAGCAGATAATATTTGTAATTGTATTCGGCTTAGTGAAGAACCCTTGGGCTGGAAGAAATTTCAGCCATCTGAGACAATGTTGCCTGTGGGTAGTACAGGCTGGGAACTCAGTGCCAGTTTGACTCTTCTGCCTTGTTCGTCTCTCTCTGCCTCAGTTTCCATCAGTCAAATGGGATGACAGTAGTATGTCTCCTCTTCTTGCTGTGATATAATGTGACTGGCATTGTTATGTGGCTGGCATTGTTTCTGTACTTGTTATGTACAGGTGTTTTGTGCATCATTCATGAATTCTCACAAAAATCCTATGAGGTAAGTGCAATCATTTACACTACTGAAGCACAGAGACTTGAAGGAACCTGCCTAAGTTAGCCCAGCAGTTAAGAGCTTAAGGTGGATTTGAATCTAGGCAGGCTGGCTGCAGAGCTTGAGATAGTAACCACCTTGTTACAGTTGCTTGAGCTTTGATATTGCAACACAGTACACAGCAAACAAAAGTTTCATTAAAGGATGTTCACTCTTGCTTACCGGAGAATGTGGAATGCACTTTGTTATTTTCTGTTCATTTCACTAGCAAAAATGCCAGACTTTGCCCACAGTTTGAGAAGCTTTGCAATGGCATACTCCTCCTTGTCTGCTCACGGGGACAAGCTGGGCATGAGAGACACAGGCAGTGTATGCTATTGGTGGGAAGAGACCAGGAAATGTGAGGGGAGGGCCCTGATCTACCCTCACAGTGCCACCTCCTTAGGCAGCCATTTGTGTCTGAGCAGGTGTGTCTGGGCCTGTGAGTGCAGAGTCGGGCAGTCTGGTACAGCACCATAGGAAGTGTCTTCTCATCATAAGATCTTTGAGGTCTTTCTGGCCCAAGTATCTGGGATTTACCTTGAAGTTTAACCCAGGTATGTACTGAGCAGTCATTGTGTGCAGGGCTCACAAGTACTGAGAGCTGTCTGGGAGGGCTACAGAAAAGGACAGGACATGATCTTGCATTGAAAGGAAACTGTAAGCCAGAGGGATGAAAGGCAAGTGTGAAGTGAAGGAGAACCAGGGGCAGGTGTGTGAGTTAAGCATAGATTTTGGAGCTAGATACCTCTGGGTTCAAGTCCTATTTACCTGACATTGGGAAACATACTTGACCTCTCAGTACCTGCCTCTGGGGCTACAATTAAAGCTTGAGTGGATAATGCTAGAAAAAGACATTAGCTGCTATATTGCTACACACTGAGAGTGTGGCACACCAGTGAACAGGGGCTGGGGGTGAGAGTTCCAGGAAGGTATGGATGTGCTTCAGAGTCAACAAAGCCTTCCGGGAGAAGGCAGCATCTGACTTAGTATGAACGGGCATTTTTACTTCCTGGTCAGCGGTGAAGATAAACAAATGTGCAGCCAAGCATGGTGGAGCATGCTTGTAATCCCAGCACTGACGAGGCTGAAGCAGAAGGATCAAAGTCCCATCTGAACAACTAACACAAACCTATCTCAACATAAAACATGGGGGGACTGATGATATAGCTCAGTGGCAGAGCACCCCTGGGTTCAATCCCCAGTACTACAAAACAAAAACAAACAAAATAAAATACCCCCAAACCTCAAAACAACAATATGAGAACAAAGACCAGATATGCAGGGTCCAGCACTCGTGGTTGAATTCTGCTCATGCATAGTAATCAGGTCACAGTCCTAACTTAGAAAGATCCTGAACCAAGTCACGAGTCTTACCCACCCCAGTGGTCTTGGTCACTGGCTGACAACCACTTAATTCCCTTAGATCAGGGCCCAGCCAACTACACACTGACAAAACCTGTTGGTGTGCAGTTCATGATTTTAAAGTGTTGTAGAAAAAAGAAAGAAAAGAGCATTCTGTGAACATGACTGCGTGGTCTGGGAATGGCTAAGGCACTCACTATCTAGCCCTTTAAAGAAACAATTTTAGAGGTGAAGTCCAAGCAGTGAAGCTTTGTGCCCCCAAATTCTAGTTTCAGGTGAAAAAGTCTGTGCTTCTGAATCACCCTTTAGTCATTCTCCCTGCTTTCCTATCCCACCCTGAGGGCACACAGAACCGACACACTGGAGACAAGGGAAGAGCACTCAGGCAATTGCTCATTGCCTTGCTGCATGGCTGTCAAGAATTCCCTTGCTCTACCCTGGCAGCACATTAACATGTAGCACTGAGCATGTATATGTTTAATTCTTTTGACATGTGGTGCGTCCATGATTAGTGCCAAATGCCAAAATTCTAGGCTGTGGCTCTGATGCCATTTATAATAACATTCATAAGAATATTCCCTCATCATACAGCTTTCCATTTTTCCAACACAAATAACTCAGGAGGCCAAACAGCAAACATTTCTCTTCATGCTCCACTTGACCATTTGTAATAAGCATGTGATGTGAAATTTGATCTCAATAAGTAGTTAAACTTGGAAAATCACAATGTAGTCAAGCCCATCACTTATTTTACAAATCAAGAAACAAACAAACCAAAGACTAGTGGCTACTTTTTATTTTGTAATAACAGTACCTTAATGACAGGCTAATGTATGGCTCCAAATAAAGGCACTGTGGGTAGAAATAGCTTTTCAAATATCACTGAGGCAAGATGCCAAGAACTCTTGGCAAATGGCTGTGAAGGACACATTACTTTAACAGCTCTGTTGAAAATATACAGTTGTCCTGTGCAGGCAGCACAGACAAGGCTGCATTTGACAATGGTGGGACTTTTCTTACAAGAAAATTAGATATCTTTGGATAGGTTTAAGATTGTTCTTATCTTTTCCATAGAGAAAAAAGCTACCACTTAGAAAGAAAACAGAGTTGAAGGGACATCCTGGTCGAATGCCTTCCAGAAAAAGGAGAGTTTTGGGAGAAACACTCTAATTTGCTTCTGAAGATTCTGCAGAAGCTCATTCCTGAAGTGGCTCCATTCCAGTATAAGTTTAGATGGTTCTAAAGAGAGAAGTGATTTTTCAAAAATCTCATGGAATATGGAGTGTCTATCCATTGTCTGAAGTCACCAACCGGGCTTCACAAAATGGCAGCTTAGGAGCTAGTGAGTGATGATCCAGAAAAGTTTTATTTTCTTGGCCGTGTGTTTGTTGAATGTGAATTTTTAGAAACTATTCAAACACTGTATACACTGTTCCCACTCATCCACAATGGTTCCCCTTCTTGTGGTATTGCACCAGACTGCCCCACACATTTGTCTACCAAGGAATTGAATTCAAGATCTATGGTCAGAATCTGTGGTGTGCATCTACCCATCACAGCCTTACTGTTATTTTGTGATGACAGCACACTTGCCACAAAGGTCTATGGACAGCAGGCAGAACTCCCTAAAGCTCAGCTCCATGTTAGCTTTTTGTTGCCTTGACAAAATACCTGACATAAACAGCTTAAAAGAGGAAAGGTTCATTTGGCTCACAGTTTCAGAGGTTTCAGTCCGTGGTCAGTTGGCTCCATTAATTTTATGCCTGCAGCATGGCAGAAACATCATGGTGGAAGGATGTGATTGAGCAAAGCTTTTCACCTCATAGCACCAAGGAAGCAGAGAGAGGGAAAGAAAAAGGGGCTGGGGATCAGATATAGTCCCCAAGGTCATATCCCTATAGTCCACTGCCTTCAACTAGGTCCCATATCCTAAGTCTTATCATTTCCCAATAAAGCCATTAACTTATAAGTCCATCAATAGTTTAATCCACTGATGGGGTTAGAGGCCTTGTGATCTATTTCCCTTCCAAAAGCCCCACTTCTGAACATTAGCCTTTTGGGGGATATCCTGGATCCAAACCATAACAAACATCTCAAGAGTCTCTTGTCTTGATGGCAGGTCAAAAACATTCACCTTCTCCAAAGGATGGACTTGTTTTTTGTTTTTTTTTTTTGGTACCGGGGATTGAACTCGGGTCCTTAGCTTGGGAGGCAGGCAGTGGAACCACTGAGCTAAATCCCTGGCTGGACTTCTTTTTTGCTGGTACCACCACTGGAAGAAATTTTGAGCAAAGTGCCAGTGACAGTTTTCTGATAGTGGTCAATTACAGTGATTTCTGTTGTGGCAGAAAGGTTTGAGAAATTCCTTTCACTTGCTTCACAGTGGTCTGACCATGACTCTTAGCTAGACCAGGGCAAAGGAATGGTGAACTGAAGAGATGCACTGAGCTGCCCTGCTGGGCTGCAGTCCCCACTTTTCCCTTCCTAGGCATGAGAACTGGCACACAAGAATGGCTTCTCAGAGAAAGGATGTGGTTGATAGAGAAAAACAGAAGAGCAACTGGAAGCATCCTTGACATTGACTTGATTTCCAGGTGTAGATGTAAATGCCAATCTGTACTAACAAGCTGGTGGAAATGGGGCCCCAACCCCCTGATTCACCAAGCTTGACCACTGCTGACATGAAGGTCCTTGAAGAAGGAGGAATTCATAGTGACCCAAATCACTTTTCTGTCTTGAAAGTTTTTCAGTCTCTGAGATCAAAAAAGTATTAGGGGAAGGGTTGTCACTAGAAAGGGAATCAAAAGAGGCTAACATAGTCCAGTGGCATCTGGCACCAGGGAGGATTTGAGAGACACCTGTGCTCCATACAAGGCAAGACTTTCAAGCATGCCGGGGGAATCCAGTGCTACAAATCAGTACTCCATCTGGCCTGCTCTCCTTTCTCCTTCTGGGGGATATATTCTTCTTTATTGGTACTCTGTGGGGCTAAGAACCTTTGCCCCCACAAAATTGCTTTTAAATTAGAAGCCCAGGGGCTTCCATGACATCATCTTTCTGCGCTGGGCAGGCATCTGCTGGTGAGGAAGATGCAGCTCAATGGCTCTGAGACTTTTTTGATGGCTGCTTCTTCAGAATCATAGTCCCTTGGCTTCAGAGGGGCTAGAGGCATCAGCCCCTGACGCCTCCTCTATCTTCCCCCAAAAGCCCTGGCAAACTGAGTGACTATTTCTTTTTTCATTCTTTCTACAAATAAGTACAGTGTGTCTGTTACAGGCCAGCCTCTGATCTAGGCCTCAAATGAGAAAGTAGAGCATCCCTCCATGTGCTCCTGGAGAGCTTCCAGAACAGGAAGTGAGATGTGTTTACAAACAGCTAGCAGGCAAAGCCTTGTAAGGTTCAGTGGCTTGGGCAGGCAGTTCTCTGCTTCCAAATATGTTGCATTCCACAAATGAGTTCATAAATTCTTGGTTTAGAAACTGGATTCATCTTCCAGTACAGATGTCTTTCCATGTATACATTCCCTTTTTTTCAGATAACATATATTTATTGAATGCCCACCATGGAAGGAACTGAAAATGGCCAGAAGACTGAGACTTTGGCTTTCAAGGCAAGGAAATTTGTCCTTAACAAATTAATGCCACAAAATGCTGAGGTTGGTGTTGTATATTGAAAGTGGCTATGGAGGGGACTTGGAAAGGGCCTCATGAAGAGCACAGATGGATGGAGTAGCTAAGTGACTGAATTAGTCACTACCCCCTGCCCTTCTCTGTTCACTTCAAAGTTTCCATTCCCTCAATTCAGCTATAGTGCTAGGTGTTAAAAGGAAAGCAATGTGTTTAAACTAATTTAAGTTTACATGTGACCAAGACTGATGTGAGAGTGTTAGTAACCCTCTGTAAAGTTTTCTGTATCTTAATGATTGGAGACTCAGGCTTTTCATGGTCTGGCCCTTGGAGGAGACTCTTTGGGCAGAAAAACTATGTATCTTACCGTGCACTCCAACTCAACTCATGATTTCACCTGCTGCTTGAGACTATTTTGCTTCAGTTCCCTTCATGCCTATGTCCTTATGGTAGAATCATCTCTTATTTGGGAGTTAGGCTTTTAAATCAGTGTAAAAGCAAAAACTCTGTGTAGTCACAGTTGTCCTTGAAAATCATTTGAAAATCTCACATTGGAGATCAAATTACTCTCTTAGGAAGTTCTACCCAACCACTTTTTCCTTCCCTGATGGAATAGATGATGTTCATTTGGAAAGAAAAGAAAGAAGCTTGGTCTAGGAAACAGAAAAATGTGAATCTTGAGACACTGAAATTACATTCAGAGTGATCACTGATGACTATCTTAGAGGCATGTGTTGGCTGCAATGAAACCATGGAGACGACTGTTCTGAGTGGCATAGAGCTCTGCAGTGGGGTCTGGGTATGAGGGCCTGTGATTTAGAAGGCTCTATGTATCACGCAAATACACACAACACATCCACACACACACACTCTCTCTCACTCACTCAATACACAGTCACTTTGCCTGTTGGACTGACTCATGACCCATACTTTAAACCTCTGCTCCCTGGACTGTGATCAACACTGCTCAGATTCCAGGGAAATCTTTCCTAGCATCTCTGATTTGTGTCCTTGAAGCAGAAGGTGGCTGTGCCTGATTGCCCTAACGGCTTTCAGCTTGTGTTACTGAAAATGGCAGAGTCAGACATGGCTTTAGAGAGCAGGGAGGATTTGAGTGGCAGAAGTGCTTAGCTAAGAGGAAAAAACAAATTAATTATCTTGTCAAATGTTTCCTTTCACATAGCACAGATGGAATAGATTCTTGTACAATGAAGTATGCTTTCCCAGTAGTGCTAAGTGCGCCTGTTCTTGCTCTCCTTTTGTTATCATTTGTGGTTCCAAAGTTCTCTTCAGTTCCCAACAGTTGCACATGGTGACTAAGGATCATTGTTCAATATTAAAAATTTCATGTTAGGCGATTTTGATTCTTATGCAACTAGACTATATTAGGCATTGACTACTACAATTAGGAATAGGAATTGGGAAATTTAAAAATATTTAAGAAGATTTAGTTTATATGAAAAGTAAATGAGTATCAGCTTTATTTAAATAACCCCAATTTACATTGTTGGCAATCAGTGTAATTAGTATTTTGGCCTTTAATTTTCATCAAAAATTTGAATTTTGTATTTCTTATTTAAATTTATATTCTGTGAACTTATAGGCAGGTTATAAATTTATATGTTTATACTTTAATTTGTATTTTAAATTGTACTACAGTTTAATTTTTTAAATTTTATTGGTAAGTTTTAGGTATACAATATAATTACAGTACTGCAGTTTAAATTTTTGATGAAAATAAGTTCAAACTTTCTGGACTGAGTACAATCACATTTTATTCTTTTAATCACTAAAATCACTATGTCAATATAATAATAAAATACACATAATATTAAAACTCTCAATTTTAATAACATTAGCAATTTTGCTAAGATGAAAGTAAGAAAAAATAGATGTTATAAAACAAATATATTGCGAATTATAATTTTTTTTACGTCACTCATTCACTGTTTCAGGAGTATTAACAGAATAACCAGACATGTACAGTGATTGGTAAATTCATTCATCTTTGGTGTTTTGCAACTTTCAGTCATAATGAATCCTAAATTTAAACATATTTTGATTGATTAGTTGATTGATTTATTGCCATGCTGGGAATCAAACCCAGAGCCTTGTATGGGCTGGGTGTTCTGTCACTGAATTATGTCCCCTACAGTTTTAAAATTTGTTGTAATGAAAGTGCATCTTTCAGGCAGGGAGAACAGAATACTTCATTTGTTGATTTGTAACTTAAATATTTATGTGGGCTCCATTTGTATTCTTATAGTACCCAAATTATTGAACTACTCTGTAGTATCACTAGCCAGTTGTTGAATTCCATAAATTACTAATCTGTGAAGTCATGAGATTCCACCATGATCTCATTAGGCTTATAAACTCATGCATTTGTTGGAGTCTGAATTATATCTACCTGTGGAATTTAGAGATAGTGTTCTGCAGTTACTTTTGAAAACTTGGTGCTAATAGCTTGGTAATTATTTCAAAGTTCACCATTGATGAAGTGCCCAGAGCTATCAGCCAAGAGTACTATTTAGTATGAAGGACAGAATGGCTTGGTGTCTCCCATTTCCTTCTGCTTGACTGTAATTTAGTTCAGAGTGGCAGTGGCTTTTCCAGGTGAGAATAAATTGAGAACACTGGGGAGGATCCAGTTGACAAGTATTGAGTGAGTCCTTATTAAGAAAAAGAAATCTTTGAGTGGGTCCAGATAACTTGTACACAACTCATAGGTCCATTGAATGGCTTCAGATGTCCTATCTCTCAAGCTCCCTTTAAAAATTGGATAACAATATTACAGATTTAAAAAATTATAAAATAATAATTTAATACTATTCATGATTATCCTAATCCATTTTCTGTTACTATAACAATACCTGAGCCTGGATAATTTGTAAAAGAAAAAGAGGGGGGCTGGGGCTTTAGCTCAGTGGCACCATGCCTGCTTTGCATGTGCAAGGTCCTGAGTTCGATCACCAGTACAGAAAAGAAAAAGAGGGATGCAGGGAAGTTCAAAACTGGGCAACTACATCGCATCTCATGCTTCATCATAACACTACAGAAAGAATGAATGGGCAAATTGGGTGCTTGTGGAGAAGACACAGAAGGCACCAGTACCGAGCTCACCTTGTAACAATCCACTTTTGTAGTGATCAATCCAGTCCTAAGAGAGGGAGAATTCCCATGAAAAAAGTGTGAATCATTCTTACTGATTTAATCACTTTTAAAGGACTCAGCACCTTTCATTATCATTACACTGGGGACCAAGCTTCCACATGGTATGTGGTGGAGAAAATCTATATCCAAGCAAGAGCGCATATTAACTTATACACACACACACTCCGAATTTGCATATTTCTAATCAGCTTGCATATATATGTATATTCTGATTTTGTGTTTTAAATGTATATCATTTCTATGTTCCCAATTTCCCCATAATTTCCATAGAGTCTGAATAATATAATAGGATGGTTTTAAATGCCCTTTTTTGTTTCAGAGAAATCTGAAAGCAAAAGAAGATACTATTTATATCTCTCAGATAGGTTTGAGTTTTTATTAGCCCTGAAGCATCCAACTTACTCCTTAAAATCCCTACTAATTTCAACATGGCAAGCAAAATGATTTGTTAATCAAAGTTGTAACTGGTTAATACATGTATTAGAGTTAGCGTATTTATTTTAGGCTAAGTTTTATGACACAATAGTCTCAACCTTAGTGTATGGATCCCCTATAATTGATGTGTGTACAATGTTTATGCCTCTCTTGTAGGTCTTTTCTTTCATTGCTTTATGAGGCTTTTAAACTGTGCACAGAGATTTACTGTTGTGTCTTTGCTTCTCTGACAAATTATTGGTCATACTTGTGATTTATTTTTCACTAATTTGTTATTGGAGAACAACCTTGAGATGTAATTCTCTGATATAACACTCTCCTATAGGGAAATGCTTATATGACTCTTTGCAACACATTAGGGTAGAAGTGGACCCTCCTGTATTTGCACCAGTTATAGGTCAAGGGCAGGTCTTAGTGCTGATGAGAAACAAAAGTCTCTGGTCAAGTGGAACACTGGGAGGACACAGGTTTGTCTGGCATTGGCCAATACCGTGAGCCTTCACTCAGTTGCAAGAATCAGCATAGGAAGAACTGTGGGAGGGATGGCAGGCTCTGAGGGAGGATGGCTGTTTTGACTAAGAAGGTGGAGTGCAGGGATATGACTCATCACAGAAACAGGTGGGCAATTCTTAAAATAATAGAGAAAGGATAGTTAGTGGATTAAAGCAGACTGAAAAATCACATTTTAAAAATTCTCTTAATTGGTATAGAGATAGATTAGAGCAGCAGATACATTTTTTTATTGAGAGTATTTACTAAGTATTTACCCAGAACAGTGCTGGCACATTGCATTCATTCTTTATCCACCCATCAACTGATGTGTGCCAGGCATGCATTGGGCCTCTAGGCACATATCCACTAAGAAATGGTCTCCACCATCTATTTTATAGTGGGATAGATGGACACACAAACCACGCTTTAAAACAAAAAAATGCTAAAGCAGATTAACGATGGTGTGCCATGAAGGCATTCATTCACTCAGCAAGTGTTTATGGAGTTTCTGTTGTGCACTAACCATTGTGTTAGGTGCTGGGAAGATGGGAGACAATGAAGCAGATAAAAATCTCTGGCCCTGGAACTTAGAGCTCAGTGATCATAGAATCATCCCCATAGAAAGAATTTTGTGCCTCTGCCTATGTCCTGGAAAGTTTCCTGGAGAACATTCAAGCAAGGCTAAGTTTAGAGGGAGGTAGGAATGAAGGGCCAGGGTAAAGGCAGGAATGGAGATGGAGTTGAGCAAGAGAAAGTGGTGGAGTGGGGTGGAATAGATGGGAAAAGAGCAGATGTTTTAGTCTTCATAGAATTTGTAATGGCATAGAGATGTGAATCAACGTGGTTAGAGCCTGAACATATATTCTATATGTAAGGAAAGAGATGACCCAGCACTGGTCCCAAGGACATCAGATGGTGTTGGACAGACAAGGTGAATACATGAAACACAAAAAACACCACAGGCAAGAAAGTGCTGGGTTAGATCTGGTTGTAAATTGATTATTTGCAGAATCTGAGTAGTGGACCTATTGTGATAACTTCCTACCTTCTCTGCCCTCACCAATGACCTACGCCTACAGTCACGAATGGTTCACTAGCATTTCTCAAGTCCTGGGCACAGCGGATTTTGCTATACATAGATAGACATACTTTAAAGATGATGTTTATTTCCATGATTATTAGGAGACAAAGGTAATTTTCTACAATAGCAAGGAATTAAAAGTTCTTAGGAATAAAACCCTAATTTGAATGGAACATAGAGGAGATGGCTAACATTTGCAGAAGGGCTTCATTGTTGATATTTTGTGTTAATTTTTGTAATACCTCGGATCTTGCCTTTGCGTGCACATGTGTGTGTGGTTGTTTTTTGGGTTTTTTTCCACATTCTTAGCCCTCCCTTCACCCCCTCCACCCTTCCCTATTTACAAAGACTTTATTTCCATTTTTTCCATTTCTCATCATTTTTCCTTTCCCTTC
>NW_004624732.1:31844243-31874066 GCF_000247695.1 Heterocephalus glaber
TTCAGTGGGTCCAGGTGGTTGAGTATCAGAGTGTTCCATCTCATTTCCCTTTGGGGTTGCTGTAGGTGATCTGGAAGCCTGGTTTTGAGACTTATTTATGTGTTTTCTCATTTGGACGGGGGAGGGGGGGCTGTTGGCACCTGCACGGATTACCTCCTCTGAGCTGGGTGAGGTGGGACAGGGCCCGGGAGCAGCAGTAGGGATGGTGACCCAAAAGCCCTTTCCTGTGGGCTGGGAGCAGCGGGAGCGATGTTGTATGGGAAGCCCCATCCTCTGGACCAGGAGCAGTGGGACGATGGCTCAGAAGCACCTACCTCTGGGCGGGGAACAGTGGGACTCAGGACCTTGTTCTGGTGGTCTGGCGTCCTCTGCTTCTTTGTAGTGTGGAACCAAGTGGCTGCCTTTCTGAAGCGGGGTGATTTGCTGTCTTCTGCGCAACTCAGGACCTCAGTAGGGCGTGCACAGACCTTCCTGTGTTCAGCAGGCTGATTCGGCATGTTCTGTGGGACTCAGGACCTCTGTAGGGTGTGCACAGACCTGCCTGTCTGCAGCGGGATGATTCGGCTTGTTCTGTGTGACAGCCTGTTCATTTTTGATACCAATAACCTTCTGACTGGCCATTGTCTTACCTGCATTATCGTTGTTACCTACACTTGGAATTTAAAAAAGTTTTGTAAGAAGGCATAACATACATGGCACAGTGCTGGGCATATGAGAGCCTCTCTGTAATTGTTTATTTCTCTCTTCCATTTCCCATTTGCCTACTCCCTGTGAGGCCCTAGCTGGGCTGCTGGATGCTATTGGGTACCTGGGGAATAGATGCCAAACCAAGCACCACTGGAGAGACAAGAGTGCTTTCTGCATAGCATTTGAACTTGTCTCTTCTGCAATATCAGCCTGCTGGGCTAACATAAGATCGATAACAGTCCACCACTTCCTTTTAATTGCTATTTCCAATTCCCAGGTTTTAAATAGCTCCAGCAGCCTGCAGGCTTTCATTCTTTTCTTTGCGTATAAAATACTCTGGAATCCATTTAGTGAAAAGGGCCTAAGTTTCCTGGACTCTGCCTAGATGCTTGATTTTCTCCAATTTTCAGCTCCAATTCCAGGTTTGGTTTTTTTTCCCAGTGTTCACAGGTAAAGACTAAAAAAAGAGAGCTGGAGGGATCATGGCCTGCCCATCTGGCTTGAGCAGAGATGATGGGAGAAGAAATGAAGTGGCCAGGATGGTGCTATTTGGCATACTGGAAGCCAGCTGGGAGCAGGTTGTCACTGTGGAGGGTGTGTGTTAGGTAGGAGGGGAGGGAAGGAAGACTCAAATTTACAGAGGTGACTCAAACACTGCCTAAATGTGGAGAGAGAAGCCAGGATACCTGCACTCTGGGCTTGAATAGAATGGGTACTTGCTACCTTCTCACCTGTCTGTTAGTCTTTGGTCTTGATATTCCATCAGCATGAAATGTTTCCCTTGTCCTTGTCAAGAGACTCACCCATGCTTTCATTCTGGTCTCTGATACCTTTTCTCTGCTGCCTTTCCACTACTCTCTATGGCCCCTTCTACTTTATTTTTTCTTCTAAAGGTGAACTCCATGAGGCCAGGGACTTTGTGCATTTTTCTCCATGCTCTATTATCAGTACCTTAAGAAAGTGCCTGTTACATTTTATATGATCAATAAATATATTTTGAATGAATGAATGAGTGGGTAGGTAAAAGTTATTAGTGCTTAGGCAGCGAACAGCAAAGTGAGAGATTATTATATGAAATAAGCTTGGCATCAGACTAAATGGGGGGAAACATAGATTAATTTTTTCTTAGTATCCTCTTCCTCTCCTTTCCTTTTTTCTCATCCTTAACTGTGTCTTAGTTAGTTGCACTATTTTTCTTAGAATTTACCTTTGTGCTGCTAAATATATTTATTAGCTTTTAATGGTATCCTTTGAGCTCTCAAATATAGAAGGCAATGCAGATATAGTTTCTTCCTTCTTCCTCTTTTTACTGTAAATTATAATAGAGTTATAGCATAATTTATAACAGATTGTTTTTAGTCATAAAATTTTTTTTTATCTTAGTATTACATTCCAATAGATTCAATCTTCCTCACTAGGTCTGTTTTCCATTGATCTTTTGGGAGGATGAAAAGTTCTTCCTCTAATAATTTCTTTAAAATGGTAAAATACCTTACATTGTTGCAGGTTCAGAAATAGTGGCTTATGATTGTTATAATGAATGATATTTTTGCTAGGTATAAAATTCTTTTTAAATTAGTATATGTTTGTGCTATATAATAAATACATTCATTATGAGGAATTGCTATATATACATATTGCATTTTGATCATTTTTACTTCCCTTTCTCTGTTTCTACTCAATATCCCCCCACACTTCCAAAATCCCTACCCATTGCCACAAAGTCTATCTCTCTATTTCTTATCATCTATCTTTTATTTTCCTCTTTATATTATTTATACTTTGGGGTTCTCATAGGAGAGAAACCATGTGATATTTAATCTTCTGTGCCTGATTTATTTCACTTAACATTATGGACTTTAGGTGCATCAATTTTACTACAAATGACTCAAATTTATATTGCTTTAAGACTGAGTAGTACTCCCTCATGTATATACACCACCTTTTCTTTATTCATCTACTGATGAGCATATAGTCCCTTCCAAGATTTAGGTATTATGAGTTGTGCTGGTATAAAGATGGTTTACATGTATCACTGAAAAATGATGTATTTAACTCCCTTGGGAAGACACCCAAAAGAGGTATAACTGGGTCAAATGGAATTTCTATTATTAATGTTTTGAGGAATCTCCATACCAATTTCCACAGTGGTTACACTAGTTTACATTCCAACCAACAATGTAGAAAGATTCCTTTTTCCCCCACAGTCTCACTAACATTTGTTATTTTTTGAGTTCTTGGTGATAGTCATTCTTTCTGGAGTTAGATGGAATATCAGTGTTGTTTTGATTTGCATTTCTCTAATGGCCAGAGATGTTGAACATTTTTTCATGTACCTCTTGGCCATTTGTACTTTTTCTTTTGAGAAATGTCTATTCATTTCAATTGCCCATTTTTCGATTGGGAGTTTTAATTTGGATGGGGGTCTAAGGTTTTTAGTTCTTTATATATTCTAGACGTTGGTCCTCTGTCCAAGGGCTAGGTATAAATTTCTTGAGTTACACTTTGTTTTTCAGAGAATTAGATATAAAAATATTACTCCACTATTTTCTGGTACTAAATGAAATAACAATAATTTCTGAGGCTAATCCCTTGCTTCCCCCATCAAAAGTGAGTGGTGCCTAGATGGCCAAATATTCTTTATCTTTAATATCTCATAAATGTACCAAATCATGTTTATTAAAATTTTTCTGTATATTCCATGTCCTTTAGAGTATTTATGACTTCTTTTATTCCTGGGGATATTTATTGAATAATGTCTTTAAATACGTTTTTATGCACTCTACAAATATTTTTTATCATTTTTTCTCCATTCCTTCAAACTCTTCATGTATTTCCGTTTTATTTTTTTCTCATTTTGCCTCTCATTGTCCTTTTCTATGTTATTAGTAGTATCATATGTTCATTATCTTGATCTCAGTTTGGCTTTTATTTCTCTAAAGATTTTATTTTTAAAACTTTACTATTTTCAGATTTCTATTGGCTCAATTTCAAATTATTTGATCTTAATCATGTTTTATATTTTCCATGAGCTTTTATACATCTACTTTATCTGTTTTTGTTTTTCTTTGTTGTTTCATTTTTTGGTACCAGGGGTTGAACTCAGGACTTTGTGCTTGTGAGTCAGGGGGTGGCACCCCTGAGCTAAAGCCCCAGCCCTACTTTATCTGTTTATAAGATGATCATTTCAAATATTTTGTAATGATGACAGAAAGATGTCTAATACAGTTGGTCTGAAAAACAAACAAAAATTTCTCTGTAAGATTCTGGTATAACCTCTTAGGAATAAATCTCCCCATCTCCATTCCTAGTTCCAGACTCTGAAAGATCACTGGTTTAGTCCAGTGCCTGTGTTCTGCTGTAAGAAGCAGGCAGAGAGGAATGAAGTGACTTCTTCAAGGTCATGTATGCTATGTGCTTCTTCTGACTTGCTGTCTGTTCATGCCCTGCATATGATAATCCACAAACCACATGTGCCTTTTCTTTGGTGAGTGAATCACTCATGTGAAGGTCAGCTCAAGTCACACTTGGTTGCTGGGCTGGGCTGGATGGGGAGAGAAGATGCTATTTTAGAGAAAATAAGCCATTGGAGTAGAATGGAAAACATTCATTTGATACCAATCAATGAGCCAGTCAGTACTCAAGCTGAGATTTTCCAACATGATAAAGAGCTGGAGAAGCTAAAATGGTAATCAAACCAGAGCAGCCTTTGACCTTAGCCAGTTGCAGACTCATTGGAATAAACCACTGCTTCTCCACATAAGGAAAAGGGAGAAGGGAAAGATTAATTTTCAATTTTTGGGAAGGTGTGCTTAAAACATGATATATTTTAAAACTCCACCAACAATGATTATCTCTCTTTTTTCTTATCTTTAACTTTTCTGTTTTTGAAATAGTAGTGGTTTAAATTTCATTAACTATCAATAAGGTGCCCCATCTGTAACCCCAGATAGGAGAGAGATTTATAATTACAAAGCATAGCCAACTCTGGGCAGGGCCTTGTTCTGGGTATGAATTTAGGGATTTGGAATCAGAAAAGGCAAAAATAGGTTGCCAAGGATATTCTGGACCTCACAGGCACAGGCTGAGCATCTGGAGGCTTATATCCTGGGCGGTAGAGAGGACTGGGGAGCGAGCGGGATGGGTCGTCTGAGGGGCCTGACCTGTGCTGGTCTTTTTTGAGGAGGAGCTGGGATGTGAGTGCTGACCCTGCCAAGAACAGTCCAAAGCCATCTGGTTCCTTTGATGACTCTTGCTGGAGAATAATAGTATGAGACCCTTCTGGGTAGTAGTCTCATTCTACATATGAAAAAAATGAGATTCTGATAAATGAAGTGGCCTGCCTGTATTGTAAAAGTGACTTCTGGCAGGGTTTGGACTAGCTCTTGCAACTCTTCCTGCAGTGTGTTATGGATTTGGCTCTTTCTCTGCCACCACCAGTATATATTTCTTAGTCCTAGTGCTTCCTGGATGCTAGCATCACAGTAGAGGTGATGCCGTGTAAAAATGTTCACAACATTAATACTAGCTGAAGAGAAGCTTATTTTAAAATATTACTAAGTATTTTCAAGCTTGAAAGTAGCATATCACAGTTCAGAAAAATTGGAAAATAACAAGAAAAAGAAACATTTAAAATAATTGCAGCCTGCTAACACAACTGCTGAAATCATTTGAATCTGTAGCTTTTTGGTCATTTTCCTCATACATTCAGCTTTTAAAAACATCTAGTGAAAACTGTATTGCACCTACAATTTCATTTCTTGCTGTTTTCATGTAGCTTTTTGTCATAAGTAATTTCCCCATAACCACTTTAATGGCAATGGGATGTTTGCAAAGAGCTAAGTCGTGAAGCATTTACTAACCATAGTATTAATTTTACTGTATTAATTCAATGTGTTTCTGTTAAGCACATTGTGTGTGGGCTCTCCTGGCAGCCTTTGTTCCAGTGGCAAGTCACCTTGTGACCTGTGTGACTTGTGATCCTCTTGTCTCAGCTGCCCTGAGTGCTGGGATTATAGGTGTGTGCTGCCATACCCAGCCATATTTGCTTTTGAATACTGTGGTCTTTGCTAATTTAATTTTGAGTTGCTGTATGATGTGGTTACTAACATAGACTCTAAAGTTAGGTAACCTAAGTTCGAGTTCAGGCTTAGCCAGGTATTAGCTGGCTGACATTAAGCAAAAGATTCACATCTTTATGTCTTAGTTTCCTCATTTGTAAAATGGAGATGATGGTAATAAAACTCATGAGGTAATAAAACCTCATAGGGATTTTTGAGGAATAAAAACTGTATGTAAAGCAGTGGAACAGTGCCTGATACATGCTATACAAGTTGTAAGTATGAATGTCAGTGTTTTTTTAAACATGTAAGTTTATAATAATGTTATTCTTCTCTTGTCAACCTTTATTCCTAATTCTCTAACACTAGAGTTGCCATGGGCTTATTTCTAGAATTTATACTGTGTACATTCATTCATTCAGACATTTCATTCATTTGCTCATTCATTCAGTCAATGCATATTAAAGAACCTCTGCTTTGTACCGGCTCTATTTTAGGTGACAGAATCCATCAGTCAGTGAGACCAATAAGCACCTTAGGACCTGAACCTTCATGTGAAAATGGGTAGACAGAGAATAGGTGAGAAATGAGCTGAAAGATTTTTATGAATGGCAAAAAATAAAACACTGGGAAGGAAGAAAGGAAAATGAAAAGGTGCCCACATGAGGGACAGTTTGGTTCTCCTGTGCAAGACACTGGGACAAGGCAGGGTGGGGGTTTTCTTATTATCGGGTGGTCTGAGGTCCCTGGAGGGGACCATAGCATCTGTGCTCTTGTTTATGATAGATACAAGATTCATTAATAGTGTCTTCCAAAGAGTCTGGGTTTTTTCTCTTTTTTTTTTTGTCTTCTCTCAGACTCTTTCCTTTAACCTCAGACATTCCCCCCCCTGCCCCCCTCCCCCCCGGCGGCCTAAAAGGTCCTTGCCTTGTTAACTAAGTTTATGTGTCAATTTTGGTCTATAGTCAGGAAAAGGGATAGAGAAAGACAGAAGCAGAGACATAAAAAGAGAAAGAACTACTTTGAGATGTTAAACTCAATTTATAAAATAAGCCTTTTAGGAATGCCAAGAAAGACTGTGCAAGAAAAACAAGGCCTAATGTTAGTTATTAGTTATTTATCGCTGGATAATAAAGCACTTTGGAATTTAGTAACTTGAAAGAATAATAATTTATTATTTCTTATGGTGCCGTGAGTTGTTCATTAATTCCTCTTTTGGCTTTACCAGGCCTCATTTACTCGACTGCAGGAGCGGTAGGGCTGGGAGACCCCCATGAATTCCCTTGTGTATTTGGAGGCTGAAGCTTTGAACACCAGGCTTACAGATGTTCTTATCTCACAGGAGGCCAGACCAGCTAAGGCAGCACTCAAAGACAGGGAAAACAGAAATTGTAAAGCCTCTTCAGTCCTGGGGCCTGGAACTCACACAGGGTCACTTCTGCTGCATTCCATGGGTCAAAAGAAATCACAAGTCCATCCCAGATTCTAGAAGGGAGATAGATGTTAAATTAAAAACTACATAGTTCTTGTTATTGTAGCTGTAACAAGAAAGCTGAAGAAGTTCTGTATGAGTGTATCTATGAAGAATGACACACATGCTTGGCACCATGTTACCTATTGATTGATTTTTCCTCCTTGGTTGAGGTCTTGTACGTATAAACAAGGCTTTCGTTGTTTAGTTGTATAGCAAAGGTATGAATAGCAGGCTTGAGACAGCTATTGATAGAAAAACTTGCTTGTAGGATTGGTTTTTTGATTTCATCTGGGAACTTGGATTTCAGGAGGGTCCCACTCCCACTGTCCCCTAACTAAAAAGTACGGATGGCTCAGTGTGCCTGGATTGTTTTGCACACAATGTGTTTTACGCTTTTCCTTCTGGGAGACTGCAGCTTTGGTACATGGTAGGCCGAGGGTATCCATGTGATGAACCCCCAATAAAAGCCTTTGGCACAGAGTCTCTGATTAGCATCTCTGGGCCCTATCTCCCAAATGCTGCTGCCTTTTGTTGCTCAGGAAAGAGAGGCTCTGTGAAGCCCCACAAGAGGGAATGTCAGCCATGGAGCACAGCTTTCCCTGCCCCCAACAACCCCTCTCCAACCTGTTGTGCTAGAGATGTTGGCAATGGAGGCGGCTGTGAATGCACTTGCAGTCCTTTGTCATACCATCACCGCCTCCTGGGGAGTCCCTGGCTGGCCAAGAGTGTGCTGGCCCCGGGAAGAGGCCTGAGAATCTCCCCTGACAGGTTGAAAGTGGAGTCTGTCCAACATGGCAGGGTAGTTCACAACTGTGGAAGGAGAACTGCTTACTGCTCCAGAATAGGAAGAGGATTGCATAAAATTAAGACAGAAGATTCAGAATTCCACAGAGATGGATTCCTTTTCCCATGGCACACTTAATAGCTGTATAGCCTCAGGAAGATTAATTAACCTCTCTGATACTTAACATCATAAAATCAAAGTGATTGTCCAGGTAGAATGAAGTAGTATATATAATGCATCTAAACTGTTACTAGCATAAAGTAAATGTTTCTTAAACTTGAGTTCCTTTCAGGGGTATATATATATAATTTTAAATTTTTGTATGTATGTACAATATTGTTTCTGTAATAAAAATTTTCCTTTATGGTGAGAAAAATGAAGATTTTTAATAGAAAGCTAAAACTTTGAGCCCATTTCCATGCCATGACTTATAGACTGTTCTTGAGCTGAGCCTTTCCTGGGCTACCCAGGCTAAGCATACCTTTGACATTGGGTCTTTCTGAGCCCTCACCGTACATTAACATTACCAGTGACTTGGAAGGTCCATTTCTTAACTAAGAGACTAAACAACTGCTTGTCACTGGCAGAGGTAAAGTACCTCAAATATTTTCTCAATGTTTTAGTAATTTTAATTTGAATTGATTTCTTATCCAGTGTCATTTTTTTTCTTAGCAAGATCACTACCAGGATATTAAAAAAAAGAAAAAGAAGGAGAGAAAGCCTATTCTTTCTGTAGGACTGTACTTTTTTCTGAGTTTATTTTCCTTATGATTTAGTTTGTATTTCCTTTCCAGCAGGTAATGAAATGTACTTTGCAGGAAAGGTCAGGGAGGCTCCAGCAAGGTCTGTAGCTCTGTAGCCCATTCCTGGGGCCAGGGCTGACTGAGTTTAGTGGTTTCTGGTGAGAAAATCCCTGGGTACCTGGCTGCTGGCTGCACCTACCCTTCAGGGTAAGTAAAAGAGGGCAGCCTGACCCTCAGGCTGGACCCTTTTCAGGAAACTCAATATGTAGAGTAAGCCAAGTAAGAACTACTGTGTGCAAATTAGTTGGTAGGTATGTTTTCAGGAACTTTCTCCAAGTTTACAAAGTTTTAGATGGGAGATTGGTAGAGAATTACAGAGCTTTTATTTTGTTGAAAATATCTAGAGAGTAGGCATCACATTTGTACCCAGACAGCATCTGACATCCTGACAACTTCCTTGAGCTGGCACACCCCAGCTTGTCCTGTTATTATGTCTCAGTATGTAGGAATTCTCTCTCACATATTGGACTATGAACTGTCCCCTATATAACAAGGCCATCCAATAACTTCATGTTTTATATTTTTTGTATTTTCTAATATTTTAAAAGCACCTGCCTAAAATTGCTGCTTATGCATGTTTATCAATTGACAATGATACCTTTATATGAGCTGTAGGAGTTGAAGAAATATTGAATAATAGCAAATACTACAAGAAATTTCTTCCAATCTCATTTGGAGTTGAGTGAAGCCATTACGATGTCTCAGTCTTTCTGGGAAATGTAAAAGGAGTAAGGCAGTCTACAGGTAGATATTGAGCATAACAATATACCTAGCAAGGTGTTGGTCCCCAAGGAGGGACATTCAGAAACTTCAGATGTAATCTTGCTGTAGTCAAATTAGTGAGCAACAGTTACTGCCCATGAAATTCTAGTGGGTAATAAAGATGATGTATAATTTAGCATTGAGCTGTAAGGTACTATAGTCAGCAAAGGCTGGGAATATAGGGGCCCAGAACAGTTAGGAAGGTTTCTTGGAGGAAAGTGGAATGGAACTAGAACCCCAAGGTCAGAAAGTGTCTACATTGATTAACTCTTCATACCTTTTAGCATGAATCTGCTTCTATTTTTCTCTTAAATCTCAGAATTTCCCTGGAGAAATTAGATTATCCAGTAGTGCTGAGTTAATAAAATCCAGCTGTTAAATTTCTTACCCTTCCCCTAGTGCCTTGCAGTTCAACTCTCACTTCTCAAAGCCTCAGCTATTGAAATAGTCTCCTTAAAAGTTCTTTCTCCCAACACTACCTGATGCTTGGAATGATGGTAAATTCTTTAATCTGTGAAATAAAGTCAATGCTTGTGTGAGTCCCACCAAAATAAACTTTAGCTGGGCTGGAGATTTAGCTCAGTGGCACCGTGCCTGCCTTGCAAGTGCAAGATCCTGAGTTCCATCCCCAGTACTGGAAAAAAAATTGAACTTTACCCATCCTACTTTTATCAAGTACCTGTGGTCTGTCTATGTATGTCTGTATAATCCAGATGCGACTGTGAATAGTTTCTTGTCCTCAAACACTTTACATTCCAGACCAGAAGTAAAAAATTATGGCACGATGTGAGAGAAGCTGTGAGAAAGAAAGACGAGGTTCACTCCAGTGAGGGAAGGCTTCATGGCAGGCATAGGACCGGGACTGGTCCATAGGGAGCATCTGAAATTTACAAATATGGCAATGATGGGGGTGGAAACATTGCATTCAGAGTGCACATTGTGAATGGAGTCACAAGAGACACATACAGGAGCATCCCAGGCTTGGCTGAGGCTAGGGATGTGAATGAGTGACCTGGCAGTGAAGACTGGAATGGTGGATGGAGTAGGGAGCATGAGGTTGGGGACGGAGTCCTACCCTTTAGGCAGACTCAGGCTCTTCCAAGAAGATTTTGAGCAGAAAAAGGACATAAACTTTTGGCTGACATTCTGGCCATAGTGTGCATGTGGAGTGAAAGGGAGAAGGCTGTGCACTGAAGATGGGAAACGTTCGGCCTCTGTCAGTGCCCAAGTAATCAGTGCAAATGGGGATCTGTGCTTGTCTTTCCTCCTCCCCACAGAAGACATGTTGTCACACAGGTTGTCATTTCACAATTGTAGAAATCTAATGGTTTTTCCCACCATGTTGCTCCCTTCCAGCCAGGGAATGCTGCACTTGAATTGGACAATACCTATTGTGTCCTTGACAGTGATTCTGAATTTAGAGCAAGAGTCTGCCTGCTGGGAAGTTACTCAGCTGCTACAAAGGCCTTGGGGCCCATCCCTGGGACTGTGGGTCTTTCTGCTTTCTGCTGGTTGCTTTTTTATTTTTTTATTTTTTTCCTTTGGTGCCGAGGATTGAACTCAGGACCTTGTGCTTTCCAGGCAGGGGTGGCACCACTGAGCTAAATCCCCGGCCCTCTGCTAGTTGCTCTCTTTTCCCTGTGCACCTCCTCTAGGTAGCACTTCCTCTCATCCAGTGGGTGTAGCCAGAGGTCATGCCAGCTGCCCTTACAGGGCTGAGGAAGGGAAAAGAGTTGCTTCCCACATTTAGCTTAGAGCACTTTAAAGCTCCTACTGACAGATCCTATTCAAGCTAAAATGAGTGGCTGGGGGCAACTCATACATAATTTCCTTCTATTTAGTGACTTCCTACACCATAGGGTCTGCCTGATTTCTGTTCATTTAATTAAAGGTTATATTGGCAAATTGTTATCCTCGGGAGTGTGGGTGTATGGGGAGTGCTTTTGGAATACATTACAGGGTAATTCCCTTTGCCCTTTATTGCCTCTGCAGGTCTCGTGAAATTGAATCCCAAATAACACATTTTAGAAGAGAGACTGAGGCCTGTGCTTCCTTCTGCTTTAATAAGACAGTGAGTGCTTATAGGTAAATGACCCTCTGGTTATGCGGGTGAGGTGGAAGAAGTAGAATCAAATAACTAGTGGGAGTGATTTCTCCACCGCAGAAAGTGAGTTCAGCAGCCTTCGCTCTCCCTGGGAAAGTCTAATCCAGTAGCTAGTTCTGATGCTGAAACATCCGGAGGGCCCATTACTGTTAATGGGAGCCTCTTCAGAGGTCCCACCAGAGACAAGCCCCAATTATGCACAGATGGGAGGAAGGGCAGCCAGATGCAACTGACTCTCTTCAGTCTCCCTCTCCAGAGGCAGCTGTGTGTAACTCTTACAGTCTTGGGTACGGTAAGGGATACATCAACAAGTGGAAACTTGTGGCAAAGTTGCCCACTATCAAAGGAATTGACTAGTCCACAAAGGGCAAAGGCTGCAAGATCTTTAAGTACTGGGAAATGAAGGGAAGTGATTGAATGGGATGGAGTGTGGGCTGAAGGCAAATAGTAACTACAGGAGGCAGCATGGCTTCTTCATACACTTGGCAGACTGACCTCTATATTGGTAAGGGCTACAATCACGAGTGGATGTGGTCACCTCTAGTCTGGGATGTGTGTGTTCCTGAGGTTCAGAGCCTGGGAGTTAATACCTCTGTATCTCATGATATTCCTCTTTTGTTAGAGTGGAGGTGAGAAGCTGCCATCTGTGGGGCACTGGGAGTACTATGGAGGGAGGGATGAAGGTGGACAGGTGTTTGTGTTAAGTAGGGTGGTTAGTTAGGGTGGACCTCAATGAGGTGACATTAAAACAAAACCTTAAGGGAGTAAGGGGTGAAGATGCTTAGGGAATATTGAGGCAGAGACACCACAGAGGGTGCCAGGTCATCCTAAAGTTAGGGAGAGGCCGGGGTGACGGAGGGCCAGAAACATGACAGGGTCAGAGTGGAAAAGGAAGAGAGGAAAGAGAGATAGGCAGGAATATAGATTTTAAATTCTCTATTGGCCACTTATGTAAAGACATATTTTGAGTAAAATGGGAGCCAGGTGCTCACTGTTTTTGAGCACTGGAGTGGTATGAGACAGACATGGAAATAGAGAAGCCAGCATTATAAAGCAAGTAGACCAGCGATGTAAAAGAAACACATATGAGAAAGCAGAGGGAAAGGGCATCTGTCTAGCCTAGGAAGGGAAGACAGGGCCAGAAAAGGCATTTTGGAGGAACTGTAAGCTGGATTTTGTCAGGGTCTTAAATGATGAGCCAGTTCCTGACATCCTACCTCCTACCTGACTCTTTGTGCACCTGTCACCAAGTCAGCAAGGGATCAGTCTCCTCCAGATTCTTGGGCAGCTAGTATGGTCCTGCTGAATAGTGATTTGTTTGAGGTCTATGTACAGCCTGTTTGTGTAGGGCTTAATCTATGCCTGATGATTTGGACATTCACTCAGACTTGGGATCTAGTTCCTGTCCACTGTCTTTTAGCAAGTCAGTGCTCATGTGGAAGTCTTATCCAGCTGGGTTTCCTTACATGATAATGCTTCATTGAGCACTCTAATCCCAGAGCAGAGTACTGGGCTGTGGGGGAAGAGGTGAGGCAGGGAGGGAGACAAAGTAGGCATAGAGGGATCTCTACAAGCTGTCCACAGTATCAAGAGAAAATATCCAGTTTCTTGGTCACAGGAAGTATCTCTGGAAAGGACCCAGAGAATCATTTGAATTGAATAGTTCATCACTGTGGAAGAGAAAGAAAAAGGAATGTATCTGGCAGCTTTCTGTCTGCTGGTGTTCACTGGAAAAGCTGATGCCATATGAACTCCTTTTTTGGGTCTGGAATAAACTGATCCAGGAACCAAAAGAAGGAAATAGGAAGGGACCCTGCTCACCACCTCTCTTATGACCCATTTGTAGAATTTTTGCTTGCTATTTCTACATGTTTTGGCTCTACTGAGTTTCAAGGAACATCCTACCTGTCAGCAGAAACAGTAAGGCTTCCACTGAACTAGAATCCATGACTACTGCCTGATCAGTTTATTCTAGCTGCTGGGAGCTTTGTGTCATCTCTAGGCCAATGATTCAGTTCCTACATACATCTTGGAATATTATCTTTTCCCCCTCGCCTATGAGTTGGGGCCTTAACTGAGCTTGGAATAGGCTGCTATGCCATTTGGTCAGGTAGATGGACTCTGGGGATTGTAAAGAGCAATTTGCCCCAGGGAATTGTTGTACTTCCTTTGCAATAAAATGGATCCCCTGGCCTGAGACAGTATTATTTGGACAACCCTTAATATATCAGCCATTTTGTCTGCTTCATTATTTCTTTATTTTATTATTTATTTTATCGGCTTTATTTCTGACAGAAGTATTGCAAGCAGAGCAGGCAAAATCATATTGCAGCGTCTATCTTTGCCATCGAGAATGAACTGATGTTTCCGCTAATAAGAAAAGTGCTCAGTGAAACCAACTTTCCATCCCCAGGGCTCAACCTGTTTGTGTTGCTATCAACTGGGCACTTATTGATGACAATGGTTGGATTGGCCTTAGTGAGAAGGGGCCTGTGATGCTGGGTCTATTCATAGCCTCCACCCCTGGGCAGTTACTAGAGTGGGTTGAAGAGAGAAACTGGCTATATCATCTTGTTTAATTTGGTTCTTGAGAAGTTTATCTGGAGTGAATTTTCTCTGTATGTTCCTCTGGGCCTCCCCACCACTGGCCTTCCAGATTTCTTCCTTCCAGCTGCTAAGCTGTGAGCTAAGCCATTTAGCACACCAAGAAGTTTGCACCAGTCCTACAGTTATGACTGATGTGCTTCCTGGGAGGCCATTCTTGTGTGGGGCTATAATTTGGCTACTGTCTGTCTTCAGTGCCATCGTTTCCTACAGCCTACCTATGAACTAGGCCAACATTCATTCCTCTTTCACTAAACAGCCTTAGGAAACGGGAGGGCACGGATATGGATTGTTAAAAAAGATATCCAAACTGCAGAGGTAAATGATACGATAGCCACCTAGTCATAAAATTTGCTATTTGTTTGTCTGCCATTTGCTCATGCTTTCTGTATCTACTTATCTTGGTACCAGATATGCCATTTTAATCATACAGTGGATTGCTACTATACCAACTTGGCCATATGACCCACAGACATAATAAAAATTAGCTCATGATGGACAGCTCAGGCCACAGAATCACCAGGTGTTTCGAGGTCAGATGTTAGTTTCCCCTAGAAGCCAGTAGCACACAAGAACCTATTTTTTCAAACAGAATGGTTCTTTACTGCAGATGGTCTTAAGAATTCTATAGGTCTGTACTGACAGTTTCATACGGAGCTTGCCCAGCATCCTCATTTACCAAATCCCTCTTGCACACAGTTTTTCTGTAACACACTGTTCAAGTGTCAGGAAAGCTTCTACTGCTGCCTGAACCTGGGGCAGCCTCTCTTCCTCTGACAGCCTCCTGAGTCATCACATAAAATTGAGGAGTTTTCCAACATGTCATAAATATTGCTTAATAATCCAAGGTACAATTTTTCTTTTACTTATAAAGGTGCTCAAGTTGTGGAAGTTTTGAAAACATCACAGACTTGTCAGGTTCTAAGTATTTGTGGAGTTTATCACCCATGTTCCAACATTCAAGTGCCCCTTTGGTAAAGTATCTAATCCACTTCCTATTCCCACTGCAATTAATGAGATATCACCAAGATAATGGGCAAATGTGATTTTTTCGTAAAATGTCAAAAAATTAAGTTCCCTGAGGGCTACATTTTGACAAGAGTGTTATCATACCCCTAATACTATTTTAGTGAAGTTGTACTGTGGTCCTTGCCGTGGAAAAACAAATAAATGTTGATCTCATTACTCTACTGGCTATTGGGAAAAAAAAAAGCAGTTATCAACTCTGGTTTTTTGCTACATGCCAGAATTCATGTTGATTTGTTTCAGTAAAGATACTAAGATATTATTATATCTAACCAATTAGTTGACAGTGGAATTATCACTTGACTAATTTTACAGTAGCCTATATTATGACCCATCTGATTTCTTCAAAAGACAATCAGGTAAATCGAGAGAAGCGATATGGAGCACTATCTCTGCCTCATTCATGTTTTTGATTATGATACCCATCTCTTCAGTTCCCTCAGGAATGAGGTATTGCATATAATTTATCATCTTTGCAGAAAAGTGTATAATTTCATGTTGCCCGTATTATTATAATGGCTTTTACTCCACAGTAAGGGAATAAATGTGATGGTCCTCCTCATTACTAAGTGTATCTATGTCAATTGGACATTGAGTAACTGAGCAAATAACCACAGTGTGGCTGAGTATATTCCTTAAGCATAATGTGGCTTGGGCTAAAACCATGCTATGACATGTTTCAGTTGCCTTTGCTCTAACTAGAGGGTCATGGTGGTAATGTTGGGGGCCTTTGGTATTAGGGTAACTTCAGACCCTGTAGTTAACGTTTCTTGAAATTTCTGAGTTTTCTTTCTCTGTAGCTAAGTTTTCCAGGAAAATGTTTGCAAGTATCTTTGGAGGAAGAATTAGAGTTCTATTTCATATAGTTGCACTAGTGTTACAGATTTCTTCCTGAAGAAGCCCTAGTCTACTCCTGAGTCTGCCTCTCACTACATCTTATGGTCTCCAGACCAAAAACCAGTGTGGACTTGCCATATCTTTAGCAGAAATGTACACAATCCTAGGGAGCTATAGATGATACATCAAAGGAATTGTAGAACTTCAGTAACCCATACTCCGGCTATGGAACTTTGTGTCTCTGAACTGACAAGTAGAACCTAGATGAAGGGACTATGCTTTCCCATTGTGGTAACTGATGTAAACTAACTCTCTCTCTCTCTCTCTCTCTCTCTCTCTCTCTCTCTCTCTCTCATTTAGTTCTGATATGTAACAAATAACACTCTAGCTGCCTGCCCATCTATCTTGTCCCTTGGGACCCCATGATCTATCGCCCACTACCATGGATTTCTGTCAGTCAAGGCATCCCAGACACTGCTTCAGCCTTGTGGCATATTACATCTAACTTGCCCCTGGATGTTGAGGCCTGCTTTCTGGCCTCTCCATTTTGGGAACCCAGTATACCAACAAGTCATATACCCAGGGTCTCCTGGTTCCAAGTTTTTGATTCAAAGTCTGTAGAAAACAAAATCGGATGCAAAGTACAAGTTTTAATGTTTATTAAAGGGCCTAATCCCAGGGCATTGAGACTATGGAAAGAAAACAAGTGAGGTAGGGATGGAGGGAAAGCAGATGATGCTTTGTTAAGGTGGCTGGAATATCATAAACAAAGGTAAAATTTTTTCTCAGTGGTGAGCAGGCTGTTATGCCTTAGAAGATTCATTTGCGGGGAACAAAGAGAGGTTGAATCTGCCAGATCCTGTCAGAGAGACTGTTATGGTTTGCATCTTAAATGTGCTCCAATAACCTACATGCTAAAGGCTTGGTTGCCAGGCTGTGGCATTATTGGGAGGTGGTGAAACCTTTAAGAGGTGGGGCCTGGTGGAAGCAAACTGGATCATCAGTCTGCCCTTTAACATGGTCCTTCCACTTTCTGCTTCGGGGCCACTATGAGGCAATGCACCTTTGCTCCACCACGTGCTCCTGCCATAACACTCTGACTTGCCACAGACCCGGAAGCGATGCAGCTAGGCAACCAAGCAGTGAAACTTCTGAAATCGTGAGCCAAAATAAATCTTTCCTTATATAAGTTGATCTATCGCAGGTATTTTTGTCATAGCAACAGAAAGCTGACAAACACTGAGACATTTGCTGTCCTTTTTTTCAGTCCTTGGCAGCCAGCCAGCCTCTCCAGGCAGCATCTGGGGATGGGAGATTCAAGATCACACAATGTCTGCTTCCTGCAGTGATGGGAGGGACTGCAGCCTCTGGGATTCCTTCTCTTGCTTCTCGGCCTCTGACATTAACTATCCACCATTCTCAGGTTGTTATACTACCTGTTTCTCATGGACATAATAGGAATACCTCATTGCTTATTTTAAAAGATTGTTGTAAGACAGAAAAAGTTTAGAAAAAATTTAAATAGAAAATCTAGTTGTTATTTATCTGAAAATTTCTTAAACATGACTAAAAGAAGGGGAGAGAATTGGGTAGGACTTTTAAGGACAGGTAGGGAGCATAGAAAAGAGCTTCTAAGGAAGACCAGCTGGTGGAGCACAGGCAGATGGGAGATGGATGAAACAGAGGCTGGAAAAGTATGGCTCAAAAGCTTATCCAGCCTTCTGCCCCTTTTTGTAATAAAGTTTTATTGGGACATAGCCACACTTATTCACTTATGTCTTGTCTTTCTCCATTTTAATAAAGCTTTTATAAGCAAACCTATAGAGTCTGTAAAGCCTAAAATATTTACCATCTGGTCCTTTCACACCCTGGGTGGAAAAGAATGCTAAGAATAATACGTTGTGGTTAATTAACAAATGTGAATCACCTTTCTCCTTTCATGTTCCTTCTTGTCTCATGAAGAATTGATCACACAATGGCTACTTAATAATTACTGATTTGTGGTCTCACTATTTGGAAAACATTTGATACCATGATTTACCAGAGTAAATCCTAGCAATTTACCAATTTGAAATCAAGATGATAACCTACACAGAATTTGAGGCATTTTATTCTATTCCTATTACACTAACCATATTAATAATTGAGACCCACTCTCACATGTAATTGGGTATAGAAATCTGACTCTTCTACAAAGTTGGAATTAATTGGGATTCAGCATTACAGCAACTCTTAAACCACAAACTACTGAACATTGAGTTTCCACGGGCAGCCAAGCACAAATATGAAACATTCCCTAGATTCCTTGAGGGGAGGAGTTATATCTCCCAATCTCTGGCCAAATGCCTGGCACATAGAAGGGATTAATAAGAACTTGCCAAATAAATGAAGTGTCTAAAATAGTGCCTGGAACAGGATAGGTTTTTGGAATATGTTTGTTAAATTATCTGGTGAAATTATCCATTCAATATAATGAATGAGAAGTTTCAGGCCACAGAACACAGACCCTGATACCCCAAGCTAAAGCTCTCTATAGGATCCACACAAGTAGCTTGAAATCTACATCTAATTTATTTGTCCAAATGTTGTATAGCCATTGCTTGGCCCCCAAGACTGGAGGAGCTGCTCAATCAATGCTATCTTACAAGAACAGCTACATGTCAAGCTGGACAGCTCAGTCAGGAGGGACCTCATGGCTGTGCTGCTTCAAGGCCAATTAACTGGCGTCTGACATCTTCCAGTAAATCTAAATGAAATGCATTCCTGTGAATTCTAATTTCCAGTGCATTTAATTGAACTTGGGAGGGAAGCTACCATTTAGTGAGTAAAATGAAAGTGAAGTAATTGAATATTTTTCCCAAATTGTATTTGAAATGTGCTCCATCAAATGTTGTTTCAGAACCCAAGTGACCAGCTGCATGTGTTTAATATTTGGAAAGGGAAGAGGAGTATTTAAATGTCAGCTTGTAGCCACTAGTAGGGTAAATACAATAGCAGCAGTTCAATTAATAGATGTGGGATCTGCTTGGCATTCATTTTTTTTTTTAAGTTGGAAGTTAAATAATGTGGGCAAGGGGATTTAGGATGAGTCTGAATGACTTAAAAAAACTTTTTCCTCATTTCTCCCTTTCCCCAGCACACAGAAAGGAGAGCAGTCCTGTTGATTTGAAATTGTAGACTTTTTGGGGAGTTTAAACAGCTAATCACACATTAAAATATTAAGCCCTTTATTCAATAACTATTTATTAAAGACCTATAGTGTTCCAGGCACCATGGGAGACAAATGATTGAACAGGTCTGAATCTGTGGCCTGAAGGAACTTTCTGTTCAATAGTGAGATGAGACCTGAGAATAAATTGGTCTAGAAAACAAATGTAACACATACCATGAAAGCAAGCACTAAGTAATGAAGTAATACATACTTTTGACTGTGAAAACAAAGCTTTCCTCTTAAGGGAGATGGTATTTGAGTTGTAAATATTTGAAGGAGGAAAAGAAAGCCTGGGATCTGTTTGGGGAAGATGAAACATTTAATTTGGCTGGTGTGAAAGATTTGTAGAATAAGAGTATGAAATCGAAGGGTGTAGTGTGATTATGGAGGTCTTGAATGGGTTTGTGCTTTATTCAATTAGGGCAGGCTCTAAGTACAGCAAGAGTTTGGCCAGAAGTAGGAATAAGAACTTAGACATAGTGCTTAATATTACTAATCATCAGAAAAATTCAAATCAAAACTACAATGATATACCATCTCATACCCATTTGGATGGCTACTATAACAAACAAATGAACAACCAGAAAATAGCAAGTGCTGGCAAAGATGTAGAGAAATGGGAACCTTTTACACTGTTGGTGAGATTGTAATAGGGATCAGCCACTACAGAAAACTGGAGATTTCTCAAAAATTAAAAATAGAATAACCATATGATCTAGAAATCTCACTTTGGGATATATATATATATGATCCAGGGCACACATGCACTCATAGTAGAATATATTCAGAGATAATATATGCACTCATGTTCACAGTGGTACTATCTACAGTAGGCAACAGATGAAGCAAATTAAATGTATACCAGTAGATAGATAAACAAATTACTACATGTGCATGTGTGCCCTGGATCAACTTTGAGGACATTCTGCTAAGTGAAATTAGCTATTCACAAAGGGTACTATATGATTTCACTTATATCAGGGATCTCAAGTAATGATATTCATAGAAATAGAAAGTAGAATGGTGGTTTACAGGAGCTGAAGGGAGGTATAAGAGAAATTATAGTTTAATGAGTGTTAGAGTTTCATTTGGAAGGTAGAAACTTTCTAAGCTTTGTCTCATAACAATGTGAGTATACTTAACATTGCCAAACTATATATTGTGTACTTAAAATGGCTGAGTAAATTTTATGTGACGTTTTATTTTTTACTACAATAATTACAAGAATGTAGATTGTGGTAGTGTAATTGGAGTTGGATTGGGGCTGCAAGAGAGAGGAAAGGAAATCAGAGTAGAGATTGTAACCCTAGGTCTAGTGAAAGGCAAGTAGGGTAAGGATAAGAAGAAAGAAGAGTTGTCAAGGTAGAATTAGCGAGCTTTGGCACCTGCTGAATACTGGATTCAGGGAGCAGAAGTCAGAAATATCTTGGAAGTTCCCAACTTTGCTAATGAGAGAATGATGGAAACTTTCCTAGAAATGGTGACTAATATGAGGAGATAAGGAATTTGGTTTTGGATTAATTCTGACTGCAAGTTGTAACCAATTGGGCTGAAGGTGGTCTGATTTTACTATATGTTCAGAGCTTTAGAGGCTCTTTTATTTGTTTATTTTTACCTTTTCTCTCAGGCTTCAATATATTGAACTTGAGTTACTCACCAGGCCTTGCTCAACAATGAACTCCTAACTCTTCAAACCAAAGGTGGGCTGCACATTTTGCAACATGAATCTCTGATTAGTTCTTTTCTTTTTTTTTTAAGAGTAGGAAAAATTTATTGAAAGATAGCTTCTGTCTGAGACAGAAGGGGGACCAGAAAGTGGGTTGCCTGCCCATCCCCACTTCTCAAAGGTGTTTTATGGAGCAAAGCCATGATGTGAGGCAGGTACAAAATGGGACAAAACTATAAGATCCAATGGAAAATCACAAGGAGGGCATGAGGTGGGACAAAACCATGATCAACCAATAAGATTACAAGTGCAGTCACCCAGGTAATATTGATTAAATGGGGATCAAATGGGAAAACAAGTCACACAGGAGGAATTTCTGGAAAGGAAATAGGCTAGGGAGATTGATGTCTACTTACAATGTCAATCACTGTGATTATCTCTAGAGGAAGTAGTACCTCTTCTCTTTTTACAATGCTAACCAGTGAAACTGCCTCAATTGTTTTTCTATGCTGATGGCCTAGCTTTGTCTAACTGCCTTATAATAATTTCTAACTAACTTAGATATCTGTAATACCAGCACTCTGGAGGCTGAGGCAGGAGGATCGCCACCAGTTTGAAGCCAGCCTGGGCTACATAATGAGTTCAAGGCCAGCCTGAGCTACACAGTGAGATCTTGCCTCAAACAACAAAAAAGATACAATTATTACGAGTTTTAAGACTTCAGAGCACTAAACCAAGTGTGAGGGTCTTCCCAAGGAGCTGGGGTTCTCCCAAGCCCATAGAATGATGTGGGGCTCAGCAGGGGAGGGGCACCCCTTGTGTTGTGTCCCACTACACATTGCTTGTAAATGGAAAGAGAGGAACTGGGGACTTGAATGGGGAGGTTAGGCTGTGTGCCCTTGGGAAGGTTGCTTTACCTCTCTAGGCCTTGGCTTCCTCATTTGTACTAAAAGCACATAGCACTGTGTCCCTGTTAGCGTCCTGGCTTTGAGCATTGTACCCTGGCCAAGAAAGATGTCACCTTTAGGGAAAGCCAGGTAATGGATTGTTAGAAACTGCCGCTGGTGTATCTGCAGCTTTTCTGGAATTACAAAGTGTTCTCCTCAGCAGATGATTGGGAAGGAAAAGAGAGCCACACCCTTTGTTGGGATAGGATGCGCAGGCAGGAATTGGAGCTGCGCTCTACTCCAGGTTTGTTTTTGTTTTGATTTGGTTTTTTGAGACGGGGTCTCACTATGCAGTCCAGGCTGGCCTTTAACTCATGGTGATCCTCCTGGCTCAGCCTCCTGTGCCATCACTCCTAGCTCAGAGTGATAATAAAAGTCCCAGTCAAGAGAATACCTGAGTGCATGTTGCTGCTGCTGGAAGTTAAGACAGTGATGATGTAGCATTTACTTAACTTTAGTGAGCTTGAGCAGGTGCATATCTTCAGTCTCCAGGAGGTTGACTATCCCAGGACAGAGGGGGCCTCTAGAAGGGCTTCTCCCTTCCAAGGTTTGAGTTGGGAATGATGGATCCTGCAGGCAGCTCCTGGAACCTTGATGGCTCAAGGGAAGAGACCAGCACAGAGAGAGTCCTTCACTCAGAAGTTAACCACTGACCTTGCAGGCCTCCCTCACAGATGCTAACAGAGCTAGAGTTTTAAGCTAATAGAAAGCTTTTAAACATAAGAGGGGTCCAGTTAGGCCCAGCAAGCCTGGGCTCCACAGTAAGTTCAAGAAGGTGTACCCCGGCATTTGGTCACAAGGTCCCATCACTGTCCATATGCCAACAAGGATCAGAAACCAACTGTCCAGGATAGGAGTAGGAACAGAATTCGGTCCCACTGTGGAGGGGAAGCCTGTGGTCTTCCCTCCAGTGTTCAGTGTCACCCGAGGCCCCATCCTACTGGTGGGGATCAGACCAGCAGGAGCCTGCTCATTCCAGAGACAACGCTTGGGGCTCTGGACTGGGCTTCCTCCAGGCCTTGGAACAGTGACCCTCGGTGACCTGTTTTGCCACATTCAGGGAAGGAGACTGAGGAGGCCGCCTGCAGTAGGGCAGTGTCTTCCAGTGGCATCTGCCAGCAGGCGTGAGACTCAACAGGTAGCTTTCTTCCTGGGGAGGAGCCAGCAGGAAACACCGGGGACCTCAAAATGCAGCAAGAAGACTCATGCTCCTGGGATTCTCCATGTCACTTAATCTTAGCTTCTGTTTGCCTTTTTTTTTTTCTGTTTGCTTTTTTGTTCACCCTCTGTACCCTGTAATACCACCATTCTGGGTAGCTGAGGGAGCGAGATCAAATTCCAGCCCAATCTGGACAGCTTTGCAACTTAGCAAGACTCTTTAGTAAAGATCAGCCATAGTTCAATCCCAAGTTCATCTTCTAAATTCATGCACAGGGGCCTGGTGAGTGGAGCTCGGTTGTAGAATGCTTTCCTAACGATACAAGGCACGTGATATAGGACCTCCTAATAATGTAAGGGAAATATCATATCTCCCAACCTGCTAAATACCCGAAGGCTGAGTTCATGTTCTCTAAAATCAAAGAATGAATTCTAGGAACAATGGAGGTTAAGAGTAGGAAGAGTTTATTGAGAGAAAGAAAGCTTTTGCCTAACGGAGACAGAAGGGGGATTGGAAAGTGGGTTGCTCCTGATTAGTTCTTTCTCTACATTCTTAAATTGAGGCTGACTGTTCTTCAGAGGTTGTGACAATTAGGGAGCTGTGAATCTTCTTTTACTGTGAAATGGCCTTTCTCTCCTTTCCAAAGCAAAATGTCTGTCCTTTTTCATTAGAAACTTTGTTTTCAAGAAGTTCAAAAGGACACAATATACCCTTACCTCTTTACTGTGGTCCTTATTCATCTAAGATGGAAGCAGCCTCAGAGGTGTGAGCTTATTTCTTTACTTTAGGCATTTCACAGGGGCCAGCAGTTTACAAATGCAATCATGTCAGTGCTTTCTAAGATCACCACCTCAGGATTCCCAGAGAGGTGGCAGTAGTAGATTTGTAATTTCAAATCCATGCTTTCACAGTCAAGAGAATTTTGTTGAGGGTGGAAAAGGAGAGCTATGAAAGAGTCAGGTTTCAACCTGGCATGAGTCAGTCTACAGAAATAATCACACATTTGAGTATTGCAAAGTGTCTTTTTAATGTTTGCTATACCAGGAGGTAAAAGAAACATTTGGGGACATTTTAAAAGGCCAGAATCTTGGAATGTAATAGGATGCAATTTTATAGTCTTTATTTTGTCACTTCTGTCAAAAAAATTTTGTATTACTGATATTTGGAGGCATAAGGTTGCAAATACTGAAGTGAGGTTGAGCTTTGTTTAATACATTGCATAAATGTTTTAGCCCTGCATGGCTCAAATGCTTAGAAAATTCACCTTAGGCTTTGGAGAACACATTGCATTCTGAGACAAGAGTTTTGTAAAACAATATCTGACTGTTTGACTGTAAGAGATTGTAAATGTTTTTTGAAATTGCAAACACAATACATATTTGTTAAAGGAATTTTACAAAACATAAATGAATAAAATGGCCTATAGTTTCACCACACAGAAATAATCGCTGTTAACATGGTGTCATTTCTCCTTCACCATTGGAGGGGTGTCTGTGTAGGTTTTGTGTGTATGTGTGTGAGTGTGTGTGTGTGTAAGGGAACCATAATGTTACTTTACAATCTCATATTTTTTTCAATGAATATATCAGGCATACTTTTTGATACAACTGAAATTTTCTTTTTACATGTCTTTTTTAAAGGTTGCTTAGTCTTTATTTTTACAAATCCTCCCTGCTGAACATTTAGATTGTTTCTCTTTTGGACTATTGATTTACACTTGTTATGCCCTGCTTTAATGAGTAACTGCATTTCCATTTAATCTCTAATGTGTCCCAGTTTGAACAATAAAGTATGTGGCCACCCTAATCGTTAAGGAAAACTATAACAAAAGTCTTACAAATTAATTTTTTGGCACAGTCACTAATATTTCTTTAACATAAACCCCTTAAAATAGAATACCCATGTTAAATGACATACAGTAGCCTCCCTTACCCATAGAGGGTATGTTCCAAGACCCCTAGTGACTGTCTGAACCTCATACATAGTACAGTGCCCTAAGTGCTAATGGATGGGTAGCATACACCATATGGATACACTGGACAATGGCATGACTCATATTCCAGGCAGAACAGTGAAAGAGTGCAAGATTCTATCATGATATTCAGAATGGTTAGCAATTTAAAAGTTATGAATTTTTTATTTCTAAAATTTTACATTTGATTTTTTTAGGCTACAGTTGACTGTGGATAACTGAAACCATGGAAAGTGAAGCTGTGAATAACGGAGGGGAACTACTATATATATTCAAAACCTTTTGAAGAATATCCCTTCAGAAATGTTATAAAAGGCCTTTAACTTTAGCCAGTACTAATTAGTCCACAAAATATAAATGTATGTTTCAGTTTTATTTCAATTTTGTCTTTTTAAATTTTTTTATGAGTATGTTGTAGTACATAATGATTGCATTTATTGTGGGGAGTTGGTACATATCATAACACATCTTAATTCTTTTTTCAAACCCTTTCCCCTCCTTTCCCCTTCTCTCTATCTCTTGGTCACGTTTCCTTTTGCAAAAGATCTGTCTCCCTGTATCCTATTATCTAACCTTTATTTTGCTCTTTAATTTGTTTGTATTTTGGGTTTCTCATATAAAAGAAACAATGATATTTAAGCATGTGTGTCTGATTTATTTCACTTAACATGGTCTCAAGGTGCTTCCATTTTTCTATAAACAAAAGAGTGAAAAATGAAAAAAAGTTTATCCTTCTTTGTGGCAGAGTAGCACATTATCATTTATAAACACCAGAGTTTCTTTACCCATTTGTGTATGTTTCTAATTATATGCTTTCTGTTCACTTTGTTAAAAGTCACTGTGGGGCCAGGGAGCAGCATCATGCCTGCCTTGGAAGCACAAGGTCCTGAGTTTGATCCCTGGTTCCAAAAAATAAAGTCACTGTGATCTTTAACAAATAGAAAAATGCACATAAATATTGTAGGATACAAAGTGTTAGGAAAGAAGGAAGAAATCATAGAAAACATTGGTGGTGCCTGGAGAATGAAGAGGTTGTAATCCTACAGATATTTGCTGTTAAACAAACCATCTCAATCTTGATATCAATAATTAGTATCATAGTAGTGACAGCTTTATATACCAAGTGCTGAATATTCTCAATAAAGTATTCTCAGAGAAATGCTACAAATAGTTATTATTTGACAGAATGGAGAATGAAGACTCAGAGCTGTTGAGTGAGTATACAGAACCAGTATGCAGCAGAACTAGAATTTATACCCAGGGGAGTCTGTATATCCCATTCCCAATTCTCTCCATTTGCCCATACTTCCTGCATTATCCTTGAATCTCTGTATTCCTCATTTCCTGTCATTAAACATTGGAGATGGAGGAAAGAAGTTAAAAGGGGGTCCAATGTGCTGAACTCTCTATGCTGAAGAGTTGTTCTCTGCAGTTCTCTCTATGCTAACTTGGGAAATTCATATCACTTTACAGTCTTCCTGAATTTTCCCCAAATTTTCATCTGTACTGAAGGTGATTGGATTGAGGAAATGCCATTCTCTTCAGTGAATTCAGTGCTATTAGGAGGTAGGGCCTGCTTAGAGGAGGTGGGTCACCGGGGGCATGGGCAGGAAGGGTATATTCTTATTCCCAACTCCTCCCTTCTCCCTGCTTCCTGGTTGCCATCCTGTTTCTGAAATGGCACTTGCTGACCATGGACTGAAACAGCCAAAATAAAACTCCCCTCCTTTAAGTTGTGGGGTTGGATATTTGAGGGGAAAGTGACTAAGATAGCATATAACAACTTTCTTGTTATTTTTTTAGTAACATAGGAAAGAGGCAAAGACAATGGGGAAAGAAAGCACTGGACTCATGAATCTGCTCCCTTCATGGAATGGCTCTGATTTCCATGTTAGAGAATAAATTAAGATTTCTTGCTCCTTTGGGAATCAGAATATTAGAAAATAATGGTGCAGCAGACAGAACAGATGTCATCAAAATGAAAATAATTTAGACATGCCCTTGAAAACCACAAGTCAGCATTTATTAGACACAGACAAGTTGAACATGTTGCAGCAGAGCATCAATTAAAAATATCTAGTGATGATAGAAATAGATTTATGTGAGAAATAATAGAACTTTGCTCGAATTGCTGCATCTTGGTGGCATGTCTCCTATGGAAAATTATCTCTCATTGACAGTCATTATCAAGTCAAATATTTTGTTAAATAGGAGCCCTGGATTATGATGTGCAGAAAATGGTTGAAATGGGACCCTGAGATGGTAGCAAAATTGAAGGGAAGCAGTCAAATGAAAATCAGGTTCTCTTTGGAGGCAGTTTCGACCCAACTCCATTAACCTTGTATAAAACGATGACACTCACAGCAATGTCACCACCACAGGTCACCAGGTTGGGCTTCTCCTGACCTTAACAGGAAGTACTCTCCTGCAGGTTATAGCTATCATTGCAGAATCTAGGCCAAAGGAGACTGCCTTATTTAAATGTAGAATATTGACACACAGAGCAACCAAGACACAGCAGAGGAAAGCTCAATATCTCTCTAGCCTGGACCATAACAGTAGACTTTTGTCCCAGTGTTGCTGATGTCCCCCTAAACAGTGGATCTGCAACTCAAATGGGTTTTAGGACTCAGCCCCTTTGCTAAACCATCTACCTCTTTTCGTTGTCAGGCAACTAAACAATTAGGCTCAGACCTTGGCGTTTGACCTATTTACTTTTCTCTGAATCATGTTAGTTTACTTCCTCTTTTATGAAATTGTCCCTTTCATTTAGCTTAATGGCTTCAAGGATTTTGTATTCACCCCCCTTGCTGTAGTATGCACAGATTTTTACATGCAATGGGTCTTGGATTACTGTACCTAAACTCCTTATTTAACAAGAGATTTCTGGATGACCTTTTCCTCAGCAAGGTCTAGCATCACCAATCCTTTTCTTATGGAAAAAGTCACCAAGTTTCCTTGGGTAAGAGAGAGCTGAAGGTGTGGAGCTTGAGCCTGAGCCTGGGTACATGATAGCTGTTGAGGACAAGCAGGTGGCTTCAGAAGCAGCAGTGCTTATTTCCAGAAAGGAGCAGACTCTTTCATGCATAACTCTCATTATTTCTACATTTTTATTTGATCATTATTTTATTTAGTGACTTATCTGGATCTAAACCAAATCATCTGGATTTTATTGTATTTTTTTAATTTTAAAATTTTTTGCATGTGTTCTTTTCTAATTAATTTTATTGGTACACTTTTGATATACATAATGATCACATTCATCATAGGGAATTTTCACCTGTACATGATGTATCTTGATTCTTCTTTTTTTTTTTCCACCTCCCCCTCAACCTTTCTTCCCCACCCCATTTACTGGAGAGACATTGAATGTCAGTGTTGTTTTAATTTGCATTTCATGAATTACCAGTGATGTTGAACATTTTTTCATATATTTATTTGCTGTTTGTACTTCTTCATCTGAGAAGTGTCTATGCATTTTAGATACCCATTTTTGGATTGGGTCTTTAAATTTGGGGATTCTGATTTTTTTTAGTTCTTTATATATTCTAGATGTTAGTCTTTTGCCTGGGGAACAGCTGTCAAATTTTTTTCTCACACTGTGAGTTGTCTCTTCACTCTGTGGTTTCTTTTCCTGTTCAAAAGTTTTATAATAAAATGAGATCCCAGTTGTTGATTCTTTGCAATATTTCCTGTGGGATTAGGGTTTTGTTCATGAAGTATTTGCCTATACCTATATCTTCAAGAGTTTTACCTATTCTATCTTCCAGCAGATTAAGTGTTTGTTTTAATATTTAGACTTTGATCCATTTCAATTTTAGTTTAGTGAACCATAAGAGGTATGTGTGTAGGTTTAATATTCAGCATGTGGACAGCCAGTTTTCCCAGAGTTCCCCAGTGCTGGGAAACTCTATTAAAGAGGCTATTTTTCTTCCAGTGAAGTTGTTTCACGCCTTTTTCAAAAATAATGTAGCTGAGTGTGTTTGAAGTTGTTTCTGTATCTTCTATTATGTTCCATTGAGCCTTGGGTCTGTTTTTTTATTTATATATTTATTGGTACATTTTAGGTATACAACACATTTACATTTATCATTGGGTGCTTGTACCTGAACATGATGTATCTTAGTTCTTATTTTTTCCCCCATTACCTGTGCATCCTTCACCACCTCCATCCTTCCCTATTTACATAGACTTTGTTTCCATTATTTTTTCTTTCTCATAATTTTTCCTTTCCCTTCTTCCCTTTCCCCTTTCTCTCCCACCACCCCTACACCTTTGGACCTTTTCCTATTTCAAATTATCAATTATTAATTTTAATCATTTTCATCCTTATTTACACTTTAAGTTTCTCACAATAGAGAAACTATTCGGTATTGACACATGTGTGTCCTATTTATTTCACTTAAGAGGATGGCCTCAATATGTATCCATTTAGCTATAGATGTCTCTAGTTTCTCATTCTTTACGGCTGAGTAGTACTCCATTTTATAAAAAAACCACATCTTCTTTATCCAGTTGCCAGTTGATGGGCACTTGGGCTGTTTCCAAGCTTTAGCTCTTACAAACTGTGCTGCTATAAACATAGGTGCACATATATTGTTGTGGTATGGTTCTTGTAATTTTGGGGGGAATATACCCAGTAGGGGAATAGCTGGGTCAAATGGGACCTCTAGTCCTAGTTCTTTGAGGTATCTCCACACTGATTTCCATAGTGGTTGCACCAGTCT
>NW_004624732.1:31892647-31920568 GCF_000247695.1 Heterocephalus glaber
TTAATCATGTCTTGCACCATGAGCACAATCTTTGCTGTTATCTGAGTAATTATTTCTGATTTCATTTTTTCCCAGATCCTCTTTTGTTGCCAGTTCAGAGAGTCCAGGTAATTGAGTATCAGATTGCTCCATCTCGTTTCCCTTTGGGGTTGCTGTAGGTCACCCAAAAGTCTGTTTTTGAGGCTTGTTTATGTGTCTTCTCATTTCCACGGTGGGAGGTGGGTGCTTCTGTTGCCCATGCGGCTCACCTTCTCTGCCCTAGGAGCTTGGGATGGCAGCGGGGGAGCTTTCTCTTGATAGATTGTTCTTATGACTTGTAATTCTGATAACAGAACCATCATGAGTGTGGAATAAATGCTGCATTAAATCCTTAAAAAAAAAAAGAAATGCAAAGGAAGAGGAAGAAGATAATACCAGGAAAAAGCCCATTAAGAATGAGATATTCTTATAATGTAAGGAAACACATTTTTTAGTGGCCAAAACCTGCTTCTTTTTTAGAAGTCTTTGACCATCACCTCTGAATATAAATGGTTTAGATTGTAAGATGCTCTAGTTTGGATCTTGAATAGCTCTCGAAGGCCTGGTGTTGAAGAGTTCGTCTGCAACCTGTGGTGCTGTTGGAACATGGTAGAATTGTTAGGAAGTGAGGCCTAGTGGGAGTGGTTAAGCCACTGGAGGTGTGTCCTGAAGGGGACACTGGGACTCAGCATCTTTCTTTCCCTTTCATTACTTCCCTCCATATCATGTGCTCCTGCTACCATCACTGACTGCAAGACCATAGGCACCAAACAGGCCAAATGACCATGGACTAGAACCTCTGAAATACTGAGCTGGGGTAAATCTTTCCTCTTTATAAAATGACTATCTCAGATATTTTATCACAGTGACAGAAAGTTAACATAGGGTTGTTTTGTTTTGTTTGTTTGTTTTAAAATAGGGTCTTGCTATGTAGCTCAGGGCAGCCTTGAACTCACTATGTAACCCAGGATGGCCTTGAACTTGTGGTGATCCTCCTGACTCAGCCTCCCAAGTGCTGGGATTAAAGGCATATGCCACCCTGCCCAGTTTTAACGTAAGGTTTTATTCAATATTTAGTACATATTTAATGGACTTCCACTGTATTCTTAACAAGGTGGATGGGGTATCACAGTAAAAAAGATTGATAAGAGTCCTTAACCAGCTGGAGCTGACAGCGGTTGGAGAGATGGGGGACATATCAGTACAGAGAATGAACCAGTTTCAGGTGAATTCTATAGGGAAAAAGAAAGCAGAGAAAGGAAATAGGAGAGTGAAGGTAGGAGGAAGGAACAGCAGGCTTTTTCAGGGTGATCACAGGAGGTCTCAGGCAGGGCTATGTAAGCACAGGCCTGTATGAGGAAAGGACTGAGGATGATCGGGGAGTTTGGGGAATTGCTTCCCTCCCCTCCCCTCCCCTCTCCTCCTCTTCTCTTCTCTTCTCTGCCCAAGAGAAACTGGCCCAAGGTTGGGCCCCAGCTGCCGGAACCCTATGCCAGGTTCCCATAGGCACTGCTGTGAGAACTGCCCGCCCAGGTTGGAGGGGAGTGGAGATGGCTGTGGGGGCCAAGGGCTGCTCGGGCACCATGCAGGGAAGGACCACAGACACCAAGTCCAGAGCAGCATCCCTGACTGGGCCCCAGCTCAAGTGTGGACCGCAAATGGAAGGAACTACTGTAATTTGTGAACCCTGAACCAAGCTGAGCCCCAAATTAATCTTTTTTTCCCACTGAGCTGAGCACTGAACCAAGGATTTTTTCAAAACAGCAACACCTAGTAAGCCAGTTTGAACCAGAACTGAGACTGTTCATTTTCTGAAAGTATTCAACTGGAACAATATGGGAATATTAAAGTATCTTTCAAACTAAACCACGATTGAACTGCTCAATCACAAGTGCCTAGCTTGGGAGCAAAAACAATTCCTTTTGGAGAGAAAATTCTGCATATATTAAACGTCTGCCTTTAGAGTGTGCCCTCTTCGCCACTAAATTACACCGCCTGTGTCCTCATTCTTTAAATTGTAAGCTTGGACTTAAGACTCATGTTTAACTTTTCCCTTATAAATTTCACTTGCACACTTATTCAACCCACTCTTAATGATTGGAACCACGTGCCCAGAAATCTACACAGTTCCTGGGTCAGTATGTGCAACTGGGCATGGAGAAATGGGCTAGTGGCTCGAAGTGACCATGAGCTTGAGAATTATTCTGCAATGCAGAGGAAAATGGGAGAGTTAAGCAGAGGCAGTGATATCAGATATGCACTTTCTGTAGATTGCACTGTGGGGCAGCAATGTAGAGGAGGGGCAGTCCTGTGGGTAGGGAGATTGGTTAGGAAGTGATTATAGTAACTGAGGTGAGAAATGATAAAAGGAGTAGTGGCGTGTAGGCTTTAAAGTCAGAATCTGCCTGTATTCAAGTCCTTGCATGTCCGTGCTGTGTGACCTGAGGGAAACCCACAACTGCTCGGTGCCTTCTTTCTCCTGTGCAATGCAGATGCTAATGATGCTTACTTCTATTATATGCTCATGAGGTTTATATGATACTTATGTGAAGCATAAAGGACTCACTACAGTGCCTGACATATAACAAGTGCTCAGCAAACATTCATTACTGAGAAAAAAGTAAATGGATTTGTATCAGGTGGAATAAACTGAATTAAATATAGGGGAGGAGAGAGGAGGAGGAGTTAGGAATGGGTCTGAAGTTTCTGATGTAGGGGAGTTGGGTTGTGGTCACATAAGTGTAGGGATTTTGGAAGAGGAGCGGGTTCAAAGGAAAAACTTGCACATGTTGAACAAGACGTGTCTATGAAGTGTGCCTGTGGAGGTCTCCAGCAGGCAGCTGATGTCACAGACCTGTGTGGTAACAGAGCAGGGCAGATTGTAGCTAGATACACATGTGGGAGTCACTGTAGAAATTGTGTGTGTTGCAATCACTCAAGGAAAGGCGTTGAATGAGGCGAACACAAAGCTCTTGAAGTGTCCTGCATAGGTTGACATTCAAGAAACACATTAGAGAAGACCAGGCCACAGAACTGATGGGGAAGAGGTGAAGAAGAAGGAGGTAAACTAGGAATAAGTGAGCAGGGAAGTAGTGGAGTGAAAAGAGGAGGGAATTCCAAGCAGGGAATAATCAATAGAAATTCATGCACCAAACACATCCAACCAACTACAGACTGACAATATTTCTTATGGCAATATGTCTTCATTGATCCCATGCCTAGTGTCATTTTTCTGGAGGGAGAGGAGCAGAGGGCACGATACAGGAGGCTAAGGAGCAGCTAGCATGTGAAAGAGTGAAGAGAGCTTATGTAGCCAGCTCTTTGAAGAGTCTTGCTCATGAAGCAGTGGGGTAAGTTTCAAATCACTAGTAGAGTTGTCATTCTGAATCAGATTTGGAATTTACTGGCCAGGTCAGGGAGCATTATAAAAATGGGCCACATCTTCACTTAGCTGCCATCTCTTCATCCTTCTGAGGAAGACCTTCCCTGAGCACCCTATTTCAGGTACGTCTTCTAATCTCTCCATTAAACCAACGTGTCATGAATGTGTTTGTTGCCCATCTCTCCTCTAATAAAATCCAAGATTCATGAAGGAATGCATTTTTCCTATTTTTGTTTCTCATTTTCCTCTTCACTAAAACATACTTGGTCCAATGTAGGCATTAATTCCTCTTATTTACTGTATCACTCTTACATTAGTTAGCTTTTCCCTTACTGGAACAAAACATCTGACATACACAACTTAAAGGAGTAGAGGCTTATTTTACTTCACAGTTTTGGATGGTTCAGTCCATGATTGGCTATCTCCAAGGCAGAAACATCACGATGGAAGGGCTTGGTGGAGGAAAGCTGCTCAATACATGGCATCCAGGAAGCAGAGAGAGAGAGGGAAAGGAGCTGGGAAAAACATTCTTCCAGTCATGCCCAAGTACCCCGATCTCTTCTAAACCAGGTCCCACCTCCTAACAGCACATTCAGCTATGCACTCACCAATGGATTCATCCACTGATGAGTAAAGTGTCCCCATGATCCAATCTCCTTCCAGAAGCCCTACCTTTGAACACATGAGAATTTGGGGGACATTTTAAATCAAAGCATAACAACTCTGTCACTCAGTTAGCATCAGTTCTCCATAATTTCTCCTTGGGCTTAATTCCAGGCATGAATGTGCCTTCCCTGAGAAGAAGAAATTTTTTCTTTAACAGGGACACCACGTCTTGTTTTATGTTTCTCTCTGACTATGTTTTCTCTTATTACAAGTTGAATCAGGTCTATATCCCATTTCTAGTAGAGAATAAGACATTTGGATACACCTTTATGCATGAATTCATTCTACACATCTGATTCTGCTTATTCTCACCTGATTTCCTTATATTTATTTTTCTTTTCCTGAATGCATTTTTCCAGGTATCTTCAGCATTTTTTTAACAAAGTGAATTTGTACATTAGTAATAGAAAAGATAAGATAATAACTAGCAGAAGTGCAGAATTGGATTTGAGGACTTAGGAACAATGAAGTAGGGAGGGAAAGCCTGACTTTATTGGTCGAAGGAGTAACCTGAAGGGATAGGGAAGATGAGGATGTGATCCATAGCTCTGGTAGGCTTCCAAGAGATTTCAGCCTTGTTAGACACTAAGCAGATACTAGGAAAAGAATACTATAGGCCATATAGGAATTTGTGTCATGATGAATGATTCAGGCAGGGATGGGTGACATATCAAAAAGGAGAAATTGTCTTATGTGTTAGCATGTTCTAGACGGCTTCATGGAGGACTTGGGGGGCAAATACAATCTTGAAAAAGGAATAGATCTAAACTGAGCAATTGAACTTTAATTTTACAGAGAGTTGAGGTGGCAGCCACTGTTGGGCAGGTAGTTGGATGTTTGATGTTTGGGGCAGCTCTTGCTATGGAAGAAGCACAAGCTGTGGGCTGTCAGGGTCAGTTTGGGGACCTCAAGTTGGACATTCCAGGGAGGGATCTCTGCCAAGATCAGGATGGGATGGGGCCTGTTCTGTCTTGCTTGGCTGTTTGACCTGCCTTTCCTGGTCAAGCGTTTTGGGTAAGTGGTTTCATTCATGCCCATTTTATCTGGTTTCTTTGCTGACCTCAGCAGCTGAGAGGCAAGACTGGATTGAAATTCCACTTAAGGAAAGCATTCTTTCCTTACAGACTCATCAGCCAGCAATAAATGGAAATTCTTGACAGTTTTAAATTTCCTGCCAGGGAGCAGCTGGTGAGTGTTTCTCCTGAGAAGCAGTCTTGGAGAAGTTTTATCAGTATCTGGCTAGAGGATGTATTTTTTTTCTCTCTCTTCTTTCTTCCCCCTGCTCCCCACCCTTCCCACCTCCTAAGTCTTGCCTTTAAAGACCTTGCCCTGCTTGGGCCCCTAGCCACTGAAAATTAATTTAGGGACAAGGGAAAGCTTTCTCGGCATGGCTTGCTGCGTTACTCATTACTGTCTTTAGGATTCAAAGAGCAACCCTCTTTTTCAAGGTCCTTTTAATGAGCCATTTCAGCATCAGACCTCCAATTTTCACTCTTGCCAGACAACAGCCACTGGGAAGCCCTGGGAAAGCAGCTTTGCTTCCAGAGACACACAGTTATTGGGCTGCAGGAGCAATATAATTATTCCCCATTAGTGATCTATGAAAGTGCAGATGGTGAGCAGAGTCCTGATGCTATTTTGCTTGCCTTCTTTTTCCCCCCCATGGAAACATTTTGGTTTATGCCCCTTCATTTCAGGAAACAAGAGTAAGACCTGACTCAGCATGTTTACCAATCTCTCCTGCTGGACAGGTTAATATCAGAGTACAGTATCGTAAATTTCCTATATGGAACCTATAATTACTTGTTATTTACTCAGGCATGTGAAGACACATGATAGTGTCCAGCAGGAAAATGTGTTAATCAGAACTCCCTTTGCTGTGGAAGGAAGCACATAATATTAAAAAAAAAAAATCAGTCACCTTAAAAGGAAAGAGTGAAAAAATGACCCAGTGATAATTTTTATTAGTGACTACCAACAAGATAATTAAAATAGAAGTGTAGATCATACTTCTCAAAGAGATTTTTCCTTGGCCGAACCCTATCATCCCCTCTTCCAAACTTTTTGCTTTCTCTCCAGTTCTCCTCTGATCCAGGTGTGTTTGAGATTGGAAGTATTCCTGACATGCTGTCCAGATACATGCAAATTCGAAGCAAGTTCCACTCTGCCTGGTGTTGCTGAGCTGTGGGCCTCCTGAATCACACCAATATGGCCCACATGCCCCATGCCAGGAGCCATTAGCAGCCTTGATGGATTGAGGTGGTAGTGGTGGGGCTCTGACAGCTCCATAGTGCCAGGGAGTAATACCTGGGCTCCGGAATAGTGCAAGACTGTCAAAGGCAAGAGGGAAAGGAGCTGACTTTCACTGATTTTACAATATCTGTTTGGTTTCTGAATTTTACTTCCAGGTTTATGCAGCCACAGTGGAAAATGGCTATCATGACAGGAGCAGTTATCTGGTAACATCCTTTTTCTTGTGTTTCTTACAATGCTGGTCTTTGAAGCTCATGATCACTGTCTAGATTTTCCAGAGGAACACATTCTGATGCATGTGTGGCTCTGTTTATGTATCCACACAAGAGGTGTGATCAGTGCAGGAGCCAGCATTTCATTTGTGGATGAGTCCTAGATAACCAATATGAGCCTCTTAAGAAGGGCATCCTCGAGCAAGTGGAAAATCCTGGGTTCTCAGGGTTGTCGTGGGCCCTCCTAGCCTTGCCTCTAAGGTCTTTCCCATCCTCACTTGCCCTCACTGGCCTGTTTGTAGGTTGAATATCAGAGAAAGGGTGAGATCTGGTTAGGTGGAAGAGGTCAGAGCAAAAAGGTGTAAGAAAGCAGAAGAGAATGTTAAGAACTTCTGTGACTGCCACCACTTTCAAACACCTTCTCCTTAAACCACCTCCAATGGAGATCAGAGGATCCTTTTCTAGACTTACCTCTCCTTTCTGGCCCATATATCATTATTCAAAGACAAAAGAGGAATGTTGAACTCCAATAGAACTTTTATGAACTTTTCATAACTAATTAGATGTCATAATTATTTCCCACTCTGGAACAAAGCTTTTTCTAACAACCTACTTAGCATGGCCTTGTTCTGGAGTGCATGTGAATAAATTCCTGTTGATACTCACCCTGCTGAAGCAGATCTTAGCTCCTGTGTTGGAGATCCTGCCCTAAAGACTTGCTGATGGTTACTGTGAAACAGATCTTTTGTGTGAATGTCTGAAAAAGAAGGGAGTTTTTTTCTTGTTAAGAAGCTTGATGGGCCGGGGATGTCTAGAGAATATGTTAACAAAGGTTGCTCTAAATCACTCTTTTGCAATGCATAGCTGTTACCTAAAAATAACCTAGGCTCTGGGTCCCAGTAATAAGATCCAACCTGACATCATTAGATCAACATCACCATAGGTGCATGCTTCGAATTATGGCAACAGTACAGGACCTCACAACCGTGTCCAATTTTTTATATCAATCTAATATATGATTGTTTAAACAACTGGGAGATTAAAACCATTATTTGCTTCCTTTTGCCTGTGTATCTAAATATGCATTTTAGGTGTCTACTGTTGGCAAAAAATACTCCTTAATTGAATTTGGTTTCCATTACTTGTGAAAGAGAGTAAGTGACTCAAAGAAGTGGCCACTCAGCATCCTGGGCTTTCATTCCAAAAGCTAGGGATGGAGATTGCCTGTCATTTGGGTTTTCATATGCTCTTTGAGCTTGAAGTCTCTAATGCTTAAATGTGAAGTGCCCTCCAAGACTCGAAGGTTTGATCTGCACTGGAGTTCAAGTATGTGGCTTTTGGAAGATGACTGGATCATCATGAGGGCTTTAACTTCATCAGTGGATTAATCCATTGATGAATCCACAATTTGATGGCGTTACTAGGAGATGAAGCAGGTCACCAAGGTTATGGCTTGGAAGCCTATATTTGTCTCCGGATTTCTCTTTTCAGGCTCTTTCCTTTTCCTTGCTTTCAGCCACCAAGGGGTAAACAACTTTTCTCTGCCACACCCTTCTTCCATGATGTTCCTTCCCCACTACATGGCTAAAAGCCAGGCAAACGCAGACTGAATCCTCTGAAATCATGAATCACATCAAAGCTTTCCTTTGTTATTATCAGGTATTTTGTCACAACAGTGAAAAGCTAACTAACACAGAGCCCTCAAGAAAGAACATTTACCCTGTCTAGCTGTGAAATGCTTTTCCTGTGGGCATCTTTCATCACCTCAATAAACCCTGTCTCCCCCAACTGGCCACACAGAGATTCCCCTCAGACTGACTTAACAACTCTGTCATGCTCCTCAATTTTCACTCCTTCTAATATCATTTTTTGTGTGTGACATATTTTGTATTTCTACATAAAAGAGAATTAAAGCAATGACATAGAAGAATTAATGAATATTTGGTACTTCCTGTCACACTCACAGAGTTCCAGTACAAAAGATATAATTTCTAAATTCATTCATTGAAATCTTTTATTGTGATCTTGGTTAATTCTTTTTAATTTTATTACTGTTTTTTATTAGTAGGTATTTGTGGTACATAGTGTTTACATTTATCATGGAGAGTTCCTACATGCACACAATATGTCTTAATTTTTTTGCTTCCTTCCTCTTCTATCACTCCGTTTCCTTCAACTCTAAATCCCCTTCCCATTTGAAAAAGCTCTATTTCCATTTTTAGTTTGATTCTCTTTTTAAAAATCCTTTTTCCTTTCCTTTCCTTTCTGCCTCCATCTCCTGTTCCCCTTTCCATTTTAGAAAGATCTCCCTACTTCCTATCATCTATCCTTTATTTAAAATAATGTTTTCCTGGTACCAAAAAAAAGGATGTTCTGATGATGTCCCAAAGAGAATTTTGTATACATTGTCTACCCTATTAGAATCAGATCATTCTAACATACATATTCAAATTTGGTTAAAATATGTTCAGCTGTTCCTATGTGATATGCTAATAAATAAGCATGTAAATAGGAAATACTTATATGGATACCATATATGAGATATAAACTATAATAACTAAGGAATAACATTAAGCAGTGCTTGGTGAATGTACAAAGATGTGGGGCAGACCAGAAAATTCTATGTTGTCAAAAACCTTTTGAGAGATAGAAGGCGTCTTTGAAAGATAAAGCATGCTCCATGGTTCTGGGAAGGGTGTAGGTTTCAAAGGTGGTGACATCGTTTGCAAGTGGTACTTATGTCACACTGCCCTGAGCATTTGACATGTGTTTTTTTACTTAATTGTTTTAGGTGTAAGTGCTGAGGACTGGGAAAGATAAGAACTTGCCCCAATAGATTTAACAGCCGTAAACCTCTAGGGCTGTGGTGGCGAACCTATGGCATGTGTGCCTCAGTGGACTGTCTGTGTCATTGAAAGTCCTAAAATGTTCACCTTCACTGCCCTAGGGTAAGACTGTGAATCTAGCAGTCTGGAATGCAATTCTGCCACTACCTGGAGTTAGGTCCAATTTTATAGGTTAAAGGTACAGTCCCTCCCAAAGCTGACCTTGGTGGAGCTTGAGAACTGAGAGAAAGGTGCCCCAGGCACCTGCATCTCTGAGTGTATCACTCAGGCTTCCCAAGAGGAACAGATTTAATATAAAATATGTATGATACATAAGGGATTTACAAAGTAGGCTTCCAGTGGCCGCCTGTGGAGTGGGATGGAAGAATGCAGAATGGCCGCCTGTCCATTGGAGAGTCAGAGGATGCAGTTGAAGGCTAGAAGCCTGGAGCTCACTGCAGGGTCTGGTGTCTGTGTCTGGATCAGGAAGCTGAAGGGTCCATGTTGGAAAGCTGAAGAGTCTGTGCTGGAAGCCAGAAGGAACTGGAGATGAATGTCTAAAAATAATGGTGAAGGCCAGAGTTCTTCTGAAGAAGCAAGAGGGCAGACTTCCTTTTGCTTTCCCTTTTTATACAAAGCTATTGGTTGGTGCCACCAAGGAAGGTATAATAGTCTTTATATTATGTTTTAACTATATTTTCATTTCTCACAATTCTTTGAAAAAAAATCTCTGATGGTTTCAAATGAGCAAATCCCTTATCTGCCCCAGTCCTCGGGTCTTTCATCTGTTAGGACTCCTGCCTCGAGAGCTGCCCACTGGAACATCTGGCAGCGGTAAGTGTGGTAGAGGCACTGACATTAGGCATCATTGGTCCCTTTCTCTGATGGTCCTCACTGCCTCCAACATTTTATTCCAGCCCTGCCTTGGCTCACCTGCCAGCAGTCCCCTGTTCGCTGCTCTGAAGCATCTGGATGGAGAGTTCTTGGGCAGAGCTGAGAGGAAAGAAGTCTGTGTGCGGCTGGTGGGGGAAGGGCTCATAGAAGGTCCTTTGTGATGAGTGCAGAAAAGGTGCAGAAAGGAGAGGACACTTCACAGTTCCAGACTAACAACTGACTTTTATTTTTTTAATTTATTTTTTAACAACTGTCTTTTAAAAAGCCATGTACCCCCTACATATGGCCAAGAGGCCTAGTAGAGGCCATCATGTAGGTCCAATGAACCAGATCATGATTCAGTAGGGTGGTCATGACATTTATCCACATAGTCCTAACAGGTTACTTGAATTTTGACTTTTGGCAAGTTAGTTACTGTAGTAGATTGTTTTATATATATATATTTTGGTACTGGGGATCGAACTTGGGTCCCTGTGCTTGTGGGGCAGGCGGTGGCACCACTGAGCTAAATTCCCAGCCTTTATTTATATTTTTTTATTAGTACATGTTTGCAGTACATAATGAACACATTCATCATGGGGGATTTGCACATATGTATATATATAAAATGCATCTCAATTCTCTTTTAAAATGTCCCTTTCCCTACCCCTCCCTTCATCTCTTCTCCCCTTTCCATTTATAAAAGCTGTATTTTCATTTTTTCTTCAATTATTTTTTCCTTTAATCTTCTTTCCCATCCTTCCTTCCCTTTCCCTCCATCTCTTATTCTCCTTCCTATTTGAACAAGTACTTCCTACTTCCTATCTTCTAATCTGCTAAATTATTTATACTTTGAGTTTTTCACACAAGAGAAACAATGTGATAATTGAACTTATGTGTTTGGTTTGATCCATTTAGGATTATGGTCTCAAGTTGCATCCATTTATCTAAAAATGTTTCAAATCTATCTTTCTTTATGGCAGAGTAGTATTCCACTGTATATAAAAACCACATTTTCTTTATTCGTTCATGTGTTGATTATAGTGGATTTTGTGAAGCACATTCACTGTGAACTGTTACCAAGCTTATCTGAGTCTGCGGGAACATAACATCCATGCATATTAGAAGTTACACGAAATGAGTGTTTTTTTAAAACTTAAAAATAGGCAACAAGGCACAACAGAATTCTTGGATTAATTGCAAAGCAGTCACACAAGGCTCAAAAAAGCTGCCTGGGGTGCATGGATTCTCCTCTCTGCCCCCCTTGCCCCACAGCTGTGGGGTCCCAGAAGATTCCTGTGTGCTGCTTTATGCCCCAGGGCAACATGGCTCAGTGGGCAAAGATGTGGAGGGACATCGTGCATTGGGCAGTGGAGGTGGGTGCTGGGACAGGGCTGGGGCTATTCCAGCCTGGCCTGTCTTACAGAGGACACAGCACTCCCAGCACATTACCATTGCTCTGAGAATGACAAGCAAGAAAGGGAAGAGAGCTGGATCAGTCCATCATCCAGAGCCTGTCCTACAGTTTTGACCAATTTTTTGTTCCTTTTTGTTTTTAGTTTTGTTTTGTTTCCTACCATAATAGAGCTTATCAAATGCATAAGGAACATTGATGTTGAAATAGATGAAAGGAATGAAGAGCATAAACATCATGATAATTCTTCAAATATGATTCAAGATGATCTTTATCTGATTTTACGTTGCAATCATTTGCTTACTACATATATACAGTGCATTAGGGTAGCTCCTGAACTCTGAAAGACAGTGTTAAAAAAAGAAAATAGAGTGATGATCATATCAAATTCAGGTTTTCATTTATTCAGAATAGTGGCTTTATCCAAACTATGTTATTTGCAAAATCCTAAAAAGGAGGATAAAAGAGCTTAAAACATAAACCTTTTCTTTTATCTAATCATCTAAAAAGAAAACTCAGAAATAACAAAAATTAATGAGTTTATTTTTAAAGTGCACATTGCCAGCATCACATAGATAAAGCAGGGTTTGTCTTTCTCTAATGCACCACCAAAGAGTTAAACTTCAATTTGCTTTTTAGTATATATTCACTCCTCTAACCAAACCTGATACATTATAACACTGTGGAATTTATTATCAACAAATTATGTTTTTCTTACATAATTAATCTCAAGCAAATTAAACTGTGTGTATCACTTAATAAATGGAAATAAGTAAAATTTTAACTACATGTTATGAATATTATTATATACAATTAGAAATAACATTTATATGTTAATACTATCCTGCCCTGAATGAAATATTTTAAGCTTAAACATCTGTTCTGCAGTCTAAACAAAAATGATGCAAGAGTTTCTACAATTCTGAAGGGAGTTGGTAAGAGTACATATTATTTTGAGTAGGGTTCATGAGTCAAAGAACGTAGTGGTTCTGGACTCTTCTGACAAGCTTGTGGATTGGTGATTCAGAGAGTGTTAGGGTCAGGTGCATTTGCTGCCTTGGCAAATAACAGCAAATACTTTGTCCTTACATGCACCAGGCAGCATTGAGTAAGCATTTCTTAGTATGAGCTATTTAACCCTCCCAACTACTCCATGAGCAGATACCATTACTAATGTCATCCCCATTTTATAGGCAAGAAAACTGAGATATTGCAGCAATCCAAACAAAATGTTGACTCCAACTGAGGCTGTCTGTCAGCAGATTCCATACATTGAAGCACTGTGCCATGTGCTGATCGCAAAACACACGGACACATGGTGAACTCTCATAATATGTAGGAACCATGACTTTAGTGTCATCTTTTCTCATCTTAAGCCCCCAGCCCTGAAACAAGTGCTGCACCTTGCCTTTGCCAGGTATAAGAAGCTGTGTCCGGCTGAGGGTTTCTTTCTTCCTCTCCCAAGAAAGTGAAGCTGTATATTGGCTCTTTGTCTGCCTACAGCTAAGACTGTGATCCAGGGTGATGAATATTTCTTCATTCTTGCCTATGTGGTTCTGTACATGTAAATTTTGCAGGAGCTGCTAGACAGTAAGTAGCTTTTTTAGTAAGTACATACTAAAATGATGATTAAAAAGTACAGTATAGCAAAGACAAATAGTATTATAGACATTTATTATCATTATTAAGTACTACGTATCATATATAATTGTATGTGCTATACTTTACATATTACATGACTAGAAATATAATAGGTCATTCACACCAGCATTACCATAAACAATGCAGTGATGCTATGATGTGATGATAGCTATGATTTCACTCGGTGTGGAGATTTTCAGCTCCATTAGAGTCTAAAGTTTCCACTAACACAGTTGTGGCCCCACTAAAATGTTCCAGTGCCATGCATGACTATAGTCACACAAAGTATGGTCATACATTTATGTAAGCTGCAAGTAGATTCTGCTGTCACACTCTAATTCATACACACATACTGATGTGGTTTGGATCCTGTTATGCTTTAGAACTAAAATGGCCCCCTCAAATCCTCACGTGGTCAAAGGTTCAGCTTTTGGAGGATGATCAGACCATGGAGCACTATAGCTAACTTGCTTTTAGGAAGTGGGGCCAGGTTGGAGATGGGTCACCGGGGCTTGATCTAGAAGGATATCTTGTCCTCTGTTTCTTCCTTCTCTCTCTACTTCCAGGCTCTCATGATATGAACCAGTTTTCCTCCATACCAGGCCTACCACCATGCTATTTCTGCATTTGAGTCTGCCAGCTGAAACTTCTAAAAACCACAAGCCAAAATAAACCTCTCCTCCTTTAAGTTATGAGTGTCAGTATTGTGTCTCAGCAACAAAGAAAGTAAGACAGATTTTAAATGCCCTCCAAGGGCCCATATACTAAAGACTTGGTCACTAGCTTGTAGCATTACTGGGAGGCGTTGAACCTTTAGGAAGTGGGGCATAGTGGAAGGAGGCCAGGTCATTCATGGCGTGCTCTTGAAGGGGATATTGGTACCTCAGTCCCTTCCCCTCCAACTCTTTGCTCCCTGAACTCCATGGAGTGAAAAGGCTTTCTCTGACTTGTGCTTCTGTCATGATGTACTGCCTCACCACAGGCCTTAAGGCAACCATGTCAAGTGACCACAGACAAAAAATTCTGAAAATGTGAGCCAAAATAAACTTTTCTTTCTCATAATTAAATTTATCTCAGATATTTGTCACAGCAACAGAAATCCAACACATATACACATACAATATGTGCATAAACACATGTACTTCTTATTTTTATCCCTCTGAAGGGCTGAGAAACTTAGACTTGCCAATTAATATTTTCATTCTTTAATGGTAAACAACTGCCACTTACAACACAATGACTTAAAACAACAATCAATTCGCTATCTCTCATGATTCTGTGAGTTGACTGGGTTCAGCTGGCCTGTTCTTCTGCTCTTTGTGAAGTCAGCTGGAGCTGTACTCACCTAGGGCTTCACCCCAGCTGATAGCACCATTACATGGCTTCACCTCTGTGTGGCATTCATGTGGCATGTGGTTGGGCTCCAAGAAGGAACTCCAGAAGTAAGCATTTCAAATCTCCAGGTAGAAGTTGCAAGGATTCTTGTGACCCAGCTTTAGAAGTCAGATGCAGTCACTTCTGTTGGTCAAATAAGCCTCCAAATCAAATGCAGAATCAAGGCACATGGATTCCACCTCTCCATGTGAGGAGCAGTAGGGAAGGGAAGGAAGGAATTAATGGTGCCACCTTGGAGCATACATACATTACACTAATGCATGCAAAAAGTGCAGATGCATTTGCTATTTTCTCTGTATTCTCTCTTGGTAGTTGGAAAACTAAATCTTGTCAATTAACATCTATGTCTCCTATCTTGAGAGTTTGCTTTCAGTTCAGTTTTCAATTGAATGAGAAGTCCTCTGCTAGAGCTAGTTTAAATAGCTTCGTTTAGATAACTTGTGGTCTGCCTTCCCTTCCCTGTTCCCAAGAGACCCTCTGGGATGCTCTGAGGTCCTATAGCAGCAGGGGCAGATGTAGTGTTCAGTGACTGCTGAGGCAGTGTTGGTCTGTCTGATTCTAGAGGATTCAATAAGACCTATTTCTGCAATCTCTGGTCCGGGCCATTTGCTCCTGATCTTGACATTTCCACCTAGAAAGGCCTGTTCCCACAGGTCCCTCATGGTGGCACGTTAGAAATCCTAGGGCTGTGTGCTGGCTGTCTCTCCCACTGCCTCTCACTGCCCACACCCATCGCTGCTCCTGCACCAAGTTGAACTCTTGGCTGAGGCTCTCCTACCACACATCTGGAGCAGAGATGGCCTGAGTGCTTGTAGGATCTTTCAGACAGAGCTGAATTTGTCTGCATCTCTCCTTGAGGTGCAGCTCCCAGTTCTGAAGTACTTGCCTGGTGTCTCCCTTCCAGCTCGGCCTCCTCTGCTGCTCATAGTCCCCCAGACTGCATAGGCAGACTCCCTAGGGCATTCGCTGTTGCTCCACAGTAGCTTTGCTTAGAGCCCAGGAGGCACAGATGGAAGAGGCACCTTTGCAATGTGGATGAAACTGTGATCACATCCCCTGAACCTGGCTCTAGAAATATTAAATGCCAGAGAAAATATTAAAAGCTTTTGTTTCTTAATAATGTCTAGCAGTTAAGATTAATCCCTCACTTTTTAAAAAGTCTTATTTTGGTAACCAACCCCTGAACAATTCTCTTTGAGTTCTTTCTATAACATTCTTAATACTCCAGCCCCATCACCTTAACCCTTTCTCCCCAGGCAGAATAGCTACCTCTGGCTGATGTGGAAGACAGTTCTTCTGAGGAAGTGCACAGTAAAAGCACAATAATATAATCCCAGAAAACTTACATTCTTAACTAGTAGCTACTTGTGATGACCATCATACTCGGTGAAGATCATTCACTCTTAGTGGCAAGGACTACTTCTGGTTACTCTTGTGTTAACCTACTGTATGACTTAGGCAAGCCGCCAGTGGTATGCCTCAGGGAGGAGGCCTGTGCATCTAATACAGGGAGAGAGCTACTTAAAAATGATAGAGGATTTTGTGGGGAATGGGTGGATGTGGGTAACCCATGTTTCCTATTCTGAACATCCCTACCACAAAGCAGGTAACCGAGGATGATTCCTATTTATCTACCTCCTAAATGGATAAACCAAGTGGCTTGTGGGTGACTTACTGCCCCCAGCTGTCACTCTGCTCCTTTTCCCACTGGCCCTATGGGCCACCGTAAGAGACCTTTTGCACTCACTGGGCAGCTTCTGGCCCAGGTAATGTTTGTGCAGTGAATGAATGCACACAAGAAAGAGAAGAGAGGGAGGGAGGGAAGGTGTGAGGAAGGGATACTGAGGAGAAGAAAGGGAGGGAAGAAGATCATGTCATATGAGCCATGTCAGTGCTAGCTTAGACATCCCTACATTTTTATAATAACGACAAAGGAAACATAACTCAGGATCCATATCTAGGGTCTAACTTAATTATAGCAGTACCATGAGATACAACAATGTAGTTTATACAAAAAAGCAGATACTCTGTGTATTTATATGAAGAAATTTCCAAGATATAAATGTAAAAAGCAGACACTTTTTAATGTATATGTGTAAGTACTAGTCTACTTTTATATAAAAAGAAAAAGGAGAGGAAAAATAAGATGCATATAAGTCATAAAGCAAAGGAAACCATGAAGAAATACACAGGACCCTAATAACAATTATCTTTTTAGGAAGGGGGGGAAGGTTGCTAGTAGGGAGGAATAGGGGAGGGAAATGCTTCTCTATCTCTTTAAAGATTTTGGTGCCTGGGAATGTATATCTGTCCTTCAAGTTGCCTTCGAAGTCATGGGAGCAAGCTGGTTAAATTTCCTTTGTCTAGTGCCCAGCGGAGCACGTGACTGGGGCTTTCCCTCAGTCATGACAAAATTGGTTTCATAATAGAATATGATCCTTCTCATTCCAGCCAAATCTATCTCATCTGAATCATTGCCCTCCTTATAAGGGGAGTGAAAATGGCTCAGCTTGAAGGAAATGCTTAACTACTGATGCATCCTTTTACCTCTCAGTTGGGATGAATCATATTATTGATCTTCAAGTTCGTGGGCAGTTTTACCTTTAAAAGCATTCAATTTTACAAGTAAATGTACTTAACTGTTGCAGGAATTGGTAGAATTCAGGTATGGATGTGACTTGCCATACTTCATGCCAGATGGCATACCCGACACAGGCATCTGTCTCAATATCCTTTACTCTTTATGTCTTTATGTTTCTTCAAACAAGTGTTTACTGGACACTGATTATAGTTAAAACTTTCGTCAGAAACATGAGGGTAAAAGGAAACCATTGCCATGTCCAGGTTTTTGTTTTTATTTTGCTATGTGTGAGGGACCTTGTAAATTATAATTATATTGGCACAAGTGGGTTATATTCTCTGCTTTAATAACAATTGGTAATTTTCTGAGTCATAATAATCAGGCTGTCTCATATTAACTCAATGAAGACTTGATCCATGTCCTTATTGAGAAAATATGTTATGACCTAGCACATTATACCATTTATTACAATGTTCTTGGTCAATGATCATAATTTTAAAGATAATTATTGAAATCTGGGGTTTCCCTTCTATTGCAGGGTGTTCTCAATGCAGGATCAAGGTCTCATTCATAATAGCACATTCAGCTGGATTTATATCCCTCTCCAATTAGGGGACAATCAAGCTCAAATTAATTTAGTTCACAGCCACTAATGAGCAACAGCAAGATCAGCTCACTATAAAAACTGTTATTGGATTTTATTTCCTTCAGCTTGATGAAGCTCCATGCACTGAGAGGTAATGCGTGTTTGAGGTCTGCTGCTGAGGGACCTTGAGGGTTGTCGTACCTGCCCTGCTCGTGGCTGCACGACAGCTGCGTCCTCTGGTGGGCCCACTTCTAATGAATTGTGAGAGGCCCGCAGAGATGGGTTTCCTCTGCTAACTGATCCTTGACGATTGCCTTTTATACGAATTCCACAGTCTAGATGGCTGATATGATTGTACTGCAAACCACATGTGTCATTTAAAATTTTCTAGTAGCTGCCTATATTTAAAAAAGAAATAGGTGACATTAACTTTGACACATTTTATTTAACTCAATATATCCAAACTATTATTATTTTAATGTCAAGGTAATGTGAAAATATGAATGCAATAGTTTATATTCTTCTTTTTTTTTAACTGAGTCCTCAAAATTTAGCATGTAGTTTGCATTTATGGCACGTCTTGAGTCAATGTAGCCTCATTTCAAATGAATAATCGCCACAAGTTGTCTGGTGACTGTCATTTGCAATAGAGCAAATCTAGGCTGAATTTCTTCACTTACCATAAAGCTTCATTTCCCTCTTTGGGTTTTGTAGGTTGGGGTAGGTGGAGAATGGCTTTGGGTGCTCAGTGGCCATAAAGAGCTTGTAGAACCTACATTTTCATTTTTATCATTAGTCTTACAAGTCATTGGCAAATTTACAGTCTCTATGAATTGGCTTGCAGTTCCTGTCACCATCCCCACCTTCCATACCAATAAAAGCAGAATAGATGCTCATAAATATCCCATTTCCTCATTATCAGAGCTTGGCTTCACCAATTGTGGCCTCATAAAAAAGGGTTTTTTAAAATTATTATTACTATTATTTGTTGCCATGAAAAGCATACTTTTTAAAGTTTTATTTATTTATTTTTGTGAAGCCTGACTTCTAACTAGTGCTATTACATTGATATCAAACAGAACATGAGGCATATTGTCAAATATATGTTTGGGGAATAAGGAGCTGCTGAGTATTTTATCTCACTGGCAATATTCTTGAAGAAAGTGCACACTTAAATCTAGGAGAATATTTTAATTGTTTCGTATTATAAAAGTTTAATAGAAATTCTGAAGCATAATGCAAGGACTGCATTTGTCACTGCGCTTGATTACTGTAGACTGGGAGACGGGTAATGTGAGCCTGGAGCGCTGGGGTTTTCATCACCTGGAGACCCTCACTGGCTAATGAAGTGGGATGCTAGGAGGAGGAAAAGGAGGGAGAAAAGCCATTGAGATGCCTGCTCAGAAAGATGTTTATAGCTAGCTACAAATAAGGCTGCTGGCCAGCCCTCAAGGCCCTCTGATGCTGCTCTGACAGGCTTCAGCCTGCCACAATCTCATTGTTATTTCCACCCACTTTCTTCTCCCAGTAAACAGGAAGCTACCAGATTCTTGACTGGTCTCGTTTCCAGCTCTGTCCTCAAATTCATCACCCACACAGCCGATGGAGAGCTCTGTCTAAAATGCAGATGAGATCCCATTATACACTGCTAAACATATTGCAATGGCTCTGCATTACCCTCAGATTCTGGACTATATTTTTCATAACAGAGACGTATAATCTGTCCTATGATATAGCCCCTGCTGACTTCCTTCCCTTCTTTCCTCTCTCTGACTTACAATTTGTGCTCCTCCAACTCTGCAGTCCCACATCTCTCTAACAAAATCTTTTCTCCCTCCTCTTTCATCTGGCTTCTTCCCCTCATATTTTAGTCCATTTCCTTTATTGATTTAGGCCCCACCTCCTCCAGAAAGCATTCCCCAAGCCAACCCTACTTCACCCAGGCAGCTTAAATGCCTTTGCTCTTTGGTGCTGTAATACTATGGGCAGTATACATGTATCAGTCATAATGCCTGCTATGTCCCTGGCTGCCTCAGAAGGAAGATCTTGCCTTGTGAGTATTCGAATCCCCTCAGCCTGGCTCAGTGCCAGTGTCTCAGTAAGTGGTCAATTGACATCTGCAGTACTGGTGGGCTGGGCCAGGCCCTTGAGGCAGGGACTTCTGGAGCTCAAGGAGCTGCCTTTCCTCTCCAGGCAAAGCATGACCTTACAATTAGCCCCCAGGGAGCATCAGCCTAGCTAATTTTTCTCTCTCAAGAGGAGACTGATGATGACTCTGGATCCTCAGCCCAATATCATATTTGCTTTAAGATCCATTCTTTACTGGGAGGAGAGACCGAGTCCTTACCATTAGCGACAGTCAAATGTACTGCTGTGGCTCAGTTTGATGAGATAGGGGGACCCCACAAAGAATGCAGTGTTTGTAAAGGAGGGAGGACAGTTGGGACCATGATGCCTGAGAGGTCAAGAGTTTAATGTCCATATTGATGGCATTGGGAACCACTGAAATGTTTTAAAGCAGTGAGTGGCATAATCAAATTCACCTGGACCAAGGTGAGCCCACCCTCATCTGATCATGCTTCTGTGTTTCTACCAGTCTCTGGTGGCAAAGAAATGCAGAGCAAGGGGCTAGAGACAGGGATCTGTATCAGCTCTGAGTTGGAATGTGTTATGAGTAGAAGAAAATTCCAAGAACATTGCTTAAACAAGATTGGGTATTCTTTTCATCCCATCTAACAAGAAGCCTAGAACTGGGCCATTCAGGTCTGATGCAATGTTATTGATCAAAATGTTACTGGCATCTGGCCTGGTGTTCTGTTGTCCTTGTCTTAGCACATGGGCTTTTGTCTTCAGGGTCACAGAATGACTTTGTCCTTTAAGCAAGAATGGGAAAACAGCGAAGGTACAAGATGGAGTCTATTTCCGTCACTGCCACCCTGCAACCTCGTGCACCTCAATCACATGGGCACTGGGGCATAGGCCCTGTGAGATGTAAAGAGCATGGGAGATGTCAGCCTACCAAATTTGGTTAATGAAGGGCGAAAGAATAGAGATCTGGTGAGCAAGTGGCCTTCATACCCTCACTTCCTAAAGTCTTTTTCCTCTCATCACTTAATACTCTTTGAAATTATCATGGCTATTCATTTGCTTGCTGGCGGCATCCACCACTGTATAAGAAAAGGGGTCTCTTCACTCTTGTTTGGTCCTGCCCATTTGTCTTTGGCTTACACCATAAACATGGGTTTTCCACAGTTTTGTGCCTCCAGGCCGAGATTAAAATCCTGAGCACAATTCCCTGCATCTCTCAGAAAAAGTCAAGGACTTTCTGACATTTTGCTCACAATTGATTTCACCAGGCTGGTTGCTCAGCTCTGTCTCTGGGATCTTTTTCTTTGTTTGTTCTTATTGAACAAATTAGCTAACATGACACTGGATACTGACTGGCAATTTGTATAGCAATAAAAAAAAAACTGGCAGAATTCAATTGTTTTGCTCCCGATTCTTAATTTCCATTTTTAATGTACTGTGTCTTCATTCATCTGATGGAGTTTCCTCTTCTGTGCCTGTCTCTATGGAACAGAGGATCCCCCCAATAATTATGAACATTGAAGAACATTGAAGGATTATTCAGTTATTTTATAGTTCAAGCTGAGAATAGTTATGGTTTTCCCTCGCTCCCCATTGATAAAATTGCTGTGGTATAAATGTGAGCCCAAATGTGGCATGGAGCTGTACTGTCTGAGACTTTTCTATGCTACCTGCACACTGGAGGCCAGCTTCTGCCCTTCCTATTGTGATATACACAATCAACCCACGAAGCCTCTCCTCTGCAAGTTCCTTACTTCTGTCCCTCTGCTGGCTCCAAAGCTAATCTATCTGGGTTTCCACGAATGTGCTTCTTCCTTGATACTGGGATTGGCCATATTTGCTGGAGGTTCTGGAGATGAGGGACTCTGTCCTGTCCATCTCTGTCTCCATACAGCCCCTTGAGAGGGTGCTGGACATCAATAAATGTGAAATGAGTGATTGTAAGAGTGAGTAATATCAAAAGCCAATATCCAAATGCATTCTCTGTGACAGGCATTGTTCTTAGACACTTTTAATCTTTACAACAGCCCTCTGAAGCTGGTGCTATAATTCTAAATTAATGGAGGAGGACACTAAGCCAGAGAGAGAGTGAGTAGCCAGGCTGCCTAAGGTTACACAGCCAGTATGGTGGAAAGCAAGATTTGTCCCAGGCAGTGTAATACCAGAACCCACCTGATTAGGCCACTGTGTGACCTTCCTATCTGAATAGAAGCCACCATTTATTTTTGCTACATTTGAGCCAGGAAGCAGAGCCTCCCTCTATCTGACTCAGGGCCTTCCACATGGGGATACCAGCCCCAGTCCCTTTGACTCCAGCAACCATCTGAGAATATAAATAAATGCAAGTAGCTGAAAGCTGAATTGATATAAACCTTCCTTACTGCCTGACTTCTTCTGATCCTGCTGGCTACTACAACAGTATATGCTTCCCCTGGACGTATGCATGTGGTCACCAGCAGCCCTGAGGGAGGAGACAGCCCATACAGGACAGTGCCCCCTGAAAAACCCGCCCAAGTGACAAGTCACCTTAAGCCATCCTTACTCTGTAGAAAATAGGTGCCTGTAAGTGCTAGAGGAAGCTGAGCAGCGTATTGTTGCCAGGAATGTACATACCAGAAGTTTAAGAGACAGAGAAATTAGTAAGTCTTTACCTATTTATTTCCCCAAGTACAAACATTAGGAAAGAGTAAGACAAAGGCTATCTCTTGCCATCATCCATCATCACTTCATAAAAGCATTTTAACCATGTAAAACATAAATGGGCCAACCTTAGAAAAAATAAATAATCCATTAATTTGAGTTCCTGTGGGTGATGTAATGAGTTACAGTGCCCCTGCATTGTTCAGCTCAGCTTGGACCTGTGAAGATTCTAGTAGCCATCAGTGAGGGCTAACTTTGGGGGACAAGTAGTATGAAGGAGAAGGAGTGGGGGGAAGGGAAGCAGAGCAAGAAGCAGCAGCCCAATCCTAGCTCCCCCTCTCCCCACTGCTAGTGTGACCTTGGCATTTTACTTAGTATCTTTGGTCTTCTACTTCCTCCTCTATGAATTGGGGGTCACTTTTCAGAGGTGTTGTGGAGATGCAGAGTGGTATATGCTAAATACCCAGTGCATGGAGGAGGGCTTCAGACCAGATAGGCTGCACTCCCAACACCAGGAACTTTTGATAGTTTCACGTGGCTTGTATGTAGTTGTAGTGTCTGGTGACCATCTATGTGCTGTGTGTGCTCTAGTCTGTCAGTCTTTGTCCCAAAATACAGTGACAATTGGACTTTTCCCAAACAAAATAATCCCTTCACAAGACACCCACAGAATAGATCCAGTGTCTTTAGCTTAGAACGCAAGAACCTCCAAAGTGTAGCACTCACCAGTTGATCATCTTTTTAAATTAATGTATAAAATGTAGAAGGAACAGAGAAGAGTGTAACACGTATTCAGAGGTGACACAAACACCCTCAGCCCTCCCCACTCCCCCTTTAGTTGAGGATAACTTCTAAATCTGTGCTATGGCGTTTGGAGGACTACAGTAAATCGCAGCATGTGTTGAAGGCTCAGTTCAGCCACTGGCCATGTGTGAGGTCTGCCAAACTCTGTAGCCTCATCTTCTTACAGACTTCTTCTTACATCTTCTTACAGACTTGTTGTGAGAGAATGATGTGACAGCAGCAAAGGATCATAATGCAGGATATTTCATACATAATCACAGGCAAGGCATTATTCATGCTTGCTAATGCTTTCTCGATTCTGTCACCATAGATGGTGACACATGCTTAAGACAGTGTGGCTGAGGTGTTTAAAGACAGGACAGGTCCCTGTGTGACTTTTAAGCTACGCATCTGCTAGTTTGATGCTTTTCCACAGTCAGGACTCACTATCAACTGGCCAAGGAGTGAGTGGACTTACAAATACTGTGATTGTTTCTGCCTCATTTTACTATGAGAGAGAAAAATGAAATCTTCCATTGGCCATCAGACAGGCAGCAAATGCTTGCTACATGCCAGGCACAGTGCTAGCTTGTCGTGAAGACAAGAGAGGTTGTGGACATAATCCACAAGGCCAGGTGGAGACACAGTACATTTGTGTGACAAGAAACACATGTCCCTTCATACTGTTCATTCATTACCTGAGCAGCAGCCAGATGGGGAGAGCTGATGGGGTCCAAAAGCAAGTAGGTTCACTCTCTGGGAACCTCTGAGATAAATGATCCAAGAAAGTAATGTCAAACATACTGCAGCATCTGGAAACGTCTCTTTGGTGATGCCTTGACAAATGGCCTTGCTACGAAAACTCACTGAATATTACCAAAACAGGTCCACAATCCCAGACCCAAAAAGTTCTGAAAACCTTATTTGGCAGCAAAACCTGGAATAACCTGACCTAAGGGTATTTGTGGTATTTATCTTACTGAGTGGGAAAATTTCTGTGTTGTTTTTTTGCAGAAGAGTGTGTGTGTGTGTGTGTGTGTGTGTGTGTGTGTGTATGATCACAGGATACTTCCTAGACTTTGTTTGGGATGTTTTGTAGCACACAGTAAGTGCACTATATTACCTTTTTAACATCTGGGGAATTCTGAATTCCTAAACACATTGACCCCAAGAGTTTTAGCCCTAATGACTGACAACTTGTCAATACCTCAGGATGGAGGGGTCCCTACCCCACCCTGGTCCATCCTGCCTCCTTGCAAGTTTTTATTCCTTCAGGCTGCCAGCCAAATGGTTTCCTTGCACCTGGGGAAGGCCAGATCTGGAACCTTTGGAGTACAGGCAGAGTTCAGATCTCCTGCAGCTAGACTCCACAGGCATCCTTTACCCAACCCAGAATGCAATTTTCTTAATGTTGGACACACAGCCCAACTTGGACTTACAGGAAAGGTGGGCTCAGAGTGCCTGCTGGTTTCCTCTGGGCCTTCTTGGATAGCTCCACCACCCTCCAGGGGTCAATACCCCATGTGACTCACCCAGCCTAGCACCCATGTATTCTGGACTTTCTCTTCTGTATCCCATATCATGGTATAGGGAAAATGTCCCCCATTTTCCAGGACTTTGGTAAGTCCTAAGTAATTACATGAACTGTGCTCTAGTATTAGGGGGTGAATATGTTCTAGGTTTCCTGTCTCTAGATACCATGTACACTTGAGCAAGCTTTGTTTTAACCCATAGAGTAGCCTAACAGGCTTTCAAATAATGTGTCAGAGTCTTAGAAAGAACATTTTGAGCCCAAGGAATTGTTCTGATTAGTAACTGCTACTTAATAAACTACTTGCAACTTGAAGTTAGGGCTTCAAACAACCATTTTGCTTTCATCATAATTTCAGGGCAGTCAGGAATTTGGGAGCCCTTGGCTGGGTGGTTCCTGTCTGATCCACATGAACTTAGCTGGGGTGAGCAGCCTATCCATTCCTCTCATATTCTCTTAAAGCAGGCACAAGGCCTACCCAGGTTGGAGGGGATGGGTGGACCCCTCCATCGTATGAAGGGGCAGGGCAAGAATGCACCATGGGCGCTTGTGGGGCTGGTGATGTCAAGGCCACCTGTGGAGAACACAACCTGCTCAGGAGCCACCCAGGCAGATCAGAGGCCCTGAGAAGAACTCTCTCATCCTAAAGAATTATCATGGAGGAAGCTTGTGGTGTAACAGTGACTAAAATAGTTTTTTTTCATGTCAATTTGTACGGAGAAAAAGGGAATTAATGCAAAGAGTTTCAAGATAATCCATGAGCCCATTCTTGCTCTCAGGCAACTCCCTGCATCTCCCAGGATGGTTGTACCTCATCCCCAAACTTCACTCCCTCTTCCCCCAAACTTGTACTTCTTCCCCCAGAGTTCTTAAACCTATTCATCCGTAAGTGCTAGAAACTCCTCTAACATGCAGAAAACTTTCCTCTTAGCACAAAATGGAAAACTGGGTTTCATACAGAGGCCTGCTGGTGCTGGGGGCCTTGCAGCGAGTCAGTAGCATGGGCAGGGAGGCAGTGGCAGATTCTTGGCTGGTTCTAGAGCATCAGAAAATGGGAGGAGGCACTCAGGCAGAGGCCCAGCACCGCCCTTTCAGAGGCATCACTGGGCCTGAGCATCTCTGCTAGCTCCCTGGCTGCCCCGCTTCCTGGCACAGTCATTACCTGCTCCTGCGGAAGCCACACCTGCTTCCAGGGCCTCAGGACTGCAGTGCTTATGAGCTGGCCACTGGAGCCGCTTTTGAGAAACTTGGCCTGGATGGTGGGGGACACATACCGGCCAACGAGTGTTTTTATTTCACTGTGTTAAATCAGCTTTTGCCTGGCCACTGGGATTATGGGTTTGTTGTTCTATCTGAGCTGCTCCCCATCAGCTCTAAGTGTGCTATTAAAGGCAATCTTACTACCACCACTGTAAAATGCCCTCAGAGAGTGCCAGTGACCTGGCTGACTGCTGTCTGGGGCATCCGTGCCTTTTGGCACCAGAGAATAGTGTGAAATTGAAATTGGTTTGGGGCTGGGTTCTTTCAAAGGAAAGAATCTCTGTCAAAGCAAGCAGTCAGTCTGAATGGCGATGTGCCCCCAGGTGGCCACCTCACAGGCTTCCCTGTGGATTAACTGCTTGGTGGCTTTGCTCTGGTGATGCTTCTGCCTGGCTCCCCTGTTTCTTAATCTCCTTTGCCTTCTGGGAACTAGGATCAGCTGAGGAGACAATGGATTTTTCTGTAATAAGCATGAAACTGAGTTGGGATAACAGATCTTTTGGAAAATGGAAATCATATTCTGAAGTCCTGGGGCAAAAGGAACACATTTTTGGATATTCCATGGCATTCTATTATTCACAATGTCATTGTCTTTCCTCACTGAGATCTGAAAGGTGAAGAAAAATGGCACAGGTCGGCCAGCTCTGCATCTGGAGGAGGTGGATGAGCCCCTGGAAACAAGGAGCCAGAGGCAGGCAGGGTGAATGGGGTGGGATGTGCAAAGGGGCCTTGGAACTTTTAGTGTTTCATTGATTGCTGTGGCCACCTGTGAAAGAGACAGAAGCCAATGCACAAGTTCCTTTTCCATCTTGAGCCTCTGTGACCTTGTCAGCAAAACAGAGATCATAATAATATCTTCCTCATAGAGAGGTGTCCTATTTCATTCAAGCTATCATAATAGAATGCCACAGGCTGAGCAGCTTTGTATAAACAGCAGAAATTCTTTCTCATGGTTCTGGAGGCTGCAAGTCTGAGATTAAGTTGCCTGCACGTTCAATGCTGACAATGGCCCACTTCCTGGTTCATAGATCATGGTTTTCTCAGTATCCTCATGTGGTAGAGAAACCAAAGGTGTTCTCTGGGATTCCTTTTATTAAATAGCTCTAGTCCCATTTATGAAAGCTCTGCCTTCGTAACCTAATCACCTCTCAAAGGTTGCACCTCATAATAACTTCACACTGGGGGTTAAGATCTTTTTTAAAAATTAATTTTATTGGTACATTTTAGATATACAATATAATGACATTCATCATTGGATATTTGCACCATTACATAATCTCTCTTGGTTCTTATTTTTTCCCCATTCCCCTGCCCTCCCTTCGACACCTCCATCCCTCCCTATTTACAAAGACTTTGTTTCTATGTTTTCATTTTCTCATATTAATTCCATTCCCTTCTTTCCTTTCCCCTACCCCTCCCATTTCCCATTCCTCTTTGCCCCTTTCTTCCTATTTCACATTGTCTATTATACGTTTTAGTTCTTATTTACACTTTCAGTTTCTCACACTACAGAAACTATTTGGTATTTACCCATGTGTGTCCTATTTATTTTACTTAAGAGTATCACCTCAATGTGCATCCAGTTAGCTATAAATGTCTCTAATTTCTCATTCTTTATGACTGAGTAGTACTCCATTTTATAAAAAAAATGCCCATCTTCTTTATCCAATCTCCAGTAGATGGGCAATTGGGCTGCTTCCAAGTTTTAGCTATTACAAATTGTGCTGCTATGAACATGGGTGCACATATATCACTGTGGAATGATTCTTTTAA
>NW_004624732.1:31939717-31970966 GCF_000247695.1 Heterocephalus glaber
GAAGAAGTTAAACTGTCATTATTTGCTGACAATATGATACTCTACATAGAAGACCTAAAAAACTCTGCCAGAAGACTTCTAGACTTAATTGACAGGTTCAGTTGAGTAGCCGGATATAGGGTCAACACTCAAAAATCAATAGCTTTCTTGTACACAAATAACAGACTCACTGAGAGAAATTAAGGAAACAATTCCTTTCACAATAGCATCCAAAAAATGAAATATCTAGAAATCAATCCAACAAAGGAAGCAAAAGACCTCTAAATTGAAAACTACAGCACTCTTAAAAAAAAAAAGAGGTTGAAGAGGATCTAATAAAATGGAAAGACATCCCCTGTTCCTGGGTAGGAAGAATCAATATAGTGAAAATGGCCATACTTCCAAAACTGCTATACAGATTCAATGAAATCCCAATTGGAATCCCAACACTATACTTCACAGAACTAGAGAAAACAATCCAAAATTCATTTGGAACCAGAAGAGACCTAGAATAGCAAAAACAATTCTAGGCAACAGAGACATAACATGCCGTATCACAACCCTCCACTTGAAACTATACTACAAAGCCACTGTGATAAAAACAGCATGATACTGGCAAAGAAACAGACCCAAGGATCAGTGGAATAGATTAGAAGATGCAGAAACAACTTCAGACATACTCAGGTACCTCATCTTTGAAAAAGGCACCAACCATCCTCACTGGAGGAAAGATAGCCTATTTAATAAATGGTGTTGGAAAAACTGGATTTCAACCTGCCAAAGACTAAAACTAGACCCCTATCTTTCATGGAAAGTCATGAAAGTATCTTATTTCCCCATCAATTTTGAAAGAGTTTTGCAGGATACATCAGTCTAGTTAGAGGTTGTTTTCTTTTAGGGTGTGAAATACCTCACTCCAGGCTCTCCTTGATTTGAGGGTGTGTGTTGAAAAGTCTGCTGTAATTCTGATGAGGTTTCCTTTGTGTGTGATTTGTTTCCTTTCTCTAACTGCTTGTAGTATTTTGTTCTTCTGTTGGATTTCCAGGATCTTGATTATTATATGTCTAGGTGTAGAATTTTTTGGATCATGGCTACTTGGAGTCCTATATGCCTCACTTATATGTATATCAAGTTCATTTGCTCTGTGTGGAAAGTTTTCTGTCATTAATTCTGTGAACAGTTTCTTTTATGTCATTTGTACTTTCTCCTGCTTCTTCATGGATTCCTATTAGTCTTGTATTATTCTTCTTTGTGTCATCTAGGAGCTGCTGGATCAATTTCTCATGGTTCCTTACTATTTTTAAGAGATCTCTCTTTCATGTTCACTGAGTGCAATCCTGTCTTCTATATCTGAAATTCTGTCTTCACATTGGCTTATTCTGTTGTGAACGCTTTCGATAGAGTTTTTAATCTCCTGGATATCTGTCTGAATCTGTTTCATGAATTCCATTTCTTTCCTATGCTGGGCATTCATGGCTTCTATCATGGTTCTGAGCTCATCTATTTTTTTTTTATCTGTTTCTGTTGTAGTGTCTCTAATTATGTCTTTCATTCTTCTCTTTCATCTCTGTAGTTATCTGGGAAATTATTTCTGTTTTGAATTTTTCTAGAGCCTCATTCATCTGTTTTGTTACTTCCTGTGCTATCAGTTCAAGGTGTCCAGGTGTCCAGGTGATTATCAGACTTTTCCACCTCATTTCCTCAAGAATTTGCCTTTGGTGAGCTGGAAGACTGGGTTTGTGCCTTGCTTTAATGTCTTCTTATTTCTACTTTTGTTGTTGGTACTGTCCTTGATTTAATTCCTGGGTTGACTTTGATATTGCTTATTGTAAGTATCTTTGTTGCTTGTATTTAGAACCCTTACAGAATGATTGCTTCTCAGAGGTGTCTTCCAGATGTAGTTGGTCTTTATGTTTTGAGTCTCTAATGACTCTTAGGCAATCTCATTTCAGTATATTAGGAAGGACAACTGATTAGATCAATCACAGCACCTTAGCCCAAGTGCTACAATCAGCAGCAACAATAGCATCAAGCACAGCCTAGAAAATGACAATTTGTGGTATTTATTAATCTATCACCTTTAACTGTGTGAATTAAATCAAAATTGAGGACCAGCCAAAAATATGTTTATAGTGAATAAACTCATCAGTGTAAAAACTTTACCCTTTGGGATGGGGGCTTAGAAGGAGTTGGGGAGGGAGGGATAGATAGGTACAAGGATAGGGAAAGGTTAGAAGTGAGGCCTGAGAACACAGGAAGATCATGCAAATTCCAGGAACCTATTGAAAACAAGAGGAAAAGACAATGAAAGAAAGACAAGAGCAGAAAAACCTAACAGAAATAGGGAAGCTAGAAAGTGTATTCACTATCCTTTAAAACTAATGTCAATTGAGAGAAGGAAAAATAAGAAAATAAAAAGAAAGAAAAAAGAAATCTGTATCAGGACAGTAACATGAACAAAAAGGGAGAGAGATGAACAATGTGGGAGAGAGAGTGAGAGAGATAGAGAGAAAGAAAAGAAAAAAAGAAGAAAAAAGAAAAAATTATAAATTTGAAAAGAAAAAAATTAAAAATAAGAGGAAAAACATAAATTTGAAAATAAAAAGTAAAAATAAAAATGGAGGGCCTCCTTCAGGGTTTGTCTTTGCTGTCACAATAGACAATTTGGGCAGCAGTGTGCAGGTCTAAATCAATTAGTCTCTGCAAGCTAGCAGGAGTCCCCTGAGATTCAGGCTGATTTCTGGCTGCAAGTCCCAAGTTGAGCTCCCTGACCTCCTGCTGGGTTGAGCTCTGCAAGGTTCTACTGCAGGTTCCAGCTGCCCTTCCCTTGAAGATAGTCCAGGTTCTGAAGGGAGGTGGTGATCCCTCCAACTTACCAACTATGGTGATCTGGTGTGCTGTTATTGCAGAGATTCTCTTCACTTTTCCAGTGGGCTTCAATTTTTATTAAGAAGCTTCAGAGAGGCCCTCTTTCTGTTGTTCACTTCTGCTCTATGTTCTGGAGCTCAGAACAATGTCCGTTATGGCCCCCTGACCCTCTGCAGTGTGGATCCAGGTAATGGCTGAGCACAGCTGCAGGAGGGGAGGTATGCTGCTGGCACTCACATGGCTCACCTCTTCAGTGCTTGGAGTGCTCTGCTCCTCAGCACTCAGGGACAGTGGTACAGCAGCCCAAGAGGCTCATCTCTTTGGCCCAGAACTACATTTTATATTGGGAAATTCTTACTACTCAGTGGCAGCTTGAGCAACTTGTCTATGCAGCCTTCCTAATACTTCCAAAGTAGCTGTTAAGGAGGGTAAAGACTGTGCAAACAAACATGGTATCAACTTTCTCTCAAGGTAGGCTTCTATAGGTTATGTTGAACAAGTGAGGATGTTCTCATTTCCCTTGGAGGAGAAATACAAAGAAGTCTAGTCAGGAGCTGTCCAGCAGAGGAAAAAGAGCAGGTGCCACACCAGGCTTGCTCTCCAGTGTTAGTGGCCCCTGGGCCTTCCACCTGGATGAAAGCGGAGGTAGGCCTTGCAGTGATCTTCCATTCTAGCTTCAGTGAGTAGAGTTGGGATGTGCCTCAAGCCTTTAGTCACCAGGTTCTTACCCAGCAGGTCTGTCAGAAGCATGTGGATTATAAGTCTGCCACTATCTTGTGAGGCAATGCCCTGGTGTCTCCAAATTTTCTCACATACAACATGTTTCTTCTTCCTCCCCTCTTTTCCTCATTCCTCCTTCCAGACACTTTATTTTTTCTTCCCGTGAGGTCATTTTTGTCTCTGGATTTATAGGATAAGGGCAATACAGAGGAGTGTTCAGATCTTCAGGATACCCAGACTAGTGGCTCCCAATCTAAGAATGATTCTCTTGTTCCTTGATCTTGGGCTCTTTTTTGCTTCTTCATTGTATCTACCATTGTCTTCCTAAACCAAGATCTCTAGTTTTAGCTAAGAAATACTCCTTATTACCTGTAGTCCACTTAATACCTGTAACCACTTTCATGAATGTAAATTTGTAAACTAATTCTTCCTCTTTAAAGCTAAAATATATGAATAAATAGGGGATGTATTAATAAATGTGGAAGGAGTGGTAGAATTAGAAATCATCATTTTGTAATCTCTAGTGAAATAATTGATTCAGTCGATAATCACTCATGGATGATCTATTAAAGTTTGATGGGAACTTCACCATGGCAAGGAGTCAGACTGTCATCTGCTGGATCTACTGGTTAATGATAGCATTACAAATGGTAGAAGAGCCAGTCAATGTGTGTCTCCTGTAATTTGAACCAGTTAACACCACTTCAGAGCTGTTCTTGCAAAATAACCAAAAAAACTTGAACTGAGATTTAATCAAACTGAAAATCTAAGTTCCATTTGCCAGAAATACAAGGAATAGGGGAACAAGTGAAATGGCACCACAAAGAGATAAGCTGACAAATCCAGAATGTAAGGTATTTTGTGTAGGTCACTGCATGAGACAAAGACATAAGACTTCTGAGACAGAACACAAACATAATGTTATTTGGATCCCAACTTGAGCAACTCATCTATGATGCAGACAACTGAGGACATTTAACCCCACAGAATTATCAGTAACTTTGTTAGACTTATTATTGTTGAATCAGAACAATAAGTATAAAGAATTCCATGTACTATTCTTTGTACTTTTTTGTATGTTTGAAATGTTCAGAATAAATTCTTTGTATAGGTCATAAAATGGAGCATACTGGTCAGTTTTCTTTCTAAGAGGAAGTATCTATTGTAAAATGACCCAAATGAATTATTCTGTGGAATTTATATCTTTGTTTCTAATAAATTGGGAGTCTGGTATTTACATTTTAAGAGCAGGGGGCAGGGAAATTATTAGTACTAGAGTGGTTGCAGTTTTACTGTAAATGTGTTCATTTAATATGCCCTTGGTTTTATGATGGGACCTGGAGATCATGCAACTTCCGAACACACTCCACTTGGTAGTAGTAGAGGATCTGAAGACTTGTCAGGAGCTGGGTTTCATTTCTCCTACCCTTTCCATCATCCAGGGGTGATGAGAACCTATTTTCCATTTAAATCCCTTCAGCGAGGGGGACCTATTACCTCCCAGTAAGGGGAAAATTAGCAATACCACTGTCAGGGACGGTTTTCCTATAATTCCAGGTGCCCCCAGGAACTCTTTAGGTCTTATTCTGTCAACAAGAAGGAGGAGGAAGCCCATTTTTTTCTGATAACCTTTCACATCCCAGAAAGATATAGCCTGTCCCTCAGTTTCCCTTCCTTCTCCTTTCCTTCTTCTCCATCCTGCCTGTGACATTCTCCATCCCTTTCATCATTTGAGGGGTTTTTTCTGTGGCTTGATTCTTTCGTTTGTCCATCAGAGCTGTGGGAGTGACCCCCTACTCAGGAAGGGCCAGCCCCAGATTTGTTCTGGCCACTGTCTTTGGGATTGCCCTCTCCTGCACTGTAAGGTTTTTCTAGCCCCAGCCCCAGTCCCAGAAGTCTGAGAATGCTCATCCTCCATACTGCCCATTTAGAGACTGCCAATGCACGGCAAGGCTTCCATTATCTGGAGCCCACATTTCCAGAATCCATGGTATTGAGAATCAAGCTAGAAAGTCAGTTTATTTATAGACAAAACCCTTTGGGCTGTGTATTAGTTCACTTTGTGTTACTACAATGAAAGACCTAAGAAAAAAGTTTGTTTAGCTCCCACTATTGGAGGTTCAGAGTCCAAGTACATGCAGCTCTATTTATTTGGCCTGTAGTGAGGGTGATGGATATTTACATATCTGAAGGAGCAAAGAGTTGCAGCCTGAATTCAGGCAGAGTGGCTGAAAGAGATCAGGACCCCACAGTCCCCCACAAGGAATGCCCTAATGACCTAAGGACCTCCCACTGGGCTCTCCTAAAGGCCCATCGAATATTCCAGTACCACCACCCTGGGTACCACCTCTTTACATATGCATCTCTAGGGTATATATAAGTCACTAGTTCTGAGTCCCTTCCAAGAGGACTCTGACCACCTGGAAGGGAGGCCATGGCAGACCCCAAGTGTGGAGTCCGACTTGGTTTATGCTGCCTTATACACAAGTCAATGGCTGCACTTACAAATCTGCATTATAGTATTCAGTCCACTTATTTGTGACTTCTACTTGATCATAAGAATCCCAAGGTGAGGGGTACCATTTTGTCTATTACCATTTGGCACTCACAATGGCATCTTAGAATAATGGTTTTGATGTGCTTTGTGCATGTATTTGGGCTTGTGTGAGTTAGTGAGAAAGGCAAAAGGGAGATCTTAGGATTTACCCCACAAAGTCCCCCAAATTATTCATCTCTGTTATCTGTTGACTGTTGTCTGATGTCAGAATTCACCATGCAGCATAAAACAAGCTAATCCATGGTATGATGAGGCTTTGCGGCCTGGGTGAGAATGAATATGCAAGCAGCACAGCAGACTTAAGCACTGAGACAATCATCTATTGTAGACAATTTTCCTTCAGTGAAAGATCAAGGGCAGCACAAGGAGATTGTGTTCATTTAAAGGGAGAAAATGGATAGCTAACTACCATGGGAAGGAAGACTACAGGGAGAAGCAGAATCAATCTACCAAGGGTTCAGTAGCTCTGGAAGATAGCAGAGCAGAGTCTTTGGATGCTGAGAATCAGCACCATGAAATGGTGGACCCCACCTCCTGGAAAATACACTCTCACTGTGTCATGCCTGAGGTTTCCATGTTATGAGGCTGACACTACCTTTGTTCCCATGCATTTGGAAAAAAACCTAGATGTATTTATGAGCAAATATACATGGATTTGTCCTTTTAAACCTACCCCAGGTATTAGAATGTCAACTATAGTGGTGGGAAAGCAGCCAGCAAAGTAGGAGGCCACGGAATTTTGATAGTTTTAAAAATAATTTATTTTGGTTCACAGTGTACATAGAATATCAGAACTGAAGGAATGCCAGGAGTCATCATTTTAACTCCTTTATTTCATAGATGAGAAAATGAGACTCAAAGAAGAATAGTGATAATGTTAGTAGTCACTAGAGCTAAAATTTACTGCTCTGGATTCATACATCAGCGATTGCTCCTTTATCCCAAGCTCCATTTCTAATGGGAACATTTTTTAATGCCAATTAAGCCAGGCTACTCTAGTGAATTTTGGCAGCATTTACCTGGGTTTTGCCATGTGTAATTTGGGAAAGGTAGCTTTGTGAAGCCATCTAAAGACCTATGGTAGCCATTTACCTTGGCTTAAATAGATGAAGAGCACAGGTTCCATGTCTGGTTGCTGTAAGCTTGGTGGCTGTAATATGTCACCATCAGTATCACTAAGGAATGTTTTGACTAAAAGAAGCAGAAAACCTGACCAAAGCTGCTTAAATGAATATTTTTGTTTTCCCAGTATAACAAAAAATCTGGATGTGGGAGGGTTTGGCTTTAGTTTAGTAGCTCAATGATGTTTGATATTTGATTCTCTTGCCCTTTCATGGTTACAAGATGACTGCTGTGGTTCCAGCCATCATGTCTGCATTTGGAAAAAAAGAGGAAGAGGAGGTGTTAACTGCATCTTCCATGTTATCAAGGAAAAAAATGCTTTCCCAGAAATGGGCAAGAAGCCTTCTGTTTAGGTCTTTTTAACCAGAATTGGGCCATGATTCAGAGAAGTTAGAAAAGCAGGGAAGAGGTTGGACGTAACAGGAGTAAATCAATCAGGATCCATTTCCTAGGGTGAGGCTCATAATCAGAATTTTCTCACAAGAAGGAAAAAATAGGCAATACCTCTGAGTGTTCCATGTCACCTGAAAACTGTCAACATTCCTCACATGTGTATGGTATAGTCACAGGACAGGCTTGATGCAAGGATGGGCAATTCTGAAGATTATTTCAGAATGAAAGGCTTATCTGAGGCTAACAAAGTGCTTCCATTGCCAGGCATTTAGAGTGCAGCCTGTGGAAAGAGTGTGCCTCTGGGATGCATCATACCTGTACTGTAGCCTAACTTCTGAACTTAGGTCAAAAGAAGATATTTTGTGAGAAAATCACTAAAAGCAAATATTGACAGATCTTTAAATCTCATAATATAAAAAATGTAATTTTTAAATGTTGCTTCTGCCTAGAATTCTGTTAAGTCACACAATAACTACATATCAATGGCACGTTACACTTTTCAGAACTCATTCAATAAATTTTGGGCATAACTCGGTGCTGGACTCTCTAGGCACTTGAGACATATCAATGAACAAGACAAAACATTTAAGTTTCGAGGCTTGGGGAGCATATTAGTCACAGTTCTCTGGAGAAACAGAATCAATAGGATGTGTACACGTGTTTATTTTTATATGTCTATGGCTATGTATATATGTATGTGGGGCATGGAGAGATAGAGAGATAGACAGAGAGACAGACACAGAGATAGAGACAGAGATAGACAGGCTGAGAGAGACAGAGACCGAGAGAGTGAGAGCCAAGAAGCCATCATGGCCTCCAGAGAAGATTACTACCAGTGACTGGCTGGGGAGCCTGACTTAGGCACCCTTTCAAGTTTGTGCGATGAACATGCATTACCTTCAAATATTATGCTATGCATACTGATAGCAAAGGCTTTCCAAGGAAGGGAGAGTTCCTCGAAGGCCATAAGCTACATTATGAAAAGCATGGCTTGAAGTCAGTCACAGGCATGCCAATTGTTATCTGGGTGACCTCACGCATCTGGAACATGAGCTGATCCTAAGATTGCAGCGAGCAATGAGTGTGGACTCTTGAAGCCGGGAGGGAGTTGGTCTTGTCTGTTAGGTGTACTGCCCAGGTGTGCTAAGGGCCATCACTGACCTGGGAGCCCTGGTCCCCAGCTGACAGCTACAATGGCATCCTGAGTGCCCTGTGTAAACTCGTGTTCTCAACAACAAACCTGTCTCACCAGCAGCAAGCACTTCCTGTTCACTCTGCTGAGAAAGCTGAGGAAATATGGAACATAATTAGAAATGGGCAGGTTAAAATGCTGTCAGGGGCATAAAAGGGGGATGAAAAGTGACATTCCTGCACAAATCATTTCTCAAAGGATCTATATGAGTCATTTTTTTCTAGACTTGTATTATCTTTTAAGGCAATAAGTAATGCTTTAGAAATGTTTTTAGTGAATATGTATCTTACCTACCTAACCAATAAGCTTCTTTTTGGAAGACATTGTTTTCATGGACGTTTGTACCATCAAATGCCCATTTGTGTGGCTTCCACATTCACTTCCACCCTCGACTACTTTTAGCCTACAGCGAATTAGTTATCTAATGCTGTGAAACAAATTACTCAAAACTTAGTGCCTGAGCTTCCAGAGTTCCTAGGGGTTAGGACTGCAGAAGGTGCTTAGCTAGATGGTAATAGCTCTGGGTCTCTGTTCAGGTTGCAATCAGAAGTGAGCCTGGACTACAGTCATCTGCAGGCTCAAGTGGTACTGGGGGAGCCATTTCCAAGATGGCACACTCATATAGCTGCCAAATTGGGACTATTTGTGTCTGTGGTCTGTTCATATGGGCTTAACTGTCCTCATAACATGGTGAGCATGTCTCCAAGAGAAAGTGCCCCCAAGAGATGGATGGAAGCTGTGATCCCTCTTAAGACTCAGCTTAGAAGACACTAATTAGAATTTTTTAGTTTGCCATTGTTACAGACCACCATAATTCAGTGTGGGAGAAGATTAAGTAAAGGCATGAATACCAGGGTTTACTCTTAGAGGCCATCTTCCATGCTGACTGTAACACAGAGCTTGGACACAATGGCACTTAGCAAACCTCTGACAACTTATTGATTATATGGTATGAGTGTATACAGTGTGCATACAATATGTAAATAGACAAAAGTTTGCTTTACTCTTTTGAAAAGGTTATTGTAGGTCAGTGTCTCAAATTATGGCATGCATTAGAATCACTGTGGGGGCTTGTAAAACCATAAAATTTGAGCTTCTTTCCTAGTGATTCTAACTCTGTAGATCTGAGATGTAGCAGGAAAATTTGCATTTCTAAGAAATTCCTACATGATAATAATGGTGCTGGTCCAGGGTCACAGTTTGGAACCACTGCTCAAATTTATGTAGTGAGCCTAGAGGGTCTTTGAGAAAACATCCTTGGCCTCTTAGAGATGAATGCCCCAAATGTCAATTTCATTAAGCACATCATTTTAAGCTTGAAGCTCCCTAGATGATGCGGAGTTATGTAAATGTACAAATCAGAGAAAAGACAGACTATGGACAGCTCTTAACAGTGGTGTGCTAGCAAACTGACTAAAAAAAATACAAATGCCCTTTAATTTACAATGGGGTTATGTCCTAATGTATCCCTCTTAAGTAGAAAATGCTGCGAGTCAAAAATGCATTAACTACTTCTAACCCACCACACACCACAGCTTAGCCACATGGCACACTGCAGAGTATTCCTTGTTTCCCCAGGCAGTGGTGTGGCTGACAGGCTATGGCTCACTGCCAATGCCCCAGCCTCATGAGAAAGCATCCTGATATGTATTCCTAACCCAGAAAAAGATCCAAATTCAAAGTTTGAAGCACAATTTTTACTGAATTCATATCACTTTTGAATCATCATAAAATTGAAAAAATATTAACTCAAACCATTATAATTGGGCATTGTATGCTGTAAAAAGCTTTGATTTGTAACATTTGCCAATTTCCATAGTATAAATGTTCCTACCATGGACAGTTACCAACAGTTTAGCAACTAGTTTGCAGAATTTCCTATTTCACTGTTGATTCTCTGTGCTGGTACTCACCAGCCCCCCCCCCCCCCCACACACCTCTAACCCTAAGTAAATTCCTTCCTTGTCATGTGTGATTTTGAGAAAGCTCTGACTAGGTGGGACGTGGGGGTCACCAGGTGATTCCAATTGCCAGTCCTTTGTACATGAAACAACAATTGCCATGTGCCAGGACTTGATTTCTTTCCTACCTTGAATTTTTGAGACCTGAGGTAAAATGATAGGATATGGCTGTAAAGACAATTCTGTGTGGCATAAGCAACCCCAAAATGGGACTTTTCTTTCCAAATTCTCCCTCTCCATACTTACTCCTAAATCCATCCCCACTTTGTACAGCCTGTTCTGATGATTGCTGTGATCCTCCATTTTCATCAAGGGCAACCTCAGAAACTCCTCCTCAAAGGCCTCTGATCTCCCCTCCCTTTAAAAACATCAAAGCTCATTTCCCCAAGTGGGTGACGGGGAATGCTGTACTGAAATTGGTATTTTAAGCTGCTAAGATATTCAGTCAGGGTATCATGTCTGCATACCTACAGAAGTTGGGTAGAAAATTCATTTGGCAATTTACCTTGTAGAGAGCTGGTGAGACCTCTTTTATTTGCCACCTTCAACTGTTGTTCACATTTTATTTTATTTTATTTTATTTTTTTGCTTAAATTCTTTTATTGGTACATTTTAGGTATACAATACGTTTACATTTATCATTGGTTGCTTGTACCTGTATCTGGTGTATCTTGGATCTTATTTTTTCCCCATTACCTGTGCGCCCCCCCCCCCGCATTGTTCACATTTTAAATTGCTGTTTAACTTGTAAGTTTCTTGAGGGATCATGATTTTTTTGACGTGTTTCCCACAGCATTTACCCTGAGGCCTTGGGTATAACAAACACGTAAACATTTATTGAGTTCTAATTTAGAATTCTCTCCATGACAGAAAACATTGGCATCCTAATGAAATGTTTTGGCCTTACCTCCATAGAATGGGTAATTGGGGAATTTCAGTGACCGTGAGAGACAAGTAGAATAACACTTTGTTGGTAGGAAAGCCTTATAGGGCATCCCATAATACTTCCTTTTTGTTATATAAATCCATTTGCTAAGCACCAGTTATATACTAATACCCAAAGGATATGTTATTAGAAAAATAATATTCATGTCAATCTAGTATGGTTTTGAAAACAGCATAGCTTTTGAGATAGGCAGAATGTAGAAACATCCTGTAGAAACACCATCATCAAAAGTCTTACTAGCTATGACTTCCTGGGTAATTTTCTTAGCCTCTCCAAGCCTCAGCTACTTGGTCTGTAAAATGAGTCTTGCAATGCAATACCAGCTCTGAGGGTCTCTTGTGAGGAAGAAATGAGGTCACCTGTGAAAAGTGCTGCAACAGAGGCTCATGAAGAGAGGACGAATGTTGATCTCTAGACCCTTGCAACTTTGGTTGAAGGAACCCACACACAGTGCACAAAAGCCCCATGACTCTGAGTCTCTTGACAAATTCTTGCTTTTTGGAAGGTACATGCTTTTCTTCCTGTGACTTTCTAGATTTTTGCCATTTCTCAGGCAATATTCATGGTATAGGAATAGATTGTTTCCCACACAATGTGACTGGCAGGCCCTAATGGTCTGGGGGGGAAAGGGGAAGCATTTTCAGTATTAAGGTTTCTGGAAATGTTGAGATGAAGTTGGGAGGAGCTTTCTTCATGGCCTAACCTGATTACCAAGATGATCAGTTTGAGATCACATAGGATAGATCTCTTTACTCTCTCTCCCGGAGGCACCTGAATTCACAAATAATTTTAGTAGTACAGCAGATATTAAGCATTAGTGACCAGTCATAAATGCCAGGTTTGTAAGGACAACTACAAATGATAGAGGCAGACCTGGGAGGAGAAGATGGACATTGAGCAGGTGCTCAGCAGGTTCCCTTGTTAACTCAGGCTTTTTGGCTCAGTTTTGCTCTGACCTGGAGAGGAAAAAAGTACCCACAGCTCTTCTTCAATTGGTCAGAAACATGTTTATTAAACACCAACTCTATGCCAAGCCCTAAGAGAAAGGGAATAAAAGAACATGATTTTCATACCTAGAAATTTACAGAGTACATTAAGAAAGGTCACAGATGGTTGCAATTTAGTCGACCTTCCTTGCTCTGTTAGAAAACTGGTTTTAGGTTCAGAAATAGAGGGTTTCCACACTTAGAAAATTAAGCAATTAATAAACGTTTGATGTTTTTAAACTCTGTGTTTCTTTATGGCCACTCAGGGAAAGAACTGCTCGATATTGGACCCAAGATCTGAACTTTATGTAATATATGAAGTAATTTTAAAAAATAAAATACGGCTTTTTGAATTTTTAGAGAAAACATCAAACCTAATGCTTTCCTAGATTGTGGGGTAGTATCCAGCAAGTGCAAGGTGAGGGCCTTGTGGCTTAACATATAGCACATATTTTAAAAAGAGGCATGACTTTCTATGTGTAGAAAATGGCCCCAGGGTTTGGGTGAGGATGCTGAGCTGGGATGGGGTTGGGGTTGGGGTTGGGTCTCATTCACTCAGTACCTGAGCAACTTTCACAATGGTGACATCAGGCTGGCTGCTTTGGTGCTGAGAACCAGTGAAAACAGCATGGTGGAGCCCTTGTGAAGCCTATGCAAAGACATTTGAGGGAGCAAATGAGATTCTTCCCAGAAGGATTGTGGGAGGAGTCAGAGAAGAGGTAACATTGACACAGAGTCTTAAAGGAGAATTGACTAGAAAAGACAGACCAGTGTTCCACGCAGAGTGAGCAGCACACACAGGTCTGGAACACTTAGAAGGCAGTAAGTACTATGGTTGGAAAGGGCTAGAGCACCAGTTGCAAAGGTAATGTGAATTCCAAGCACCTGGGGATCTTGCTGTATACAGGTATCATCCAGGAAGTCTGCATGAGACCTGAGATGCTACATTTCTAACCAGTGCCAAGGTGATGCTCAGGTGGCTGCCTTTAGCCCTCTCCTTTCCTAGAGAGGCTTTGAATTATGGTGCAGAAGAGTAAAAACGTGGGCAAGATGGAGGTGGTGAGGGCCAAGGCCTGTCACCCTGGGTGATTGCTGTGCCCTGTGTGTTTCAGCTGTCCCTACCTGTGTAATGGTGATAGTACCTGTGTCACTCCCAGCCTCTCCTGGGTTCTCAGAGCTGCCTGCAATCCATAGCCAGTTGGCTCCCTTTTCCAATCTCAAAAGCAGCGAACTAAACTTTTACTGTTTTCTTCAAATCTCCCACGCACCACCTGCCATTCTGCTGTTCTTCTCTCTGCCCAAGCCTGACCCTTCTGCTGCACTTTGGAAGGCACCCCACTTCCCTTTGGCCTCCTGCAGCCCTCGACACATCCATCACTCTCCTCTTTCATGCAGCGCCTGCCTCTTCCTTTTGCCAGTTCTTTTCCTCCATAGACCTGCTCCATGACCTCCTCTCTGAAAGCCACCCTGCTGAGAAACTGCCCTTGATCTGGATCCCCTTCTAGCTACTCCCTGGCCTCTTACCCCCCTTGCACAATCTGACTGCTTCAAAGAACAAACCCACACTTGCAGTTTATCTCTCCCTTTCTTGTCTATTCTCAGCAACCTCCTGCTTTCTGCCTCCCCCATGCCACTGAAATAGCTCACTTGAAGTTAACAGGGCCTTCCAATGGCACAATCCAGGAATTTCAGTCCTGGTCTAATTTGTCCTTCACAGCACTTCACAGTGCTAATTGCTGGTCCCTGTCTCCCCACGACTCTTCAGAGACACTTTGGGCTCTCTCTAATCCTCTTTTCCTGGTTTCTCTTCCTCTGTCCAGCTGTTACTAGTTAGTATGACCAAGGCTCTGGTCTCAACTCTGTTCTCTTCTAACCCTACTCCTCTCTTGGGCACCTCACCCACTCTGGCACATGGACCACTCTTGCCATGCTGACTCAGGGGCCAGCTGTCCTCCACTGATCGCCCTGTCTATTGGTCATGTCTATGTAGATGCCTCACATTTTCAAACACATTTTTCTCTCTCTCCTAAGCTTACTTTTTTCTTCTAGGTCCCACTCTGTCTATTCCTACCTTCCCTTCTCACAAACCCCAAACTTGGGGATTATTTTTTATTCCTTTCCCTGCCTCATTGACCATTAACAAAGGTCTTGTGCCGTACCATCAACTGCTGCTTAGCACATCAGATGTCTTCATTCATTACCTAGATTGCATCTGTCCCTCTGTACCCATGAAGGGCAGAATCCCCCCAGAAAGCAAAATCTGAGGATGCTTAAGTTCCTTATGTGAAACAGTGCAATATTTCCAGGTAACCCTCACATATCTTCCTGTAAACTTTAAATCACCTCTGAACTACATGTAATATCTCATGCAATGTAAATATTATGGAAATTGTTGTTAGGCTATATTTTTAGGGAATAAGGACAAAAAAGCCCACTTATGTTTAGTACAGATGCAATTTTTTCTCAATATTTTCAATTCACAGATAGTTTAATCCTTGGACACTGATCAGCAGATCCAGAGTACACACCATGCTGCCTTTGTCTCCACCTAACCTCTGCAAATACCTGTGACTTTCAACCTCGCCATACATTGGTGTCACTTGGGCAATGTATTATTAGTCAGTGTTCTCTAGAGAATCAGGAGGGAGGGAGTATAAGAATGTGTGTGATATATATATATATAGGAATTGGCTGACAAGCTGGAAACTTAGGAGATCTAATGGTGTTGGTCCAGTCCAAGCCAAATGCCTGAGAACCAGGACAGCTGATAGTATAAGTACCATTCTGAAAGCCAGCAAGACTGAGACCCAGGAAAATTGTTGCTTCAGATCACATCCAATGACAGAAAAGAACAATGTCCCTGCTCAAGGAGGCAGAAGTTCTCTCTTAGAATTTTTGTTGTATTCAGGTTTTCAGTGGACTGGATGAGAGCCACCCATATCGGTGGGGGAGGCAAACTGCTTTATTCAGTCTACAGATTCAAATGTTAGTCTGACCTAGGAACACTTAGACATATCCAGAATTCTATTTGGCCTAATATCTGGGCATCCCTAGCCCAGTCAGGTTAAGACATAAAATTAACCATTAAGGAGAACTATTAACAATCCTGCTGCCCTTGACACACCCCAAACCAATTACAATTTCAGAGGTGGAACCCAGATATTTGCTTGTTTTTTTTTTAAAGCTCTCTAGATGATTCCCATATGCAGTCAAGGTTAAGACCCACTGCTTGTTTGGTTGGCTTTTTTTTTTTTTTGTACCAGGGATTAAACTCAAGTCCTTTCACTTGCACAGCAGACAGCTAAACCACCAAGCTAAATCCCCAGCCCAAGACCCACTGCATTAATCTCTTCTCCCTCAAATCCATCCTCCACACTGCCACTAAGTGGTTTTCTTAAAACTCAAATTGGATTATGTTTGATCCCCCTGCTCAAAATCCTTCAATAACTTTCCATTGCTTTTGGAAAACTTATTTTCTGCATTACATAAGACTTTTGGCATATTATACCACACCTTTCAAGATTGGCTCTGCCTAATTCTCCAGCCTCATCTGTGAGTTCATCCATGGGACCCAACTCTGGCCATTCTGATCTCCTTCCCAGCTCTCTCAAGGGTCCCTGCATTTGCAGAGGTTCAGACGGCGATTCCGAAAGCACATGCCCTCCATGCCACACCTGGCCAATACTTTCCCCTATTCTTTCAGATCCCATTGAGGTGTAATGGCTTGCAAAATGCTTGCTGGGACACCCTTGGGTTCAGTTAAATATTCTTTGAGTATCCTAGAACCCAGTGCTCCCTGCAACATTAGGATGAAATATTTGGTGACAGTGTTCCCCCACTATTTCTATAGTACCATTACCTAGTGTACAGTAGACACTCGTTATATGTAAATGAATGAATAAACCCAGCATCCCTTTCCATATCTCTAACCTCTCAACCAGTTCAAAAACCTCATGAAGAAAAAATGAAAGCAAAGAGTACAGTTGAATAGTCAATGAATTGTTAGAGCAAAAGATTTAAATCCAAAGTGTGTGCTGTGAGAACATTTCTCAGCATTACACAACTCTGCACACAACACATTCCCCTTGAAGAAGCAGCAGCACCCCATGAAAGCTTGGCAAAGCAGTGCTTGCGGCCACCTGGAAAGCGATCCTGTCCCCAGCCCCTGTGCTTTAAAATAGATCCTACTTCATTAAGTGCCGGTGTTTGCCCTGATTCCAGAGATGAGGTTAAGACTGAGCTTATTTTTAAAAAGCACATTCAGACTGTAGAAAGGCAAGCAAAAACACAACAAAGCTTTCCTATTTCAGAATTCAAGTTGCGAAGTGGTGACTATATTTACAAATGGATTCTTAACTTTACCAAAGACCTATCTGCCACAGCACAGTATGCTTTCAAATGCATGCTTCCCTGGAGCATTTATGATTAGCATCCAGTTTACAGAAGCTCCGGCCTGTGAAACAGCTCGGGTGCTCACACCTCACAGCTGGCACCCGCCTCTCCCCATCTTGTGAGCAGTGTGGGTAAGACACACTCAAAGAGCTACTAAGACAGGTGAGCGCCCAGGGTCCTCAAGGTATGGCAGATCTGGACCTTCCTATTCTCTTCCTGAGAGTCGTGGTACCTGCCTGGCTGTGATCTGTCACTGCCTATAGCTCAATCCATCTCAACACTGGCTGTATGTAAGAATCCTGCCAGGGGGACTTTCAAACATCCCAGTGCCCAGGCCTTACCGGAGGCCGGTGAGACAAAAATGACTAGGAATGGGCCCCTGGCAGTTGTACCTTTTAGAGGCACCCAAGTGGTCATAATGGGTAGCCTGGGCTGAGGATCACTCTTCTACCTTACTTATTCTCAAATCTGGCTGCACCTTGGAAAAAAATTACCCAATGGGTCCCACCCCAGGGATACTTTTGTAACTGGGTGGCAAGTGGCCTGACATCTAAATTGGGATTTGTAAAGGCTCCCTGGAAATTCTAGTCCACTGCAGAGTGTTAGAATCCCTGCCACAGCTTATCCTCCTACAGCCTCTAACAGTGCCCATTTTATCTGGAAAATACCCATTGTCATGAGCAGATGAGAAATAAAAACTGTCAGGAGCATATTTATCCTGCTGACTGATCTGAGTGGCCAAGGCAAGAGTCTTTCCTGCAAAGAGTCACTGTGCTAGTGTCTGCTGGAGGCAAAGTGGTAGCATTAATTTATAGATGAAAACCTTGACACTGAGGACCCTTCGACCCATGCCACCAAATAATTGTAAATGTACCAACCTTTTAAATATCCAAGTTCCCCGGCTGCCTGTGTGATCCCAGTTGCCTCAATGAGTGGCTATCCATGCCTGGAAACATGCAGACTCATATTGCAAATAATCAAATGAACACAATTATTGTAAACTTCTAGGTCATCGCTGATGGCATTTCCTCCTTTCTTTCATCCTGCATTCAGGATAATTTTCTCTTTACCTTATCATACTAACAGATGCCAAAGCAGAGTGCATCTCTGCCCTGGGTAGGTAGACAGGGAGGGTATTCTTCTTTAACCTTCTCCCTCTGCTAAATCTCCCGCTCTTTGTCTCCTCTCTCTGGCTTGAGCAAGGTTGGTAGATACCAGCACTATCTTGAACAAAAGGTATACTGTTTTGTCCAAAAAAGATTCCAGTGACATCCTTTGCCACTTTGTCTACAAAACCAACATGTTGAGGGTGTATTCCCCTAAAACTATGACTCTGTGATGAGGATTCTCATTACACGATTTTTTAAAAAATGGGAGTGCTTGTGGGTAATAACATGGTCTGCAACATGAGAGTGTGATTCTCAGCTTTGGCCATACATTAGAATCACATAGAAAGCTTCAAATTTTCTGATGCTTACAGAAGGAAAAGTACTGTGTGTTCTTTGTAATGTGGAAGCTAAAATTGATTTCAAAGAAGTAATGAATAGAATGGTGATCACCACAGCGTGGAAAGGATGCAAGGGAGGGATTAGGGGAGAGAGGATAGTTAGAGGGTACAAGGGTCCAAGTTGATAGGAAGAGTAACTTCTAATGTTCTGTAGTACAGTAGGAGAACTATGGTTCGCAGAAAATAATTGTCTTTTTCAAGCTGACTAATAGGATTTTGAATGTTCCCAACACACACAAAGAATGATCTATGCCTGGTATAAGAGATGTGCCAGTTACCCTGATCTGATCACTATGAATTGTACACATGTTTTGAAGTACCACTTTGTACCCTAGAAATATGTATAATTACTATGTGTCAGTTACAGATATATTAATATAAAAATAATGATGCCTATGCTGGTCCCTAGAGATTCTGATTTAGTGGCTTGTTGACCAGCCAGAGTGTCAAGAATATTTTGGAAGCTTCCCAGGTGATTTGACCAAGGCTGAGAACCACTGATGTTTGAGAAACAGTGAGAGGAACTGAGAAAAGAGAGGTAGGAGGACAACCATGGAAAAGGATCCCTCAAGCTGCAGCCTTTCTAAGGATTCTCCCCTGTGAACTGCAGAGGGATTGGTCCTATTTGGATTATTTATAAGCACATAAGGTATGAGGAGTTCTTAGGAGGCCAAAAGCAGGGTTAAGCCACAGGAAACTCACACTGCAGTTCATACTGCTCTTTCCTGTTCCATAGCTGAGCCTGCCTTTCTGCCATGTTATTTGGGTACCATGGATACAGGAGAAAAATCTCAGTCCCAGGATGTGGATGGGCATCTTGCGGGGCACAGGATATCTTGGAGTGTGCAAGCTCCTGAAGGAGTTGGGATAAAGGCTTGAGTTCTGCACACTGTAATACCCTCTCCAACACATGTTCCCTGGTCGCACTCTGTAGGTTTTGTCCTTTCCAGTCCCTGAACATTTCCTGTGCCGTATTCCATACCTTCAGCGTCCTGCAGGTGGAACCAGCCACAATCACTGACTCAACAGCATCTGTCTTTATTGGCCTTCTTGCTGGCTGGCACAGCCTGGAATTTCTCCAGGCATCTGGCCCAGATCTGGGTGGTGACTCTTGATTAGTCCAAACAGTAGTTTCCATCCTGGCTATACATTAGAAAAACCCAAGAAAAATCTTAAAATATACTGGTCCTTGGACCCTAAACTTAAAAATTCTAATCTCACTGGCCTGAAGTTGGTATTAAAAGTTTCTAGGTGATTATAATGTGCAACCAGGTCATGGGCCTAGGACAATAAAGTGTTTTGATTCCTTTTGCCAATGGTCAATTTAGGGTTGTGCAAAAGAAGCCATTTTGACCAATGAAACATGAGAATGTACAGATGGTGGTAAAACTTGGGGAAAGTTTTTCACCCTTAGGAAGGGATGTTTCTTCTTTTCCCACAATAGTTTTTGTAGTTGTTGGGTGAAGATGTGATACTTGGAGCCACTGTAGCTATCTTTTGACTGTGAGTAGATGCACCGAAGGGAATAGATTTCTCTCACAAGGATTGCTAACTGTAAAAAGCAACTCATTTCTTAATGACGTCACTGAGCTGCTAAGCCAGTCAAAGTCAGAGTTTCATTTTTTTGACTTTTGCCTTATATGGCTGACTGTTCTACCATGCCCTGACAGCAGGACTGGGCCAGAAGTATATTAGAACCCCAGGGTGGAGACTTCCAGAGAGGTCTTCCACATCACACCCTGCCTGACTGCACAGAACCTCCTTCTGGGTACAGAGCTCCCAAGCTCTGACGAAGTCATCCACCCACCGCAGATGAGCCTCCAAGAGTCTGTGACCTTGCTGGGCAGGCCTTGTCAGCTACAGGGTGGTGTGAGTGGTGAATGAAGACAGAGGAATCCTTGATGGAGTCAGGCAGGTTCAGGGTTGAATTATGATTATTACGTACATTGAGTCAGTCAAAATCTGTGCACCCCAGTTTTGTCAACTGTACAATGGGACTAATGTCTGTGTCCAAGGGTTTGCTGTTGTAGTGCCATTTGATGAATCTAGCACAGCCCCTGGCATGCTGCAAGCTCTTAGTAAATGGCAGTGTTTGCTGCTTTTGATATGTTTGCTCTCCATATGCTGCATCAAGCAAGAGGTGGAATAATTGGGGAAAAAACTGGAAAGAATGAAAAGAGAGATGTTGGCTTTTTGTAGAGCTGAGTAGTATTTTAACAGCTTAGAAATTCTGAACAAGTGTTTCCTGTGCCCCACCTGGCCTGGAACCTATCCAGATCATTTGAACATGACTTTGCCAAGTCAGTGCCCAGGCTGGGTACAGTGAGACCCACTGAGCTCCGTCTGGCTCAGCCAGCCACTGGGCGTGATGCATGTGGGCACCCACACCGCCTGCTGCTGGCTGTGTGAAGTCTGTGTCTGAGCTGCAGGCTCACACCTTCGCCGAGGCTGCCTCCCTCCTGGGGCAGAGCTGTGGTGAGGAAAGCGCAAGCCAGTCTGGCATGGGGTTCCCCAGCTTTGAAGGCTGAGTCTGGAGTCCAGGGTCACGAGATTCAAAATGCTGCCTACACGGTGGGGAGGTCCTTCTCGAAGGGGAGGACTGAGGGTGCAAGTATCAGACCAGAGTCTCTGGTTGGCTCCCAGGCCTCACCAGGGCCGCCCTTGTGCTGGCCACATGCTTCCTTTTCCTTGTCTCCCTTCCTCTGCAGTCCCTTCCTCATTTCCTGTTTCTACCTTCACTGGGGCTACAGTTGTCCTGCTCTTTTACTCCTCCATCATTTCTGCCTCCGTTGGGAAGGTCCCCTGGCCTCTCACTGCCAACTTTATTGCTCAGACTTCTCCCTCTCCATTGATCTGATCTCTGTTCCACAGAAGCCTCTCCACACTCACACCTGCCCTTCATCCAGCTGGGCTCCCTAGCTGGTCGATATTCCTCAGTCTTATTTTGTTCTTCTATGGCTTCTAAGGTCTCTACTTCGGCTCCATATTTAGTCCCAATACTTCCCCTCCTCCCTGTCCAGGAGTCTCGCTGTACTACCTTTTGGCTCATTTCTCCTCCAAACCTTCCATCCCTTTCTCATAGCTCACTCTTTTTCAGCCATTTAAAAATAGTATTCAGACTTCTTCTGAAAAAGAAAAGAGAAGACAAGGACATCCCTCCTAGCTCCTCAAGCTAGGCCTCAGCTTTCCTCTTTAGAAAGAGTTGTCAGATTCATCACCCAACTCCTACACCATCTACCCCTTTCCAGCCCATGACAATGTGACTTTTTCTTTCACTGCTTTTCTAAAATGGACTCACACAAGGCCACAGTAACCACTTTGTGACCAAATCCAAGCTCTTTCTTTTTTTTCTTTGGTCCTGGGGATTGAACTCAGGACTTTGCACTTGTGAGGTAGGTGGTAACCACTGAGCTGAATCCCAGGGCCCTCCAAGCTCTTTCTGAGGCAGCATGGCCTGGTGGAACGATCTTGGCCAGGATCCTGGGCTTTGACCATGGCTAAGATCCTTATTACCAGTCCAGTTATTTAAATATAGGATGACCAAAAATTGCATATTTTAAATTTAATTTTATAAGATAATAGAACAGGAATTATAAAAATAACAATTTTATCAAAGATATTCAATAATTTTTCTGTGTATGATATATCTTAAAACATTCAATACACAATGCAGTGTTGCAATCTGGAAAATAGTAGGTAGTGTCTTGCCAAATTTTCTTTGCATTATTGTCTTTCTTTGAAAAACCCACTTCACACTGTTGTGTTGGCCTTTTTTTTTTCCTGTGGAAAATATAATTTCAATAAAATGTCTACCCACTAAATGTAATAGTGAAGACATCCATGATGGACCTCCTGGTTGGCATTTTGCTATCCCATATATTTCAATTATTTGGTCTCCTAGACCTAATCTAAATTGCAAATGACTTTTTGAACCCCTTTGTTTTGAAAAAATAATGAACAAGTTCCATATTGCTTGGTCCAAAAGATGCATATATATTTTATAATAATTTTTTCCTTGCTTTTTGATTGCAGGATGGCTTGTTACATCTTGGTCAACTCTGTCAACACCACCCATAGAATTATTATAATCATTGACCTTTATTGGAACTTTTTTAGTTTTGTTTCTTCTTTCAAGTTCTATCATTTCTGTATTATTAATAGTTGACAATAAGGAGATATGCTTTTTGTTTTTCCACTTCATAACATAGACTTTTCCTCTCTGATATGCTGATGTTTCTCCCTTTTTCAGTTTTTTCTTTTGTAGATCTTTTGGCACTTCCTTCCTATTCAGTCTCAGTGTCGCAAATATGTCCATTGTGTGTTGTAAAAGAGTACCACTGAGTTCTGCAGAAGTATAGAAATTATTTCTAATGTACTTACGATAAGAGTTTTTATAGGTTGTAGCACAAAATTACAGGATATTTTTCACAAATAAAATAAACATGAATTGTAAAAGAAAATAACCAGGATGTATTATTAGATTTCACTAGAAACAAACATCAAAGGTGAATGCAATGTTCTAAATTTTAAAAGTATGCAAAAAATAGTTGATATAAAACCAACAAACAGACGTATAGTGTATCTCCTGCAAAAAAGAATCAACTGGTTGAAATGTCACCTGCCTGAGCAATGCTTGGGATAGTCAGTATGTAAATAAGTGCCCTGCCCGAGTGACACTCATGGTAAACTTTAAGTGGTTAATTCTTTCCACAGCCTGGAATCTTCTTAGGGACAGGGGCTATAGTTTCCCCAGGCCTGATAATCATAGGCAATATTATGTCAGGCATGATGGACAGAGCTGCTCCGAGTACTGCTAGCCTTGCAAAGGGAAGCTCAAAAATTCAGTAGACCCTCGAGTTACAACTGGCCTGACATAGGAACAACCTGAGTTATGACCGGAATTTTAGTTTTAATTTATGAATAAAGTCTTGAGTTATGATCCAAATGCTGGCAGCTTGTGCTTCCAGATTGTCTCAGATGCAGATTTAACCGTTAAAGAGTTCTGGAAGGAACATTACAACATCCTTTCCTGTGTGAGGTTAATTGAGAAATCCTGGGCCAATGTCTCTCTAAGGACACTGAGATCTGCCTGTGTACAGGAGAGAGGCTTTGAAGGCTGTGTAGAGGAGCCTGAGCCTTTAGTTGACCAACTTGAGTTACAACCAGCCCTTGTGAATGAATTAAGTTTGTAAGTCAAGGGTCCACTGTATTTGCTGAATGAATGAGTGAATTTTGCTCAAAAGGTATTAATTAGATACTTTAAATTCCCCCTTTCACATTCACTCTCATTCCATTCACCAGGTGCTTGATTTGTTTTCCAACCAAGAAATGATTAAACAAAGACTGTCTTCCTAGTGTCCAAATTTGAGCTATTTCCTGAATCAATATCTTCCATGGACAATTTGTATGCACCCTGTGACTAAACAGGAGAGGAATCTTTGGAGGGATCTGCTTATGACAGTCACATTTTAAGTTGGAATCTAAATTTAAGAGGGTTGAATTAGTATCACTCTGTGTAGGGAACAGGGAAAGGGGATATTACTGGAACCTCTGCAGCAAGTCCTAGTCTCCTGCGAGCCATGACACCACAAGGCAAATTAATTTATTAGACAGAAAAGATAGAAAAATGAGTTTTAGAGAAGCTCAGCTTTGGGCCTGTTCAGTGCTGCTCTGGACAGCAAAATGAAAGCCCCCAAGCTTGCCCCAATGTACCTTTATTCGGTTCATCAGGAGTAACAAATGTAACAGGTGGCTCAGAGGGCAGCTGGGTAACAGGTGGGCAGAGGGCAGCAGCTGCGAAAGTCCTAGAACAATGAGGAACTATGCAGATGAAGATTTTGTTCCTCCTAGGATGTCTTCAGCTGGTGTAGCCTTGCCCTGGAGCATCACTGCATCACCAGACCATTGAGGTTTTAGCTGTGACCGGTGGCAAAGATGGAGTTATATCTCCACATGCCATAGCTGGCCTGTAGGCAGGAAAACTAGCCCCTAATCATGATTTAACTGTAAAATGATTTTTCTCCAAAATCATGTAGAATTGCTCCCAACAAGTCTGCAATGAAACTTTTATAATTCTGGTTGTGATCAGATTTCTAATTTTGTTTTTAGAAATTTCATAACTCAGGCCCTCTTCTGCAATAACTGAGAAAATCAAGCATTAAAGAACCTGTCTCAAGGTCCTGCAAGGAAGATCTTTGGATGAGAAGAAGCTACTCTGTAAAAATAAGCAGGTAGACAGAATGGGCAATTAAAATCAAACACTTAGGAGTCTTAATTGAAGCTTCATTACCCTTGTCCTTGGAAATGACTGTGAATGCAGGCTAGGAAGCAGGAGTGGGATCTTACAGAGCAGAAGAAGGGGCTGCTGGGGCCTGCATGGTGCACTGAGGGGGTCAGGAGTGTGGACAGTGCTAAAGTAACGGGAGGGAGCCAGGCATGGTTGTCAAACAACTTCCAGTCTCTTAAAGATTTAAACTAACCCCATAAAAACCAAAGTGTTCCAGCAAGTCTGTATAATTAAGTGCTAAATCATGACACAGATGCCAAGTTCTTAGCAGAGCCCTGGATAGAAGATCTGAGTCCTGGACAAGCCAGCAAACCATCAAGGAAGCCAGAGTTTTCCAGGTGGGTTTTGAGGAAAGGGCTCAGCTTCTAGGATGCAGGACTGGACAAACCAAAAGACCATGTGACCTGTGATGAGGAACAGTTATCTAGGAGTGAGCCAGTAGTTTTGTCATTGGATGGAGATTCTCAGGGAATTGTTTCCAGGTTCTTGGTATTCTAAACAAAGAACTGAGCGGGGCTCTCAGAAGGAGTAATGAAGGTAACATTTATTCAAAGTGTTAGAAGTGAAAGCACACATCTCAGAGTGAGAGCAGACCAGTGAGAGGAGCTCACAACCCCTGTAGGGACTGGTACTGGGTGTCTTAAGGTCTGGGGCTTATGAGAGGATCTCTCTACAGCTGGGGATTAACAGGAGTCATGGCCCAATAGGTACATGACTTGGCTCACCCATCAGAAGGGGGAGGCTTTAACCATACCAGGTTTTTAGAGGAAGTGTCATGGTGTCCAAAGCCCATGTCCACACCCCGGGGAGAGTATCAAAATCATAATGCAAATAAGGTTGGTTGCAGGCTAGGTCATGTGCTTTTGGTTTTGTGTGTGCCTAGGGATCTTGGGAGGCAGAATTAACTTTACCTGTTGATTTCCTGATGTTTTGACAAAATTGTCCTTGCTCTTTCTGGTTTCTCAATTCTTGCTCCACAGCTTCTTGATGTTTACTTTTCCTTGCTCTACCTCCCATCTCAGTCCGGGGTCCTCCCATGGAAGGAATTGTATGTGCAGCACCTGCTGGGCTGGGTCACCAGTCCCTCTGGGGTGCCTCACATATGCTACTTACCTTGAGCTTTCCTGGCTATCCTGGGCCACCTCCTCTCCTGATCTGCCTTCCATGGTGCCAGTTGACCTCCTCGGATCTTCCAACTTAGGCAGGCTCATGTGGACCCTTTTTCCCTTCTTCCAGCTGGTGATCTCTTCTTTCCTGACTCCCAAACCCTGCTGGCCTTTAATTTTGGTACTTCTTTCCTTTAACTCCCTGTTAATTATAAGTCCCTTCTCCATAGAACTCAAGGACAAGTGATTAAAGAGTTGAAAGTGAAGCTAAGGAGCATGCCCCCACCAGCTGGATTTAGTCTTGCTTTCTTCCTGTCCCCAGGCCTGACTTCCAGATCAACCTTGAACACCAGAGTCATAGGTTTGTTTTTCCTGAGAATTTTCTGCCAGAGCTCTTTGCATTGGAAGAAATGGAAAACAATGCAAACTAAATTTTTAAAGGGAAAAGGCATTCATTAAATCATGAATTCAAAATTATAGAAGTTCAGGTATGGCTCAATCCAGGTGATGAGGTATTGATAGGAGGCTGCTATGCTCCACTGGGCACCATTCTTTCGAGTGTTTTCCTCCAGATGCACTCTGCCAGGAAGCCACTCCACCTACACAGGACATCTTCCCAAGGGTCCCAGAGAAGGACTCATATAACTGATTTGTCTTCCTTGGGCCATTCCCCAACCCTGAAGCATTTTGGCAAAGGAAATGAGATGCTGTCATCGGCACCTGTGGAAGTCTGGAAGGATGGGTACCCCAGTGGAAGATCTGGGTTCTCACACCAGAAGAAAGTTCTGGTCTGTCCCAAATTGAGGTCATGTAGAGATGTGAAGTGAGGCCCTCTTTTCTGATGGCCACCAGCTGTATGTCCAGTTCCTGTGCCCCTGTCACCGAGGGATAAATCTGCTGCTCCAACTCTTATCCCCACCACACCCCTCTCCAGAAAACCCAAAGGCAGCCCTGAGGTTTCTGGGTAGGAAGCACAGTTTAGCTAAGGCAAAGACAAACTATGTTGGGAGACTTGGAAAATACTATTTTCAAAGACTTCTGAGATCTTCAAAGCCTCCATTTCCCCTCCTCCTTTCTGTTTTTTCCTCATCTGTGACTGGTTGACCAGGGAAACTTTGGAGATCACCCAGTTCACTGCTTGTTTCTCATTTTGGTAAGTGACACCTCGGGTTCTCAAATAAGAAAAGCAATCAGGAAGGTTTCAGAGTGATGTGGAGAGAGGGAAAAGGAGAGGGGGCCAGGCCTTTTCAAGCAGAACATTCACACAGAGACAGAGTGCCAACCTCTCTGCAAGGCTGGCAGGCAGGTCTCCCAGGAGCCAGAGTGACAAGAAGGTAATCAGAGTCACTTGCCACTTTCCTTTGAGGCAGACACAGGAGCCAAAGAGGGAGAAATTCCTGGATGGTAAATTGGTTTTCGTGGTTCCTTTAACTTGGAGATCTGTCCTCCCGGGTCCCTCCCATCTGATGGAGTGATTGACAGGCCTGAGGGGCCAAGAGAAGATACCATATCCAAGAATCTGTGTTAAAGCTGTGAAACTAACTGAATGTGAGTCTTAGCTGCCACCCGTAGTGATACTGACAAGAACTACTTTTAGCAAAGAACCTTTAACAGGCCGACAGAAAGAAAAACAAACAATGAGAAAGCCTCTTAAACTCTCACTTGATATCTATAGAGCCTTCCAAAAGTCATTTAAACACCAGATTTTAATTATTTTTTAAAATATGTGTTGCTTTGCTGCAATCAAGGAAGTCAAAGCTACAAAGCTATACAATTTTAATGGCCACAATTTTATATATTCAGTTTTACATGCTGATATTTTAACCCATTATGAACTGGTAAACCAAGGCCATTCTTCAAAAGGTCCATAAATGTCTATAAAATATTCCAAAGTAAGGATACTATACCATACCATATTTTAAATTTTATTTCTTTGGTCATTTTTATTGTTTTCAATGTCTTGTCATTCATTGTAAATTGTTCCACCTTACATTCCTGCTGTGTTTATTCATTCTTACCAGCATAGCATTGAATATTAATTTTAAAATCTGTTGTTAATTTGATGGGTAAAATAGCCTCTAATTCATGTCTTTGATTACTAATCAGGATATAACTGTGCATATTTATTAGTGATTTGCATGTTAACATCTGAAAATTATCCTTATGCTCTTTGTACATTTTTCTTAATGATTAACAGAAACTCTTTATTTGTAAAGGATATTACAGCATTCTTATTAGGTTCGTTGCTAATATTTCATTTTGTGATTTACATTTGAAATTTTCACTTTGTAGAGATATAACTTTATTTTTTTAGTATTATTATTTAATACATAATAGTGTATATTGGGGATGGTAGTAGATTTGCAAGTTTAAGACTTGATGGATACTAGGAGAATAGAGTGAAGCATCTCTTCTCCAGTCATGCTCTTCTGTGACTGAGCACCCCTTCTGAAAGCACCTTAGTTACCAATTTCTTTTGTGTATATTGATTTCCTTCTATACACTACGTATTTATAAATTTCTGTATTCTTTTTTTCCTTTTTACACAAATGACAAAGTGATATTTGTACTTCTCTACACCTTTTTTTTTTATTTTGGAGTTCATTTTATATCAGTACATAAATAGCTTCCTTATACTTTTTGTGACAGCATAGTATTCCATTGAAAAATTTATGGTAGTTTTTTCACTATCAAAAAGTATTAAAGGCTTCACAGGTAGAGCTATCAGTTTTTTCACTGTAATCTTATGCATTGGTTTTATGCTTAAAATTTCTCCTTTATCCTACAATCAAACACTCGTGTTTTTTAATTAAACTTTTAAAGAAAAATACAGACTCATGTGAGTTGTAAGAAATCATAGAGATACTTCATACTCTTTACTAGCTTTCTGTCAATGGTAATATCATGCATGCAAAGTTATCATAGAATATCACAACTAGGATATTGACATAGGATATTGGTATAGTTAAAGCATAGACCATTTGTTATATCTCAAAGCCCTTTTAGGGCAACACCTACTGATATTCCATCTCCACTCGCCACATCCTTAACCCATGCAGCCAGTCTGTTCTTTATTTCTGTAATGATGTCACATCAAGCGTATTATATAAATGAAATCATATAATGTTCAACCTTTTGACTTGACTTTTTCTCTTGGCATAGTTCTCTGATGCCTCATCTGGGTTGTTGTGTGTATCAATAATGTGTCCCTTTCTATTGCTGAATAGTATTCTACCACAAAAAGTCCTTCATCCAGTGAAGGACTTTTGAGTTATTTCTAGTTTGGGGCTAGAGTGAATAAAGGTGCTATAAATACTGTAAATATTATAAATACACATGTGTTTGAATATAGGCTTTGCTTTGTCTGGGACAAACACATAAGTGCAGGGTCATATTTTAGTTGTATGTTTAGTGTTTAACGAAACTGTCCGGCTGTTTTCCAGAGTGTTCACACCACTTGACAGTCAAAGTGGCAATGTATGAGTGATCCGGTTTCCTGCAACCTGCCCAGAATTTGTTGTTTTCACTTGTAGGTATGCAACGGTAGCCCAGGATTGTTCTAATTTGCATTTTTGCAAGAATGAATGTTATTGAGCCTTTTTGCATTTATTTATTATCTCTATATCTTCAGTGAAATGTCTCATCACACCTGCTATGGTCTGAATGTTTTTGTGCAGATGTTGAAATCTTTTATTCAGTAAGTTTATTGGTACACTTCAGGTATACAATATGATACATTCATCATTGGGAATTTGTACCTTTACATGATATATCTTGGTTCTTAATTTTTCCCCATTCCCCTTCTCTCCCTTCAACCCCTCTACCCCTCCTTATTTACAAAGACTTTGTTTCCATTTTTTCATTTTCTCATATTTATTCCTCTCCCTTCTTGCCTTTTGTCTAACCCTCCTACTTCCCCCTTCCCCTTCGGACCTTTTCTTCCTATTTCACATTATCTATTATACATTTTGATCCTTATTTACACTTTCAGTTTCTCACACCAAAGAAACGTTGGTATTTACACGTGTGTCTTATTTATTTCACTTAAGAGTGTGGCCTCAGTGGGCATCCATTTAGCTATAAATGTCTCTAGTTTCTCATTCTTTATGGCTGAGTAATACTCCACTTTATTTTTTTAAAAACCCCACATTTTCTTTATCCAGTCTCCAGTTGATGAGCAGTTGGGCTGTTTCCAAGTTTTAGCTATTACAAACTGTAAATCTTAAGGTGATGGATGAGAAAGTGGAGTGTATTGGAGGAGACGAGGTCCTGAGAGTGGCCCCTTAGGAATGTGGTTACTGCCCTTATACAAGGGCCTGAGAGAGCATCCTCCACTTTGTGAGGGCACAGTGAGAGGACAGAGTCTTCTTGAACTAGGAATCAGGCCCTCACTAGACATTGAATCTGCCACAACTTTGATCTTGGACTTTCCAGCCTCCAGAAGTGAAAGAAATAAAGTTCTATTGGTTATAAGATACCCAGCCTATGGTATTTTTTGTAGCAGCCCAAGTAGACTATGCAATGTCTTTTGTTAACCTTCTATAGGACTGCTTTGTTTTATTGCTATCAGGTTTTGAATTGTTTATATATTATTCTAGATGTTAGTCTTTTACTGTACATGTGGTTTGAAAATATTTTCTTCAAACTTTTTCTTGTCTTTTTATACTTTTAAAGTTTTTCACAGAGCAAAAGATTGAGATCTTAATGTAATGCATTTAGTATTAAGGATAAGCCCAGCCCTTAGTCCCGAAAATGTTAACCTATGTTTTCTAAAATTTTATACTTTTATATTTTTTAGTTAATTTTATGTAAGGTGTGAAATTTAGGCCAATGTTTGTTTTGCTGTTTAGTTTGTAATATCCGATTTCTGCAGTACCATTTGTTGAAAAGGCTATCATTATTCTATTGAATAGTTTTTACACCTTTTCCAAAAATCAGTTGGTCATATTTGTTTGGGTCTATAGCTGTTTTCTCCATTCTGTTGCATTCAGCTATGTGATTATACCTCTCAGAATATGATGTTCTTGGTGCTTTTTTTTTTAAAATGAATTTTATTGGTATATTTTAGGTATACAACATAATGACATTCATCATTGGAAATTTGCACCTTTACATAATCTTTCTTCTTATTTTTCCCCATTCCCCTGCCCTCCCTTCAACCCCTCCATCCTTCCCTATTTACAAAGACTTTGTTTCAATTTTTTCATTTTCTCGTATTAATTCCATTCCCTTCT
>NW_004624732.1:31977452-32021128 GCF_000247695.1 Heterocephalus glaber
ATTTCATTACTTATTTTTAGTCTAGTTGATCTATTTGTGAAGTCCCCCACTACTATTGTATTAGTGCATATATGACTTTTCATGTCCCTTAGTATTTGTTTTATATAGTTGGGCACACTAGTGTTTGGTGCATAGATATTTATGATTGTCATTTCTTCCTGTTGGATGATTCCCTTTACAAAGATGTAGTGTCCTTATTTGTCTCTCTTAATCAGTGTTGGTTTGAAATCTACCTGATCTGCCAAGAGGATACCTACTCCTTCATTTTGGGGGGTTCCTGTAGCATGGAGTATTGTTTTCCACCCTTTAACTTTCAGTCTCTGCTTTTCATTTTGAATTAACTGTGTTTCTTGTATGCATCATATTGTTGGATTGTGCTTCTTGACCCATTCTGGCAGTCTATTTCTTTTGATTGGTGAATTGAGACCATTAATATTGATGGTTATAACTGATACGTATTGACTTATCATTTTCATGACTTTTTCTTTTCGTTCGCTTCTCTCCCTTTGCTTTAATATCTTGTTGTGCCTGATGGATTCATTCTGTTGGGCTTCCTGGGTTTGTGATCCTCACTGTCTTTTTCCTAGGATATTGTCTAAAATATTTTGGAGTGCTGGTTTGGTATTCATGAAGTTCCTAGGGTGGTTTTTGTCATGAAAGTATCTTATTTCTCCATCAATTTTGAAAGATAGTTTTGTAGGGTACTTCAATTTGACTTGGAGGCTGTTTTCTTTTAGCACTTGAAATAAGTCACTCCAAGGTCTTCTTGCCTTGAGAGTTTGCATTAAGAAATCTGCTGTGATTCTGATGGGCTTTCCTGTGTATGTGGCTTGTTTCTTTTCTCTAACTGCTTGTAGAATTTTGTTCTTCTGTTGGGTTTCTGGAATCTTAACAATTATATTCCTATGTGTAGGATTTTTTTGATCAAGGCTATTTGGAGTCCTATGTGCCTCACTTTTCTGTATGTCAAGTTCTTTTCCCATAGTTGGGAAGTTTTCTGCCATCACTTCTGCAAACAGTTTTTCATTGACTCCAATCAGTCTTATGTTCTTCTTTGCATTGCCTAGCAGCTGCTGGATTGATTTCTCATGGTCCCTTACTATTTTAAAGAAATTTTTCTTTTCCTGCTCACTAATTTCAATCTTATTTTCTATATATGAAATTCTGTCCTCATATTGGCTCATCCTGCTGTGTCAACTTTCAGTGGAGTTTTTAATCTCCTGGAAATCTGTTTGCATCTGTTTTATGGATTCCATTTGTTTCCTATGGTGGGATTCCATCATGTTCCTCAGCTCCTCTCTAGATTTATTAATCATGTCTTTCACTATGGCCACAATCTCTGCTGTTATCTCCTGTTATTTTTTCTTCCATTTTTTCCATGTCCTCTTTTGTTGCCAGTTCAGGGAGTCCAAGTGGTTGAGTATCAGATTATTCCATCTTGTTTCCCTTTGGGCTTGCTTTAGGCAACCTGGAAGTTTGGTTTTGAGATTTGTTTATGTGTCTTCTCAGTTCAACAGGGGTGGGGTGGGGTGTGTGTTCAGCTGGTACCCATGTGGCTCACGTCCTTGACACTGGGGGCAGTGGTATGGTGGCCCAGAAGGCTCCTCCTCAGTGCTGGGGGTGGCTCTGCTCCTTGCTGCTGGGGTTAGTGGTATGTCGGTCCAGAAGGCTCACCTCCTCCTTGTTGCTGGGATGCCTCTCCTCTATTTTCTTGGTTCTTGAAACCATCTAAGTCTCCAAATATGGTAGATGACTTCCTCCTGTGTTATTCTTCCTTTTCAGAATTGTTACTTTATTTCCTTCAACTTTCTATATAAATATTAGTGTGATCTTGTCTGTATCAACAGAAACTCTTATAGAAGTTTTGAGATGAATTGCCTTAACTATGTACATGAATTTGAGCAGAATTAACATGTATTTTTTTTTTAGTTTTCCAGTCCATGAAAATGATATAGCTCTCCACTTATTTAAAACTTTGATTTCCTTTCTAACACTGAATACTTTGTAGCATATAAGTAGCATACATGTGTTGTTAGATTGACATATAACTATTTAATTTTTAAGTGATTAAGTGGGAAATCTTTTACATTTTTATTTCCACATGTGCATTATTAGTGTATAGAAATACAATGGATTTGTATGAATTGATCCTATATCCTGTGATCTTTCTGAACTCATTAATTATGTATCATTTTTCTTATAGATTCCTTAGTATTTTCTAATAGGATATCATGTCTTTGGCAAATATGGCCAGTTTTACATTTCAAATCTGTATGTTTTTAATTTCTTTTTCTTCTGTATTGTCCAGATTAGAACTCCCAGCACTACATTGAGTGGTAAGAATGAAAATTCTTGCCTTGTTCCCAATTTTAAAGGGAAAATATTGAATTTCACCATATAGTAAAATGTTAACTATAGATTCTCTTTTAACAGACTGAAGAAACTCTCCTGTATGTCTTATAAATGAATGTTGAATTTTATCCATTTTTTTCCTGCATCAATTGATATGATCAGTTTTTCTTCATTATTCTTTAACATGATGGATTATATTGATTGATATTCACATATTGAACCAGCTTTGCTTTCCTGGAATAAGCCTTACTTACACTTTTTCCTAGTGTATAATTCTTTTACTATATAGTTAAATTATATTTGCTAATTTTTTGGAGGGGTGGTTATTGTCTTTGTACTATCAGGGTAACACTAACAATACAAAATAAACTGAAAAATGTTCTTTCTCTTTTCTGGAAGAGATTGTGTAGGATTGCTTTTAATTCTTCACTAAACATATAGTAGAATTGTCTAGTGAAACCCTTTGGGCTTGCAGATTGGAGGGGTGGATTTAAAATTACAGATTTCTTCCTATTTCACATTACCTATTATACATTTAGTCCTTATTTACACTTTCAGTGTCTCACACCAGAGAAACTATTCGGTATTTATACATGTGTGTCCTATTTATTTAACTTAAGAGTATCGCCTCAATGTGCATCCACTTAGCTATAAATGTTTCTAATTTCTCATTTTTATGGCCGAGTAGTACTCCATTTTATTAAAAAACCACATTTTCTTTATCCAATCTCCAGTTGACTCCCTACTACTTTTGTTAAAACCCAGAGCTTTTGGAAATTGTGAGTTGTACAAGAGGAATGTTAGCAAAACAATTATGAATATGGGTTTTATAGGTAAATTTGGGGCTTTGAATCCTGGCTAAACTTGGTATCCATATGGCTTTAGGACACTTGTGTGACCTCTCTAACAGTTTCTAATATGAAATGGGAGTGATATCTTGGGGTTGTTTTAAGGACTCGGTAGATACCTAGTGCCTAGCACTCACTAAATATTTGCTGTTACTGGACTTGGGATTCATTTTACTTAGACCTGAGGCTTTTCTCATCATGGGAAACATTTCCTTTCAGTTGATACAGGTACATTTTATCAGCCATAGGGCCGGGAATGTAGCTCAGTAGGCACAGTGCCTACCTGGCAAGCATGAGGACCTTAGTTCAATTCTCAATACCAAAAAACCAAAACATTTTATCAGTCATAGGGACATTTAGAAAGAGTTAGTGGCTGGGAGTTGTCAACTGACTTTATCAATACAAGTTTCTGATTGTGTGTCAGAAATCTGCCTTGGGAAAGTGAAAGTGTGTTTGCTTACTTTCTTTTAACTCACATACTTACACTTACTGGCTATGATATAGTAAATATGCACCTTAGTCACAGAGAGGTTCAACTGTGTCCCAAGCCAGGTATTAGAGCCAAATGAACTAGGTGGAATTCCACTCCAGTTTCATAACTATTCTTTCTGCTCAGATATATTGAAAATTACCAGCAAAACTGACTTCTTAAAATAGTATAAAGATTAAAAAATAACCCAACATTATTGTGGCATTAATAATGAAGGGGCCAGAAAGGTGACACAGTGGTTGGGAAGACCTCTGAGCAGAGTGATTTTCATGAAGACTCGCTGAATATCTTAGTTTTGCAGGGACTTTCTCTCCATGGGCTTTATTTTGTTAAATCACTTTGATTTAGCAAGAGACCAGGAAACAAGAGCGAGAAAGGCCAGTTGGCAGGAAACCTTTTAATCCTCAATGAGGAATTATTTCTGTTTACAAAATACTCAGGAATCTTCATAAGATTATGTGGAAGCATAGTGATTTCTTCTGTGGGGGGAAGGAAGCAGAAGGAGAGATAATGTTGGTTAAGTTTGGCAAAACATCGAATAGGTCCAGGGGTTCAGAATCCATATGCTAATCTTGGAGGTTTTTTACAGATTCTTTTAAAAATGATTGGGAACAAAAATATTCCCTTTGCCTGGTAACCTCATTATATTTTCTCATACCTATTTCCCTGAATTTCTCTATTGCTCTCCATTTCATACCAAGAATCTAGCATCAAATATCAAGTTGACACTGACTTCTCAGGCCCTAGCACTTGACTCCCAGTATTCCTGGGAAAATGCAACTGGAATTAATACCACATAAGGCCATTAGCTCAAACCCATGCGCAATAGATTGACTCTCAGGAAAATTGGAAGAATGGGGCCTAGGGTGGGGTTGGGGCTATTTAAAGATGCCAAACTGACTTTCACAGCTACCTTCTTCAGGGAAGGAATTATCAGCATCAAGAAGCCTTTATTAAATGTCTAATGAAGTATGTATGGTGCTCTCCAGGCCCATCTTCCAGTGGGCATGATTCATTCTGTAACTAGTTATCTAAATAAGAATGTAAGTGGCAAAAGCTCCACTCAGCTGAGTTTTTGTACAACTGTGGTGTTGTTTACTGTAGCTATTAACACTAACACACACACACACACTCAAAAGGATTCAAACTAGTTAAGGCAGATGTTCAGTGGTTGGGAAACAAACTGCTGATTGGCTTTCCCTGCTGCTTCTGGAGTCACCTGGCAGACATCTGAGCAGGGTGATTAAGTGACAGGTGTGCTGGGGATGTGTCCAGCTGTCTGTCCTGGAGCCTCTTACATACCATCTGCAGGTGGCCACCTCTGGGGTCTGGGTTGTGAGTCACAGCTACAGGTGATGAGTGGGAGGAGCAGGCCTGTTTATCACCCCAACTGCCTGCCAAGAATGCTGGGGGGTGGGCACTTGCATGTAAAAGACTGTGCTATAGGTGATCAATAAGTCTGTGTTCTTGCCTGAGAACAGAGACTGCAACTGGTGAGTTACTGCTTCCAGTCAGGATTATATGAGAGAAGAATTTAGATAATACAATTCGTATGTGATTTGCAACTTGGCTTTCAGGCAATTTTTAGTTCAATTCTACATGAAGCCGACTATCAGAGTCATTCAGAGACCAAAATGAATGTTTTCTGGCTCTTTTCTCCAGCTGACATTTAAAGGAGGGATAGATAGAACAAGTGGCAAGACTTGGCCAGCCCTCCCTTAGAGCTTTACAGAGCCTAAGGGATTAACAGAGGTGGCAAAGGTCAAGTTAACTGAGCATCTCTGAGGGTTGCTGGGAGTCCCCATGGGGGTCAGGCAGATGGGGCCTCGTTGCTCTTCCTGGCTGCATCACTTTCCTGGACCAGTCTCATTCTCCTTCCCATACCTACTCTGACCTAATCCCTGCCCCCCTGGTCAAAGCAGTACTTTTCAAACTGTGCATTACAACCCATTAATGAGTTGCAAAAACCTTTTAGTGATTCACAAATGTGAAGAAAATGAAATTGAATAGATGGCAGTCTTTGCAAGTAGTAGAAATGGTACCAATGAAGTGTATTCCTGGTGTACCATGTGCTTGTTTGCTAAGCAATAACATGAAATGAATTTGTGGGTCAAGATGTTTTAAAACTGCTAGACTTTTCTGCTAGCAAATACTTTTCCCTACATAATTCCCTCTCAACATATGCACACCCCTCAAAATTTCTGCCAGCTTTTCCTAAATTGGGCATGTTTAATTTTAAATGAGACTATTGTAAGAACACTAACCAACCTAGCAATTGAAGTTAATGTCCTTATGGCATCCTTTTCCAGTCAGCTTTTCATCATTGTGACAAAATACCTGAGCAAATCAACTACATAAAGGAAAAGTTGTATTTTGACTAATGGTCTGAGTCCAGGGTGGTTTGGCCAGTTGCCTTGGGCCCATAGCAGCACAGTAAGGATATCATAGTGGAGTGTGTAGCCAAGAAAGCTGCTCACCTAATGGCTGCTAGGAAACAAAAAAGAGAAGGGGCTGGGGTAACACTATCTCCTTCAAGTGCATCTCCCCGCAGTGAACTAACCACCTTCCACTAAGCCCCATGTCCTAAAGGTTCCACCACCTCCCAATAGCTCCCTTTGTGGAACACTTGAGGTCCACACAACAGCAGGGGATGCATTTGAGAGGCCTTTTAAGGAAAGGCTGTAACAGAATGTGGTGGGACAGTAGCCATCAGTAGGGCACTGGCCTCTGTGCAGAAGGAAAGGGGCAGTATGGCCATGGTGCAGGCTTTAAGAGCAAAGAACTTCTCTCAGTCCAGAGAATCAGTTATGTGGGCAGTGTTGAAGGAAAGGCATCCTCTGTAAGCCCTGTAGCAAGCACTCTCAGGAAGCATTTGGACAATTATTACACAAATGTGGGGAACACAGCTGCACTCCTTGCCCCATGTGGGAGCCACTGAACTGTCATGAAGAGGAAGCTTCTGCAGAAAGTTGAGGTACAGGGTAGGCATTACCCAGAGCTTCTCTCCTTACTGAAGAAGCCTGGGGGGTACTACCATCAGGGAGGGAAGAGAGCTAGGAGGATCCTCTGCCCTGGTTCTCTGTGGAGGGAAGGGCTGGCCGGACAGGTCTCTCAGAAGGAAAGCATGGTTAGGTTTCCAGAGGGAAGACAAAAGGAATGGAGGTGCTCACTTCTAGAGGCTACTGAGAACACCTTGTTATGAGAAGCGATAGGACCTCATGCAAAGGAGGCTTTCAGAGGCAATTTGGTGGAAAACAGGAGCCTCTGACTCTATTCCCAGCTACCAGCGGGTGCTCCCCCCAAGTGGAATAATCCTCTTAATCTGGCTGCATTCATTTGGATAATCTGCAAAATCATGTTTAGAGACTTTTAACAGTGGGAGAGAGAATTTCCATAGACTTTGATTTCCACAGATCTCAGAATCTCAACAACCTGGCTTGGGCCAGCCGTTGGCCATTGTCGAGGCCCAGGCTCTCCGGTCTGGCACTATTAGTGCCTGCCCCCAGGGTGAGCAAAAAAGAACATTCATCGACCGCATACCTCGCCCTGAGAAGAGCCGACACAAAAATACACCAGTGTTTTCCCATGGCTTTGGCATTTTGACCTTCTTTGATGTGCCAGGAGCTCCTATAAAAATAAGTGTGTAGTAACCCCAGGTGCTCCCGAGACCTTCAAGGGCTATGATGCTTATTCAGTATAATAACCTCCACTCCTACCCCTCTCCTTGCCCATTCCTGCAACTTTGGGGGACTCCAAGGGCAAACCTATCACTCCAGACCCCAGTAGGCTCCCTGGGGTCCCTATCCTGTGGCCCTTCCATAACCCCCACTGCAGCCTCTCCCCGGGAATTTTTAGGCTCTGCTCCACCCTTTGGAGGAGAGACACCTCTTGCTCCAGCTCTCTGTCCTTTTGCAGGTCCCTGATCCTTCCGCCCACGTTCATCAGAATGCAGGGATTGATTTCCCTCTAGAGACTGATGTGAGTCCCACTAAGACACTCGTCCCACTAAGACACTCGTCCCACTAACTCGCCGGAAAGCAGCTTTCTCTGTGCCCATCCGCGCAGGCCGACCTCGCCAGGGTGCGAGGTTACTGTGCAGCGACCGTCACCTGCGCTCCCTGCTCTACTCTACCCGCTCTGAGGATGTCTTCTCCTCCATGCTTCCTAGGGCTCCAGGGGACACAGGGACCTTCAGCACAGGACCTTCAGACAGCCTGTCCTGTCCAGTGGGCTGGAGCAGGACTCACCTCAGGGTGGAGCGAGGCTGGGTTGAGGCCCAGGTGCTTTCTAACTGGCTCCTCCTGAGGCTGGATTTGGAAAGGCGATCAGACTGTTCTGTCTGGCACTGCTACACCCACAGGACTGGAGCCCCTGTGTTGGCCTTGAGTTGCTTTTATTTTGGGGTGGGGAAGAGGGAGGAACCAAATGGCAGCAATTGGGCTCTTCGATGGGTTTTTAATACTCTTCTTGGAGCCACCAATTCCTCTGCAGGAACTTCCTGAACACGCCCATTAGTGTTTTCTGATTCAGGGCCACGGGAGCTGGTGGGGAAGTAATACATATGTTGATAGCACTAATATTGGATCATTTGGTGTTGCTCAGAGAAAGACAGTAAAATATCCTTGCCTCTCTCCCCACATTAAAAGAAAAAGATGAAGAAAGGAAAGAAGAATTTAGAGCTGTCCACTTGCAACATTCTAGTGTTTATAGGGAGAGCAGCATGTGGGTGATTCCAAAGGCACCACACCAGCAAGCACACATTATTCAGAGAGTCTGTTGTAAGTGGTCTAGGGACACCAGGCACACTAGGGCTTCTGACTCCTGAAGGCTTGCTGCTTCAACAGAGTCCCCTCCCTTCCTGGTCCTGGCATCCTCCCTTTCCTAAAGAGGAGTTGGCAGTATGGTACACAAGGTCTACTTTGACCCGTGCTGGTGCCCCCATAGATTTCCCACAGTTGCAGCAAACTTAGGGAACTTCCCAGAAATCCTATATAGCTTTGAACAACTTAGTGACTTTGACTCCTGCCTTCCTGAATAGATATCTGAGAAGTTCTTTCGGTAGCAAAGCTGCTAGCAGAAGTGGGCCTGCTGAACATCACAGTTATATTTAAACCAAAAGATGATAGCCTTCAAGCCTATAATTGGAGATATTCTAGGGAGATTTACTCAGACATTTATTGCCTGGTGCCCAGAGTGCTGGATCTTCCAGTGAACATGGTGCTGGCTGAAATTGTAGATTCATGCCCACTTTATGGGATTCTTGATTTGTTTCTTCCTCTGCCTGGCTTTCAAAATGACTCTCGGTAATATTTCCAACTTCTTCAGGGAAGAGTGGTTATTTTGATGCTGTAGACTTTCTTTCAAGTTAATGCCGTCAGGAGGGTACGACATCATAAACTGGATGAAATGGAAAGTGGGGTTTTCAAATTTGGGCATCTCTGAAAGTGTTTTAATAAGAAGTTTTATATTGAATCTGGATATCTGAGTAGCATCATTAACATGTTCATGATGGGGCCATAATTTGTATGTCTTGCTGCCAGGAGGCTCTGATGAGATGGTCATGCATGTAGCCCCGGTGTTTCAAGGTGGTGGGAACATAATAAATATTGAAGATGTGCTCTAAAAGTTTTTTTTTTTTTTTAAGTATTCTGTTGGGGACCACATTTAAAAGTTTGGGTTCAAGAGAGTTTAGGTTGGTCGAAGACAATTCTAATCTATCATTATTGTGGCCTTCCACCAGCTCTATACTTGCTGTAGCAGAATGAATGAATGAATATTTATTTCTAAAAAATATTCTTGTTTGTAAAAAGTGCCTCCAAACAAATATAAGGCATAGAAATCAACATTCTATGGCACATTAGGAAGTCTGTGGCTCTTTGGCTCCATTTTCTGTTATTTTTGGCTATCATAATAGGCCAAGAACCAGGATACTGTTACAAAGTAGCTGCCTTTTGGATCTGAGATAAGTGTTAGGGTTAGGGCCCTGGATAAAAGGCTACTTAATTGGATCAGTTGGCTTTCAGTTACAGTAAAATACTTGAAAAACTATGATCATTTTTGCATTTCTGTTTAGGTTTGTCTTTAACATAAAAATAAGTGGTTTTTCCCTGGCCACATACTTCCTGTGATGGAAAACAAAGAGTAGATAATTATGACTGTCAGGAGAAATGGATGAAAACCAGCTTTCCTCCGTTTGTGGGATTTGTGCTAGCTCATGAAGTTTGGAATCTTGGCATCCATCCTATTGCCAGCTTCAAGGTGTAGCCTAAGAAAGAAGCTGGAGGGGAGGGAAAGGGAAAGAGGGATAAGTGTTGATAGTTGTGATGGGGAAGGTGACAGTGTTCAAAAGGCAGGCACTGGCTAGCAATGTGTGAATTAAAGGTCTTTGGGGCTGGCCCAGCCTCCATCTGCAACCCTTCAGTAAAGGGATATTTCTCTTTCACTTAATACCTCTCTCGGCCAGGGATTTAGCTCAGTGGTTCCGCCACCTGCCTTGCAACCACAAGGACCTGAGTTCGATCCCTGGTACCAAAAAAAAAAAAAGTTTACTCTTTAGGGCTGGGGATTTAGCTCAGTGGTTTCGTCACCTGCTGTGCAACTACAAGGACCCAAGTTTGATCCCCTGTACCAAAAAAAAAAAAAAAAAAAGAAAAGATAAATACCTCTCTCTCTTAAGCAGAAACAAGACCTACCATCAGGTGGCAGGATAAAGTGGCCAAAGATCTTATTTCAGTTACTATTGTTGCAAGACAAACTACCCCAGTGCTCACTGGCTTAACCCGACAACCAATTTATTATTCCATGGTGTCTTTTGGTCAGCACAAGTCTCATTGAGAATGTCTTGTCGCTGCTCCATGACATATGAGACCTTAGGTACGAAAACATGGAAGCTGCAGCTGACTTCATGACTGTAGTACCTGAAGGGGCCTTTACTCATACATCTGGGACCTGGACTTCTGGGATGACTGGAACAGGAGGACCTAGGCTACTTGACACTTGGCTTGCTCACTTCCTCATAGCATGGTGGCCTCAGGAGAGTCAGACTTAAAAAGCCTTCTTACATCAGTGCTCAGGGCTCCAAATTTGATTGTTTTGGTGACAAAGACAGAAGCTGCACCATCTTTTATGACCTGACTCTTGGTGGTCACACAATGTCACCAGTGCCATACACTAGTGGTAGCTCAGTCCAAGCTCAACCACACTAAGCGCAGGATTGAATTTTAACTCTGAATGTAGGTGTGACAGAGTCACACTATAGAAGACCAGTGGGATGGGAGATATTTTTGTACCAATCTTTGAAAAATAGCCTCATGTGGGAAGATAGAACCAAGCAGGAAAGACCTGAGGGCAAGCGGATGCATTCCGGCTCCAGCTTTATCTTATCCAACATAGACTCTTTGCAAGACTAAGCAACTAGCTGGTCACATGGATTAATGTTTTAAATCTATCAGATCAATCATTTGAGGTAGTATAAGCCAAGGACAAAGTGAGTGACCAAGAACCTTTCACCTTTCCAGTGACTATATATTAGGAGCTCCAGGTAAGAAATCGTGGGGCTTGTGTCTGTGACAACTGCCTGGAGGTGGCCTCTCTGACAAGTGTTCCCGACTGCCCCTCTGCTTCTTGGTTACTAAGCAGTTACCTGGCAACCATGTTTCCTCCACATCAGCTACTGAGCCAAGAGGCTCAGCTCCCCTTCCATCCCCCTCAAGTCTCCCATAGATCACTGGGGATGGGATACATAATGAGATTTTAATTGTCACATTGTAGCGGATCTTTTTTTCCATGTGCATATCTTCTAGGCAGAGATGTAATTTCAATTAATTTTATGTATCTGATAAAATTTTCATATCCTTTAAGCTAATTTCATTTGAACTAATAGGCACTGTGCTCCTCTTTGAGTTCCAGCTCAGATGTCTTATCCCAAGCTGAGATTGCTTGCATACTCAACCACATCAAAGAGTCAGAGCTGTGTGTGCCAGAGTGGCCTAGAGAAGTGGCCTCTGTTTCTGGAAGCAGCTGGTTTGTGGGGCTTTTTCTTTCACTTTTCTCACTTGAAGAACATTAATGAATTTCTATTTGGTTTTATACTTTGTTTTCCACTCAAGCTATCAGTATTTCCCAAATAAAAGCGACTGTCCAATTGCTCTAAGTGTGAGACACATAAAGATTAAAATTGCATTTAACTTGAAGGAATGTCTTCCTTTACTACCTACTGCTTCGGGACATGGGGCAGCACTATGTCTTAGGGTGTTTGTTTGTATTAAAGGAAGAATAGGGTAGAGAAGGTATAGTAATTTGATATGTGGGAGAAAGACATAGACGTACCTTAATTTTATTTCTCAGAGACCCCTATGCATATGTTAGCTGTGTGTAAAATTAATTTAAACCACAAATATGCCTTTGTAGAAATTAAGCTGCTCCCTCTTTTTTCATATAATAGAACTAAACTACATACAATATTGGCTACTCTCTGGGTTTCATGACTAGCACTTTCTAGCTCATAGGTTAATCTTGTTCATTATCAGATTAAGAAGAAGAATCTAAGGAATAAAAATAAGAAAGAAAGGTTTAGACACAAGGAGAAAGAACAAGTGAGGTTGAAGGTAGAGTGAACCCTCAAGTTACAACTCGCCTGACATACAAACAACTTGGGTTAATGAGGTTAATAGAAGATTCATCTACCTCTTATCTATACCATGTACCCAGATTTCAGCTGTATTGACTTACAACCAACTTGAGTTACACCCAGCCCTTAGGGACCAATTGAGTTGGTAAGTCAAGGGTCCGTCCACTGTACCTGTGTGTGCACATACATGGCTGATGGCTGGGCCTTCTGAGGATGAGCCCTGGGGCTCCAGAATGCCACTGATGAGCTGTGTGATGTCAGACAAGCACTCAGGCCATGTCCCCCTGTGGGTAGAATGGAAAATGGACCAGGCAGGACCTGTGACTCACTGAGGCCTACTAATTAGTGATTTAAAGCCATGTAACAGTGTTGTGTTGAGACTCCAGGGCCAGACACTAAGTTTAAAAATTGCCAAAGAAGGTCAAGAGACTCTAGGAAGTGAAGCTTGTTTTGCTATTGGCACCTAAGTGCACATACTGTCCCATCAGGGTTGTCAGCACAGTGAGAGTGCATATATCTTTCAGAGAAAGAATCACCAACCCCCCAGACAGACTGATGTAGACAAATTCACTCACCAGTTTGAAAATCTATAACAGGAATGTAGAATGAGAAACACCTCTATTATGTAGACCTCAGCATTTGTATCCACAGATCAGCACATTCACAATGGTTAAGCATGTTACAACAGAGGATGTCTTGGTTGTTTCCAGTTTGATGAAATTATGAATAAAACTGCTAACAAATTTATGTATAAGATTTTGTATGAACATAGATTTCAGTTAACTTGGATAAATGGCTAGGGGTGGGATTTCTGGGTCATATGATGCATAGATGGTCAGTTTGTAGTTGGTTTATAGTCAAACTGCCTTCTAAAGTTCTTATGCTATTTCATATTCCCACCAACAATGAAGGAGAGCCTAGATTGTACCTGTCCATTTACTTGGTCAACAGGAACTCATTTATATTTACAAGGGATTATTAAATGGCAAGTGGTATTCTACATATTGAGAGAAAAATGATGATCTATGTAATCTTGGAGTTTATTGCCTAGTTGGTGGGGGAGGGGGCTAACGAAATTAATACTATATGTAAAACATGCTAAATGGCAATTGATGCTAAAGAGAAAAGTAAAGCATGGAAGTTAAATTTTAAAGAGGGTGGTCAGCAGGTGTTCACTGAGACAGGGACATTTGAGCAGAGACTTAAAGTTGTTGATAAATGAGGCATGAGGACATCTAGGGAAAGATCCAGGCAGACCCCTACAGAGGCAGGAAAAGCCCTGGGATGGGACAGATATGCTAAGCAAGGCTGGTGTGTTGCAGCAGAATCAAGGAAGTGGAAGTAGTGGGAAAGGAAGTTAGAGAAAAGTGATAGTGTGATGGGGGAACCAGATCTTGAAGGGCCAAAGTAAAGACTTGATGTTTTTCTTGGAGTAGGATGGGAGCCACTGGAGGGAATGAGCTGAAGAGTGACATGATCTGATCTCACTGATGTTTTCCAAGGATCTCTCCACATGCTGTGTTTAAAGCAGTGGAGATTAAAGGGGCAAGAGTCAAAGCAATGAGGGTGGTTAGGAAAAGAATGCAAAAATCTATGTAGCCTGGGCCAGAGTAGAAGCAATGGAGATGGTGGCAAATGATCACATCCTGAAGCTACTGTGAAATAGAAATCACATGATTTCCTGGAAGACAGGAAGCAGAATGCAAAAAAAAAAATAGAGATATCCAGGTACCTGTGGTGGGGCTGAACTTTATAGACTGCCATAAGACCATCTTCATTTTAGATGCCAGCTATAAATTTGAGAGTAAGCAGGGCCAACTTCTGGCCACAAATTTGGAGGTTTCATGACTACTCTCAGGTTTGATAATTTGCTAGAAAGACTTGTGGAACTTACTGATGATTACATTTCTATTATAGCAAAATAATACAAATTAGAAGAGTTAAAGAGTTGCATGGGTTGATAACTGAGAGGAATAAATGCAAAGCTTCCATGCCAGGGACACTTTGCCCTCCTGACAGTGATAAATGACAGCACTCAGAATATCACCAGAGAGGGAAGCTCCCAGAGTGCCAGTGTCCAGAGTGCTTACTGGGGCTTCATTACATAGGTTTGAACAATTGAATCACTGCCCACGTGACTCGGTCCCTGTCCATCCCAGGTTCAGACTGACACAAAATCCCAACCCTCTAATCAGAATGCCGGTCTTTCCAGTGTGACCAGACCCACCACGAGTAAGCAAAAATTATCCCTGGAACCCAACACAAGTCCCTTCATTAGCATAAGTTATCATGCATGGAGGGGCCCAACATTAAAACAAAGACATTCCTACCACTCAGAAATCCAAAGGACTTGTAGGTTAACTCCCAGGAGCTGGGTACAAAGGCCAGCTAAAATATATATTACACACAGGATAATTTCTGAATTTCTGACCTGAGTGAGTGGGTGGGTGGGATCACCATGAACTAAGATGGAAGGGAAGAGAAGGCTTCAGGGTCGGCGCCCAGGACCTGTGTTTGGATGTGTTAAAAGAAATGCAAGTAGACAGTTGGAGAACAGCACTGGTGTTCAAGGCCAGAAAAATTAAAACCCAGGAAACAAATGGATATCCTTGAGGCTCCAAGTCCTACAGTCTTGTGGCACTGGAGAATGGACATACTCTTTGTCTGGGTCTTCGGGTCAAAGCTTCTGTCCTTGGGTCCAACAGGCCCTTTCTAGTCAACCCACCATTATCTAGAAAGCCATCCCTCCCACCCCAGCTCCCTGGCATTTCATCTGGTCACCTTGATAGGAAGTCTGAGTGTTCCCAAAGTCAGTCATATATTCACAAATAATCTCTGGGTTTGTTTTCATAAGAATGACAAATGACAGCTAGCAATCAGAAGACGGTCTCCTATGCTTTTCTGCCATATCACTGGGAACATTCTATATTCATCCATGCTGTCTTCAGACTGCCCATAATCAGGGCTGGGAGCTGGATTAGGTGATCCTGGTAAGTCTTTCCAGTCCTCTGGGGTTGTTTGACACAATTCATAAAATGGGAATGTTGGATTTGATGATCTCCCAGGTCCTTTTTGGCTGCAATTATCCTTAGCTCCAAAAGGGTTTTTTATTGCTATTATGTTGGTGCATACATTTATACATATGTGCATATCTGTGTGTGTGTGTGTGTGTGTGTGTATATATATATATATATGTATATGTGTGTGTGTGTGTGTGTGTGTGTGTATATATATATATATATGTATATGTGTATATATATATATATATATATATATATATATATATATATGTATATATGGCCTCCTAAATAGATGGTAAAGTTTTAGTACAGGGATGTCAAGGGATCCTAGAGCAGCATAGAATTGATTTTGCTTGGTCCCATCTAGAAGTTCTTTCCTACCCCTCTGGTCATAGAAATTGGCATATAGTAAATGTTCACTAAATATTTAATAGTAGTGAACTGAAACAGTTATTCAGATAATTTAAATCTCTCTGCTCCTTTCTGTCCAAACCAATTTAAACACTTTTGGCTCTGGGTACGGAGTATTTTAGGTCCTGAATAATCTATAAAAACATTAGTTTTCACCTTCATGCTAGAGGAAGTAAAAGGGGTAGGGTAGAGGGAGGACTGAGGTTTGAAAGGTATGACAGAAAAGTAGACTCTGAAGTCAGATTGTCGGGCTGGGTTTCGCTCCAGACCTGCCACTTGCTAAGTGAGCTTCATAGTACTTACCTCTTAGGGTTGATCTAAGGATTAAACAGTGGAACACTGGTAAAACACTTGGAATACTTGGCACACTGCCTGCCAGAGGGAAGGCTGGATCAGTGGCAGTGGCCTTGGGAACTTAGAGATGAATTGGCTTTCCTTTTTTCTTACCTGAATGATATCAGGACTAACCAGGTGGGTGGCAGTATTATGGCACATATCTGTACAGTTAATTTGTACCCCAATCTACAGTTCCCAAGGACCCACGTGTGGTTCTTTCAAGTTGGAGAGGTGTGCCCTGTGTTTCCATGAAGGTGCAGTCTGCAGGTCCCTGTTCTGGATTTCTAGACACCTGTTTGGAAGATTGCATCTCTACCCTCTACCAAAATTACTCAAAGTGGACCTCCTGCTAAGTGTGGGTTCCAACCCTTTTCTTTATGCAAAGGTGACTCATGGAACATTTATGAAATACAGTGGACCCTTGAAGTTATTCATATGTCAGGCCGGTCATAACCTGAGGGTCCACTGTAATCCTTTGTTTGTGGAGAATGTTCCTTCTCAGGGACCAGTCATCGCAATGTGTGATGTACTGTTGTGATCAAAGCCAGTTTCTTGGGTTTCTCTCCTCCTGAGACCCTGGGCCAGCACAGCAGCTCTGGTTTTACTGCAGAGGTATAAACCACAAGAGCAGGTTTCTAATGAAAATGCTAAGGAAACTAATTATAACCATACTCTTGGGCTCTCTTAGCAGGCCCTTCTTTGTTTTCAAAGAAGAAAAAGGAAGCTACAGGGGAGAGTTCATTTTAGGGTGCCTCAGTAAACTTAGGGCTTTTCAAAGCAGCCACTCTTTCCACCACCTCTGAAGAAGCAATTCCACTGAGGTTGGGGAGCCCTGCTTGCTCTCCAAGCCAGTCTGTTTCTAGCACAGTGCAAGGAAGAAGGTCTTCAAGGCACTAGAGACTAATTGCATGAGAAAAGAAAAAGACCAAATCAGGTGTAATGAAATACCTAAGTTTATCGCCCTCATTGAGGCTTTATTTGAATTGATTACAAAATGCTAGTGACTGAGCTCTTTGGGCAGGTTACAGGTGTTTGCTCAATTGTTTTAGCTTTTGGTATGAAAATTCCTTGTCTCTGTAGCCTGTGTCTAGGGGCTTTGTTCTTCTTACTCCTTGTGTTAGTCAGATTTTCATTGCTGTAGCAAATACCTGAGATACAGAGGAAAGATTTTTTTGGCTCATAGTTTTGGATGTTTCAGGACGTGGCTGTTTGGCTTCATTACTTTGGGCAGGGGTGGAACATCATGGCAGAAGTTTGGCGAAGGAAACTCTTTCTCCAAATGAAAGAGGAAGAAACCAGGGCCCCACAATCCCCTTCAGGAGCATAGCCTCACCTCTTAAATGCTCTACCACACCCCAGAATGCCAACTGGAAACCTCACCTTTAGCACATGGGCCTCTGGGAAATATTCTGGTTCAGACTATAGCACCCTTCTTCTTTTCTGGTCTCCCTGTTTCATAAAGTCCTCAGCACAGTAGGCCTGGCACATAATAAGCTGTTAGTAAATATTGTTGGGTTTTTTTTCCCCATCACTGCTATCAGAATCTGTTCTGAATTGTTTCCTGTTTCTTTATGTTGTATGCCGCCTCCCTCCTGTATCCCCCAAGCACCTGTGTGATCACCATCAGCCTCGTCTCTGTCCCTCAGTCCCCTTCTCCTTCCTGCCCAGTATGTCCCTTCTTTTCATTTTATTCCCAATATAAATTTCTATTTTAATTCTCTTCACTTCTCTTTTGGTCTCTACCTGGTTTTCCAGTATTCCTTTGTCACAATGCTTCTCAGCCTTGGCTAGGAACATTACCTGAGAAGTCTTAAAAACATCCTCGTGACCAAACTGAATGCTTGCCCAATTAAATCAGGACTGCTGGGAATGGAACTCAGGTGTAAGTGTTTTTTTAAAAGCTCCCAGTGGATTGCCAAGCAGAGCCCAGGCTGAGAACCATTATCTTGCCTTCTGATTAAAACGTGTTTGCCATGAAGAGTCAGCTTTAAACTGCTGTGGCTCATGAAGATTATCTAGGTAGATTAGTTGATATGCTTCAATCTTGCTTCTGGTGGAGTGCATTTCCCTTTGTGCCAGTTCTGGGTGTGGGTCCTGTGACCTGTGTCCTTCCTTCAAGGTTGTTGTAAGTTCAGATCAGAAATGAAGATGTGGGACCAGGCTTTGGGGAGAACAATAGTAGGGATGTGACTGGAGAAACTATTTCTGCATTCTTGGCCTTACCTAATGCCAGGCCCAAATGCTTAGACAGTGAGATCCAAACCTCTAATTTCTGGACGCCTGAGAGGAAAGTTGGCTTGATTGAGAGCAGCCTGTAAGCGGGGATAAATTCAGCTGTTCGCCCAGGGCAGCAAGAACAACTTGGGCTCTACACGCCATTTCATAGACCTTCTTTCTTCTGAGTGTCACCCGGCTCTGGATTTCAGCAGTGCATCTCTTTATCAAGTATGTTGGAACAGGATTGGGGGCAGTAGGGTACATAAAGGAGCCCCTTACCATTTAGCTCTCCAAAGGGTAAAAAGTAAAGATATTTGCTTCACTTTGAGGGGACCCCAGAAAAAAATCAAGCACTTTCTCAGTGGACTCTGAAATCACCAGTACTTATCAGGTAAAGAAGAAAGCAGGTCAAATACTCTTCGAGTCCAGCCTGGGAAACGCAGCGACTTAGTGACATCCTGTCTCAAAAAACTAGAAAGGGGCTGGGATGTAGCTTGGTGCAAAGGCTCTGAATTCAACCCCCAGTACAACAAAATAATTTTTAAAAAGGAAACATTTTTGGAAATCCTGAGTGTACAGACCTTGCCAGACATTGGAAAGAGATAAGAGATTTGGTATATAGCTTGAAAAAACAATCTTAAATTAGCTAAAAAGTGATAGGAGAACCCAAGTCAAAAGGTAATACTAGGGCGGGGGATTTAGCTCAGGGGTTTCACTGCCTGCTGTGCAAGTTCAAGGACCCAAGTTCAATTCCCAGTACCAAAAAAAGAAGGTAATACTATAAAAATTATAAAAATTGTTATAGGAATGAGTATCTCCAAAATTTCTGATGGAGTTGGTCTGAGATGGAGATTTTTTTTTTAAGGCTTCTAATTCTAATGTGAGTCAGAATTAAGGACATGGCTATGGTACAAAACACAAAGGCCAGAACAACTGAGTTCTAGTGATCTGGGGTTGAGCTTTGACACCGCAAAAGTGAACCATGGGAGGATCAGGCTTGTCCTCTGAGGAGTTGGCTAGATAGACAACTTCCATGAGCGTCAGAATCCACCAGCAAGCCTGGAAATCATGCAGAAACTCAGAATTCCGTACAGGGCAGACTACATTGGCCTTTATGGAGGTAGAGAATATTAGCCAGGATCCATAAGGAATGTTGATCCAAGCCAGCATTTGAGATCCAAGTGCAGGCATTTCAGAGGTCCCTTCTGTCTTCTGTAACCTTAACTGAACACCACAGACTGAATAATTTATAAAGAATAAGTGCTTATTTGACTCAAAGCTCTGAAGGCTAGGAAGTTAAAGTCGGGGTGCCCCATCTAGTGAGGACTGTGTAGAGGCCTCAGGCAGTACAGGGCATGATATAATCAGACTGTGAGTCCTCGCTCAGGTGTCTCCTCCTTTCCTTATAAACTCCCACCCTTATGGCCTCATTTAACATTAATTACTTTCCAAAGGTTCCAAATACCATAGTCAGATTAAGTTTCCACCTTCTCAACACCTTCCTGCTGGCTTGAACCACAGGTGGTACACGCCGCCCTGCAGTGAGACATCAGAATTACAGCTCCATCGTGAATAGGTTCAGCCTCCATAGTGGAGATTGCATTTCAACATGAGCTTTGGTGGGGACATTCAATCCATAGCCATCCCTTCCAAGCTAGAGAGACTAGGCCAGTGGTGGTGAACCTATGGCACATGTGCCACCGTTGGCTGTTTGTATCATTGCAAACTCTATAAGGCTCGCCATTACTAGTCTAGGTCCTTGTGATCTTATATAATCGGCACTGCGCTTCTGTGGGAGATCCAGGGACATCTCACAAGATCCAAGTCTTCAAGGAATTAAGAATGTATTTGGCACAGACTGGGCTCAGAAGTAACATTCGGGCCCAGGAAAATAAGGGACTGGCAGCTGGAAACTGATTTGGTGGGAAATGAAGAAACATTAAGGTAAGGTGAGGAAGGGCCACTGAGGGATGATCTGTACACTACTTTCATGGCTACATAGACTGGCATGAGCTGTCTATTCAAGTAAGGGTCCTTCAAGGGCCTAATTGTAGTGGGAATTTAGGGTGGAGGAAGAGGTTTCTGCTGGGGCAGAGATGCCAAACTTGAGACAACTATGTTTTTAACAGCCTTGCCAAGGAGGTTACGTATTTTGTTCCCCATAGGACTTTAGGAATAAAACTCCTGTAAAAGATCTATCTTTCCTTTGTACAGCAAGATATTTCTGTTGACCCATGATCAGAAGAACATGGAGAAATGTTTGTTTTGATGTGCTTTTCTGGGAGAGAGGCTGTTCTTTGTTTTGTTTTGTCTGCAGCAATTTTTGAGGCAAATGACAGTGGCTGGAGGGGACATCTACAGCTGGGGAGGGAACTTTTCTTTTTTCTTTTCATGAGATGAATAACTCATTTCTTCAGTACTGGATTCCAGTTTCTGTCACAATCTAAATTATGATTAGAAAGACACTATGACTAGAAAAGACACTTCACCCTTTAGAAATCTTAGTGTCCATATCTGGAAAAACAAAGGTCCCTGAGGTCACTTCTAGCTTTGATATTTTGTCACTGAGATGTAAATAAAATCATTATTTATAGGGAGTAAAAGTCAGAGACTTCCTTACAATGGCTTAAACATAAGAGTCTGTAGTGAGGGAGCTGGTGACTTACCTCTTCTGGGTTTCCAGTGGCTGGGGGGCTACAGAACCTCATGTGTGAGGCACATGTGCAGGTGGGGCCCTGCCAGTGAGTCCAGTAGAGGGAAGAGCCAAGGTTGGAATCCAGTTGCATGTTTCTTGCCAAGCTGAGGGTGCCCTGGTGGAGACCTCCTTACAGAGGTGGCATTTGAAGTTACTCTTAATAATACCATGCCTGGCTATGCATAAGGCATGTGAAGAAAGGATTCTTCTTAAATTATGGGTGTTTCTGTCCATTGATGGTATTCATTCACATTGGCTGTCTGCTTCACAGCTGAGTCTCTGTGAACTGAGTCTCCCACACTGGTCTACGTCTGAGAGCTTTCTGTTATCTTAGCTCAGCAGAAGCTCTATCAAAAGGTGACCACAAAGAGGTACATTGGTGGACAGGTTTGTGTGAAATGGATTACTGAAGTCAAGAGCTATTCATCAAAAGTGGGAAATATTGACATTCTTCTCAACAAGCCTTTTTTATTTAATGTCCCCAGTCTTCTCAGCAGTCAAGGCCACAGCTTCATGCTAAGGACAGAAAAGACACTGTATTCAGGCCTCTTTTTAAACAGTGCCTTATATTGATTGCAGTGTTTGGCATTGATTGCAGTAGGGAGGGGCAGAGATATACAGGTACACATGGGGCATGTGCATGCCAGTATGAGTGTCTTTGTGCTGACTGTGTAGGTATGTGTGATCTGCTTCAAAACCCAGGCTAGGACTTGGCACCAGAACCTGTTCTCTACCCAAGCCATATTCTGAGTGTGCATTCATCTCTCAGCCATGTCAGCCTTATAGCACATGTGATTTTGTCTAAGTCTCAGGCTCTCCCATGTGTGTAAGAAATAACATCCCGTGTGAGAAGGCCGGGCCACAGCCTTGTCTTCTGGCTCTCAGTTCTGTGCATACCCCTTGACCAGGCCTCTGATGTCATTATTTGTCATCCTTGCTTCTCTTTTCCCACAGCAAGTGGCCCATATTTGGGCACACGATAGATGTTCCCACAGCTTTTGCTAGACTGATTTTTTAAAAAAATAAAGGTGATGTCTTTGTTTGAACTACTGTAATTCTAAGAACTGCCTGTCAGAAGCTATGGTTGTTGAGGGCCTTTATTATCACCTTCCAAAGAAAACCTTTGAGTTCTAAGGTATGAAGACATAAAAGACACTGGCCTTGGCATCACAAGAAGCTGAGCCAACAGTCCTGGGGGGAGAACACAACTCATACACATAAGGATCCAATTAAACTCAGCACATAGCTCCAAGCTTGGAGCCAGATATAAAGACAAATACAACTGTCTTTTGCAAGGTCTGCAGTCTGAGAGCAGAGATAGACTTTCAGACAGCTAACTGTAAAACAGAAGGGTACATGGTTCTCATGTATAAGGCTATATATAAAGTTCTATGAATGCATAGGGAATGGGCTAGTATCTATCTGGACTGCTAGAGGAAGGCCTTGCAGAGAAAGGACATTTGAATTGGATTTTGCAGATGAATAGGAGTTTGCTAGCTGAGAAGCATCAGGAAAGAATTTGGGGAAATGAGAAAAGACTTATAAAATGCATGGTGCTTGGAAAATGGGAGCAGCTTAATGTGGCTGAAGCTGAAGAAAAATGATTGAATAGGGAAGGCAAGAAGTGAAGTTACATAATAAAGAATTATTGAGTGCTTCTCATGTATCAGCCATCATCCTGAGCACTTTTTATGTTCATTCCATCTTTATAATATATATTCTAAGTAGGTAGTATTTGTCTCATTTTACTGTTGGGGGCATTGAGATATAGCAAATCCTTAGAAAAGAAACTTTCCACAGGTTGCACAGCTGGCCAGTGGCAGAGCTGGGTCATGATTCCAGGCCTGGGACAGTGGCCCTTGTGCCTGTGACCATCCGGCTGTTAGGATGTGAACTATCAGGCTCAGGTGGATATAGGTGTGTGGAACAGACACCATCAGAAAGGGGTAAAAGAAGAGGAGTTGTGGGGTGGATAAGAGGAGGCGAGAGGACACCTAGGTGAGGAGGAGTGCCATGAACAAAGCCAAAGGTTGGGGGAATGAGCATGTTCCAGGGACACTGGCCTGAGCCATCAGTCTTGCTGGTGGCCCATTCTTTTTAGCACAGCCCAAATGAATGTCTCCCGGTAAGTCACAGGAGCATCTCTGCTCTTTCAAAAGGCCCAGGGAACTGAGACCTGCTCACTTGTTCCCTTTCCCTTCTTATCACTGGCCTGGGAAAATGCTGTTGGGCACACAAAGGAAGATAGCTACCCATAGGAAACTCAGAGACTGACCTTTCCTTCTGTGCCGTGTGGTTTTTAAAATGCATCTTCTAGCTAATGTTCATGCGTGAGGACTGATGCTATGGAAGGCTGTGAGATTTAGGGAATCCAGAAGTGCCTTGTTTCACATTAGGAATCCCTGAGGGGCATTCAGCCAGCTGAGCAGGGGAAGGTTCCAGCTGCACACATTTAAATAAGAGAGACATCAGGGCAAGGTAGCAGAGGCCAAAGGGAGATGGTTCTCCAAGTGAAATTGAATTTTGTTAGAGTTAAGTTGAGACACTGACTTGTCTTCTTGCAAACATATTCACGGGCTTGGCTGTCACTTCCATTTAGTGGGTTTGTCATCTGAAGCTATGGTAGGCTGGCCTGGGCACGGCCTCTCCTTCCTGGGAATGCAAAGCCTCAACTGGAAGGCTGGGTCGGGAGGGATTTGAGAGAGAACAGGCAAGGAGGGTCTTGCTGCTTTCTCTACCACTTCCTCTCTCCCTGGCCAAGGAACTGCAAAAGTAATGATCATACTATGACCCAGAATGAGAAATGTTCTAGTCCCACAGATGAAGGGTGAAGTCCTGGTTAAGTCCTATCAATAGCTCTGTGAACATAGGTCAGTTATTGACCTCTGTGCCTCCATTTCTCCATTGGTCAAATGAGCATATCTTATCTTCAGACTTACAATGAGGGTGAGCTCAAAACTCATGAAGTTTAAATGCACAGCCAGTAGCAAGTCTTTAATCATAGTAAGACTGACACTTTGTGTATAATGTTCTATGAAAGGACAGCTGGGAAGGCACTTGTGTTGGACAATACCCGTGTGCCACAGTTTCTGAAATCCCATGATTGAGAATACACTCTTCATCTTTAGGCATTGCCTCTTTGAGGCTTTTTTTGTTTTACTTGCCATGCTGGAGATTAACCCGTCTCCGAGAGTCTAGGCAAGTGCTCTCCTACTGACCTACATCCCAAGCCCAGTCTTTTCTTTAAAGACATAACTGAGAAGGGAACCGTGAGGCCAGTCAGAAGGCTATAGGGGAGCAGGGTGTTAGTGTTGCTTGGCACAGACAGAGATTAGGAAGAAGGGAGTGTTCAGCACAGATTGGGAGAGTGAGACAAACTTTTCAATTCTGCAGAGAGAGAGTTCTGGAGTCAAAAGATGTAGTTTTTCTCCTGCAAAGGTTGCTGCTACTAATGGACAGAGTCAGTACACGAGGTGTGACTTAGGCAATGTCAGGGTTCTGGAGGTCACTTCCAGAGTCATAGTCAAGAAAACCCAAAGCATCTCTCTGTAACCTTGGACTAGTGCCTTCAGCTCAGCCCAGCAGGCCTTTCCATAATGTGGGGACCACATGAGAACCCTGGTCTCCCACTAGTTACACAGGGCAGGAGAGAAAACCTGGTGCTCAAGATGGGGCCAGTGCGTTCTGTCTCACTGAGCCCTAAGCTGCAGCACTCCCTGCTGCTTCTCTCCTCCCCCTTCTCCAGCAGCTGGCCTCAGGATGCACTGGAGTTTGTGACCCCAGACTAAGCAGCCCAGGTGTGCCCTGCTCTGCTGATATGCTCAAGCCTTACTGGGAGCGCCTCAGTTCTTTACTCGAGGGCCACAATCTGTACTCTTGTGACTCACAGGAACTCGTGGCATAGAATTGGTGGGGTGGGGTGGGGCAGGGGGAGGGCTGAGAACTTGGGTCGAATTTTTAAAATCATATGTTTTCATTAACTTCACATTGAAATTTAGTGCCTTGTTCACTCACGAATCTCGTTAATGAAATCACAGACATTTTCATATTGCCATGCTGGCTCTGAGTTTTCATGCTGGCTCTGAGTTTTCATGCTGTGTATAGCTTCTCCCTTACAGATGTAGATCAGCCTGGTTAACACCTTTTAGCCAATAGGATGAAGCAGCAATGATACCGTGTCAGTCTTGGACTTAAACCTTGAGAAAACCTGGCATTTTCCACTTCTGTGCTGTCTTGGTTCCCTGATAAACTATATACAGTAAAACACCTGGGCACATTGATCATCGGTTACATGGGTAGGCTATGCAAGAAGAGAGAGGGTGAGAGACTCCAAAAGGTGAACAGACAGTGTCTCACCCTCCAAGCACCCAGGTGAGCTTAGCCTTCCAGCAATCTCCATCAAGGTACAGGACCTGAGAGGGAGCCCTCCAGAGCTTCCCAGCCCGTGTTTCACAGGCCAGTTGAGGCAGCCTGAGCTGCCATCAAATGCATCCTAAGAACCACCAAGTTCATACACAAAAACATGAGATAGAAAATTAAAATGGTTTTTGTGCTAAGCTGCTGAGTTTTGGATGATTTCTTAGGCAGCAAAAGACAATTCAATGCAGTGTTTTTAGGGTTACCATATATGTGAGTTAAGGAGTTCAGAGTGTCTATTCCATCTGAACCTCCAGGTTCCCAGGTTTTGATAACTTCCATGCACCCACAGGATGTCTACTCCACTGAACTTCCAAAATGACACAGTGAGAAGGTTCTCAGTGGACTGTTCGTTGGTAGATCCTCCTTGAGCCCAGCTGCCGTGCTCAGCGTGAGGAGCATGAGGGACACCCAAAAGGTGGGCTTTGATTTCAGGGTGCTTGAAGTTGAGTTGGAGAAACATTGTTTGCAGCCATGTGAAAAAAGTGCAAAATAAGATGTCCACACAGAAAGTACAATTGGGCAGGAAGGGTATTTGTAGTGGAGAAGAGCTAAGAGCAAAGCCATAGAAAGGACACCTGGCCACACTTGTTCAAAGCTCAGTGAACTCTGTTTCCAGTAGAGGAGTCATGATGGCTAATAGAGAGCTTGTGTAGGGCAGACTGTAGGGGTTTCAAGTGCTGGGATTTGGGGTTTTTCTGGTTGAACTTTCAGTTCAAATTGAGTAAAAGTTGCTCAGTAAGTAACCTATTGTTCTGCATCTCCATTCTTGTGATCTAAACTATTCTGTATCCTGTCTCATTTCTTTGCCTACCCAAAGTATTCTTGTTTAACCACAAAGTCATTCCTGGGAGCCCAACTTTCTTGGATCTCCCTCTGATGGAGAAGGTAGTGCTAAGTGCAGAAGAGAGTTCCCAGGGTAGAAAACACTGCCACTCCCTGCCCAAGACAGCGGTTCCCCACCATCAGGAAAAGACAGTCTGGTGGCGCTTATCTCTGGTCTGGGTACATATTTTCCCCACTCTTTGGTCTGAGAAACTTATTGAAAGGCTGGGGATGATGTGGATCAGAGCACTTCCATAATGAAAAGGAAGCAGGGAGCATCCACGTGAAAAGATAATTTGAGCATCATTTTGGATCTTAAGTATTAGCTTGCTGTAGGCTGTATATTTCAGTAGGTGACAGTAATTGCAAAATTTGCAAGATGTGTTTTTTTGGTTCTGTTTTAAAGATATTCTAGTTCGTCCTTTTCCTGTCCTTGGCTAGGTTTCTATATTCATTCATCTTATACTGAATGAACCCCTGTGTCAAGTTCATTGGGTTGACCTAAAGTCAGTCTCTTACTTTTCCCTTAAGGAGCATGAAATCCAGAGCTAGAGGGGGAGAGAAGGTGGGGTAGCTCTCAGCTTTGCAAGAAAATGTCTGGGATTCTATTTATCATGACCTTGGGGGCCAGTCTGAGTGGGACCTGCCCTTTTAAATTGATGCTTGTCTATAATTTAGAGAACCTGAGGGAGGTTCCCTCCTGCATTCTAAAGTTATCCTTGAGGTCTGACATCAGCAAGAGGCAAATTTTATCCGGGGGAACAAGCCGCTCATCCAAAGATGATAACATCTGTGAGGAAAATTCCCCCAATGCTGGTCCTGTTGACTTATGCTTCAAAAGAGAACAATTCCAACGTAGAGCTACACTTTCCCTCAAGCTGCTGATGCAATAAAATGGCTGTAAGCTGCAAAAACTCCTTCAATATGGCACGTATTAAACCTTTCAGAGGTAGCGCTTTGATTTTTAATTTTACGCTCTTGGCAGGCAATCAGGGCCTTTAATAGTATGGAGGCCAGAGGGAGAATGTTTCAAAACAGTGAGGATCTTATCATAGTGTGCAATTAATGAATAATTATTAAAAACCAGAAATAGCTGGAAGAGAAGGCAAGAGGTGGCAGAGCAATTCTCTGGTTTCAAGCCTATAATGAAACCTCTGGAGAGAGAAAATATGATATACAGTCCATGCAATTAAATTTTCTGCCCCCTCAAACGTCAGTGATTAAAGGAGCAAAATTTTTTAAAAGGTGATGCCCATTATTTAAAAAGAAAAAGTTAAAAGTCATTTGCTAACAATGATGCATTTTTGGTTTGATTTTCAGCATTTGTTGTAATTACACTGAGAATAAAATCATAGCAACAACAAAAATAATAAAACAGCTGCTGTTTGAAATCAATTTCTAAGAGTGGGCAGCAGAGTTGGGCCTGTTGGAGGCAGCAGTTAGGATGGTTAAAGTGCTGAGAAAATTCAGTCCATGCACAATGCCCAGCTGTCACAAACACAGCCCCTGCTCATCTCTTCTGAACACGTGTCCCCTGGCTTCCTGTCATTTCCAGGCCCAATTTTGTCAGCTCCTTGCTGTGAGAATCTCTCCTCTGCAGGTCTCAGTCTCACTGTTTTCTTTGACTCAGCTCTAGCAAATCCTGTCATCTGTCAAATGGCTGTTTACAGTTCAAATGCTGGCCTGCTGAGTGGCCTGTCGTAGGCTGGCAAGCCCACATGCTGCCCACTGCTAAGCAGGTACAGATGCCACTGCTCCTCTGAACCCTGTGGGACAGAAATGTGGCTGCCTGCACTGGGGATGCTGGTAGTGACCACAGATGCCCTGCATGTGTTCATTCTTCACCCATTTCGGCCACACAGGGGCCCCTTGCTGGGCCTCTGAGAGCATCTAGGGTCAGCTCACCTTTAAGCGACCATTAGCACCTCTGCTGCAAAGCTGGAGCGGGTGCAGAGCCGGGTGGATAGAATCATTGAGCACTTGAGATGGCATTTTCCTGGCATGAGGTAGCTCATTACTGAGGGCCTTGGTGCAGAGCTGGGTTTTCATGATTGATCTCTCAGCAGTATTTCAGCAGACCCACCAGCATCAGAGGCCCAAATGGGCCTTCAAAAGAAAGAAAGAAATGGATGGATAGACAAACAAATAGGAGTGGGGGTGCTGTTGTTCAGAGACTGGTGAGGAAGGATGTTTTCCAGCGTGCAACATCATACAAAAGTATCTGGTTGTTTTATTTGAAACTCAGCCATGGGAGGGCACAAGACAACAGATGATGGATTTGAGATAAGCAAGCCATGGGACCCTCAGAGCTCAGATAGGCTGTACTATGTCAGATGATAGTAGGTTCATTTTTCTTCACTGTCAGTTATACGCTCCAGCACTTTTGTTAGGCCTGTTGCTTTTCCATAGTATGGGTCAGAATACCAAAAGAGGCTAGTTACTGAACACTTACTATGTGCCTGGGATTGTGCTTCATGTATGTTAGCTCATGCAGTACATGCTTTAAGAAGGACACTACTAGCCCAGTTGTAATGAATGGATGGGAGAACTGAAACTCAGAGATACAGTCTCTTCTATGTCACACAACTCAGAACAAAGGGGTATGACTGAGTTTGGAAACTGAAACTACTTTAATTCATAAACTGGTGAGGTTTCCTTAGAATTTTTAAAATATTTTTATTAGTACATGTATGCAGCAGCACATAATGATTACATTCATCGTGGGGAGTTTTTAATAAAACACTGTTGTATATGGCTTTTCAGGCAGCGATGCAGCTGGTTCCCTGCAGCTTCCTTTCAGCAGGGAAAGCTGCTGATGCTTTGAAGGCTGGTGGGCTCTGGGCTTCTGGTAAGTTTAGCCACGTTTCCCATTCGGGTCTGATTCCCTGTGGCCCCCTCCTGCCTGGGGCTTTCTTACTCCTCTGCTCCACATGTACTTTCTGGCCTCTGCTCTGCCACTGACACATTTCAAACAAGTCCACTGGGTTCCGGAACTTCCTGCCCTTCACGCCCTGGTGTCACAGGTGCTTCCTTAATGTCTTTGACCTATCTACCTCTGCAGCATCACTCCTGGCCACACTCCAACTAGCCTGACCTTCCAGCTTTGTAATTTAGCGCAAGCCCTGCTCACCTCCTTGTCCTGCAGTGTCCTCCTCACCACCATCTCTACCTGGTACCTGTGACTTGGTTTAAATGTCCTCTACCTAACAGCCTTTCTGGACTTTTTACAAGACCTTATTAGTGAGGCTATGATAACGTGATTGCATACTTGGTAATGATCTGGTTGCCCATCTGCCTTATCTATCCACTGGTGTGTTGAGTGAGTGGGAATACCTCACCATTGAGGCGGTATGTATTTATGTGCTTCCTTCATTTTGTTCTTTTGTCCACTTCTAACTGATCCAGAATGGTTCAGGCTTCACTGCTATAGCCATTGAATCACTCAAGCTTCCTAGGCACTGCCATCATGCAAGAATATTCTGTATCAATTAAAACAACACTAACGCTGGGTGTAGTGGTGCTTGCCTGTAATCCCTGCACTCAGGAGGCTGAGGCAGGAGGATTGCCATGAGTTCAGGGCCAGCCTAGTCTGCATAGTGAGTTTAAGGCCACTCTGAATTACAGAATGAGACTCTTGTCTCGAAAAACAATAATAAAAGACAACACTGCTTGCTGTATCAAGCAAGTCCTCCATCTATCATGTATAATGACTTGACAGATTATGTCTCTCTTATGTAAAATCCAAAGTGGGGGTTACTGATTGGCTGACAGTTTCCCTAAGTCATGATTCAGAAATCTAGGGTTTTTTTCCAATTTGGGGCTTTGCCACAGTCAAGACATGGGTTTCAAGGCCACTGAACTGTCTGAATCGGGGCAGTTGAAAGGGAGAGGATGTGGAGTAATAGGTATGGGACATTTTCAGGGCTAGGATGGGGGTGGGCAGTGGCTCCTGCCTTCATTCCATTGACTAGATCATGTAGCCACATCTGTTTTCCAGGGAGGCTGAGAAGTGCAGTCTTCCTGGGCCTACTTAGCTGTCTTTGCTCTACCACATTGTCTGCAGGACATTGAAGTGCCCATTTTCCTGGTGTTCCAAGACAGGGCAGTTCACTCTCTCTGGGAGAACAGGATGAAGAAAGTTCATCATTTCCAGCATGCTCATGAGCAGCTGACATGTGACATGACATTTCTTTTCTTGCAACCTTAAGAGGTGCAGAAAGACTGGAATCTAGATTTACTGGGTCTCTCTTATGTGCCTGCCAAAGATGCCTAACCATGCCAGGTGATGAAGATTGAAATTCAAGTTGGTGTATTGAGAGAAACTTGGGCAGTGCACTCTTTCCCATCACTGTCCTCAAGAAGCAGTCTATCACTTGGTTCAGTTTTTATTTTCAAGTGACAGAGCAAGTGCAAGTTTAGGTGAGAAATCAGTAAGCCCTGGAACACTGGAGAGACACCCATTCGCTTATCTTAGCTTGGTTCAATTAAGGAACTCCATCCATCTCTTGCAGTTGTTATGACCAATTTTCTCCTAGGAAACTGCTCAGAAGGCAGCAAGGAGATGTAGCATACTATTTGTAAAACAAGTGCTTCCTCCACAATATGGCTCAAAGCTCCTCTCCTCCATGAATCTTTATCAGACATTGCCACTCTAACCTGAGAACATGCAGATCCTTGTTCCCTCAGTGTCTGGGACCCAAATTATAAAATGTAACTTACTGTAATTTATTTGCATTTGTTCTAAAGCAGTTTCCTTCTGTAGGTATCTACATGTAGTAAACATCTTTCCCTTCCACAAGGGCAATTAGTGAAGTGTTTAATATGTGGCATTAGCCTTTATTATGCAGAATCAATTGAATGCCCCAATGACCAAAACTGAGCTCCTCATCTATGTGCACACTCACATTGCAGAATTGTAAGCCTAAAGGCAGGCAAGTACGTGCAAGAGTTCAGGGTGCATCGCCTTCGCCTGGAAGCTCATCCTGTTCATGGTGGTTTTCAGGTCTCCCTGCAGTGCTGCAGAACTGAATTTGCATACTAAGCTTTAGGAGTTCAGGCCAGGTAATTTTTTGCTTCAAGAAGCAAATCCCAAACATCTTTCGACTTTTCAGTTTCCTCAGCTTTCCCACTTTGCTAGAATCAATTTGCTTTCCATCTCAAAACTGATCTCCCCCCGCACCATGCACTCCCCACCTCCCTCTATGCAACTCTTTCCTGTCTGGTTTCTGCATCTTTGACCTGCCTTCACCACCCCACCAAGTCTTGACTGATTTTTTTTTTAGTGATCCAACTGGTGCATTTTAAAATTTCTGACCCTATGGTTTTAGTCAGATCCTGCTTTGATCAGTTTTTGCAAAGAAATCACTGGTTATTCTAAGAGATGAAGATATTCTTCTATGTTTCCTTCTAAAATCTTCCACACTTAGATGTACATTCCATCTAGAATTGAGTTTTGCATGTTTTCACATTAGGCATCAATTTATTTCTGCAATTGGATATCCAGTTGATCAAGCTCCATATATTGAAAAGCACACCCTTTATGTTCTCAAGTATCATTTTGTCATGAATCAGCTGATCTTACATGAACAGATATCTCTGGATCCTCTGTTTCTGTGGTCAGGTTGCTTATTCTTGTGATATCACAGTATTGTTATAACTTTACAATAGCTACTAATAGTAATAGTAGAAGTCCTTTGTCTTCTTTGCTCCTCATCTTCAAGATTGCTTTGACTATTCTTAGTCATTTGCATTTCTATGTAAATTTCAAAATCAGCTTGTAAATGTTGACAAAATATCTCCTGGGATTTTTGTTGATTTAAAATTAATGTGAGGAGAAAGTAAAATTTTAAAACATTGAATTTCTTAACCATGAACATGGTATATCCCTTTTTATTTAGGTTTTAAATTTTCTTTTATTAATATTTTATAATTTTTACTGTAGAGGTCTCACTTTTTTAAAGTTATTATTGGATGTTAGATTTTTTAAATGTTACTCCTAAATTATAGCATTTAACAATAGACTTTGTACCTGGGGACTTTGCTGAATTTACTTTTTAATTTTAACAGTTTTTAATAGATGCTTTTGGATTTTCTGCATATAATCATGCTATCTGTGAATAATAAGAGTTTTATTTCTTCCTCATCAACTATTCTGCTTTTCGTTTCTTTTTCTTATTTGTTGCACTATGTACTCTACCTTTGTTACACTCCAAATTGGTAGGTAGTTGGGCAAAGGTAACAAATGTGCTCATAAACCTTTTACTTTTTTTTAACCTTTCCTTTGTGCAAGACATTTTTATGGGGTGCTGCAATTTGCCTGAAACCTGTCCCTACCTCCATTTTGCCTGGACAAAACTTATACATACCTTAAGCATCAGCTTACTTTCCTCCTTCAGGAAGGTTGCCTTGACTTGTCTGAGACTGGGTATGGGAATAAGCATTGCTTCTCACATGAAGTGATTAAGCACAACCCTTAGGACATTAAGCTGAAATCATTTATAAACTTGTCCTCCCTGCTGAAGGGCAGCCATTCAGAGGTAGACTCAGCAATGGCATTGCTGCATCAGCATCACTTGGCACTTGATGAATGTTAGCTGTTATGGCTTGTGTCTAGATGTCCCCCCAAAGCCTCATAGGTGGGGCTTTTTCAGAGGTGACTGGATCTACAGTGTGTGATTGAATCATAGTGCAATGCTAGGATTAAGGGTATGAGTGCTATCCACCCCAAACCAGGTAGCCTGGTTACAATATAAGGGACAGAGGCTTGCTGCTAGTTACTTGTAGTTGTCACTTGCTTGGTTTGCTATTTTATGCCTGACATGAACTATTTCTCCTCTGAAATGTTTGTCTGCCATGCCACCCTGCCTTGGAGCCAGCAAACTATGAACTGAAACCTCTACAAACTGAGCCAAATAAACCTTTCCTCCTTTAACTTTGGGTGTCCCGAATTTGTCACAGCAATGAGAAGAGTAAGACATTAGCTGATCATAATCTTCATCCTTATGGTGATTCTTGTTTTCATCCTCTTCCTGAATCATAACAGTATCAGGGTCTACTAAAGTTAGTATTTATCATCTTTTCTACCAGGCATGTCCAATCTTTTGGCTTGCCTGGACTGTACTGAGTGAAGAGGAAGTGTCTTGGGATGCATATAAAATATATAATATTATAAATATAAAATAGTCGATGCATATAAATAATAAAACTTCCTATTTTTATATTTGTTATTATGACAGGCAAGTGGCCTGCAGGCTGCATATTAGACCTACCTGTTAGACTATGACTTAAGGGCAAACATCTTATCTTTCATGTTTATATCCCCAGTGTTTAACAAAGTGTCTACCTCTTAACAGACAGTTAACAAAGTGAATGAGTAAATGAACTGGTGGGTGGGTAATCCTTGCTGTCAGAAACTGAGGTCAGTTTAGAATGACTTCAGTAGGAATATAAGGATACACATTCTACAGGATTATAATCCCAAGTCCAAAACTAATGTCTGTCTTCCATGTGAATTTCCCTTTGGAAGCTCCTGTTGTCAATTATTTTTTAGCTTCTCTCTCCATCTACGCTGCATTGCAGGGACCTGAGTGGTTTTCTTGAAGCTTCATTTTAAGCCTCAGGAACACCACAAAACCTCGGCCCAGATCACTTTTTTGCTCCAAGAATCAAGACCACATCATCATGTTTTAAAAACCTTCCTCACCTTGCTTTGAAGTTTACTTTTCATCTGAAGAACCCTCCTGGACCCTTGCATCTCTTCTCTTCCTTGTTCTGCTCACTTGCACCACTCCATGCATCTTGGTTTCTTTTGCTCCTTCAAAAGTGAAAGCTATAACTTTACTTTCTCAGATACGAAGGACTGACTCTCATCTGTAGTGACCTGGTAAGATCTAGGAAAGACATATTTTCCATGATCTGTCATCAGAAGCTATGAGAGCGCAGCCACGAACTCATAACCCAGAGACCTACAAATGTTGCACATATTTGAAAACAGAATGAAGCTCAGCAGGGCGCTTCTCCAGGAATCCCCCATCTCCAACAGGGAGGTGACTCCTTCCTTCTTCACCCAGAGGGTGGTCTCTGCTTTGCTGTTGTCTTCAATTGCATGCGTTTCTCATAAGCATCACTGCACAGCCTGAGTTGGTCCAGAAAGCAGGGCAGCTCCCACAGATGTGCTTTATTGGAGGGGAACCTTAGAGAGTTAATGCCAGCTGACTTGAGAATGCCAGAAAAGGGGTTAAGGCCAATTAACAGGTAAGATCAGGACCTTTTAAATGCAAGTTCTTGCTCCAGGGCTGGTAAGTCATCAATTGTAGCTGCATGAATGTGCTTCTCCTCCCACTTTAATTACAGACATCTTTCCAGGCATGGAGATTTGTTGCTTGCTTCTTCCAAAATTTAACTGAAATGTTGTTTCATAGTTTCTCTTTAAGTCACTGTTTTGATCTGGGTCAAGATTAGGGGGAGGCAAGCCAAGCACTTTGACACACACAATTTGAGGAAGCCCTCAGTGATCTGTAGTTGCTAGGACCTGGAAGCAAATTTCTCCTAAATTTTGTGCATTAGGCACCTGGTTTGTCTCACTGTCTACTCACCACTCATATACTCACACTTCTACCCCTCAGTTTTGACCCAAATGTTTTAAGCAGGTGATCGTTCAACACAGATTAAATAATCACAGTGAAGTCACAGGAATATAGAAAGCTCCTGTCCTGTCTGCAAACCTTCCCTTCCCCGTTATCTTTCTAGTGAATCCTGATATGTTTTTTCAATCTGTAGCACCTCTACTCTATATACAAGCTAGGGGACCATGCTTAATGATTATTTATCATCATCCCAACAACCTAATGAGGTAGCTGTTTATCCCAGGTTTGCAGATGAGAAGACTGGGACTTGCAAAGGTTATCCTTTTCCTGAAGAGGCAGAGATAGAGCCAGCATTTGACCCTGGTCTGTCTAACTTTCCAGTATTAAGCTGGCCTTACACCTAATTGGGCATCTGTCACCAAGCAGAGTAAAGTCACTGAGCTTTTCAGTGATAGGTATAGAGTAATGGGGAAAGGAAGGGACAAGAGGAGTTCTGATCACCCAGGGGCTAGGGAGGGAATGTGGAGATACTGGAGGTAATATGAAGAGAAAATTAGAAAAGCCCCACTCTGATTTGACCTGTTCACAGCTGGATTTTAAGGATGGCCTTGGCTGTAAGTGTGGGCCTAAAAAGATGATGCTGGGCTAAGCTGCATCTCCTTGGAGGAAGTAGCCTTCTCTCTGCTCAGCCCTCCTGTCTTCACCTCCCATTTGTCTCATGCTCCCTCATTCTGCCTGGGGCTGTTGGTGGCTTGGACTGCTATGCTATGATGTTTGCATTCAGGGCGTGGACCAGAAAGCAAACAGGCCCTTTGCAGTATCCAGGGAAATGTTGCTGTATGGTCTCCAGTGATGTGGTCATGTTCTCTCCTCTGGGACACACTTTTCTTCCATTCCCACCAGCAAAATCCAACTTCCCCCTCAAGACACATCACCGCACCGGCCTTAAAGACTTTCTTTAGCCCATTGCTGTCCCCCTCACATCCTGCAGAATGAAATGGTCCTTCTTGGTCTGCCATGGATGGTCCTTCCTCTGGTTTGTAGGATCTCCTGCAGCAGGGTTGTTTCTCTCTCTGAGGTCAGCCTCTGGTCCAGGATGATGCCCTTGAGGGCAAAGACTTGCTTGCTCAGGGGCTTCTCTGAACTGGTTGCAATGGCACCATGCACAAATCTAGGATTTCTTTTACCACCTTCTTGGAGAATACTTTGTTTTCCTCAGTGAACTGATTTGAAAGAATGAAAGCAGATGTATATAAAGAGGAAGTTGAAACTCCCTTCTCCTTTCCTTATTTCACTGTCCAGCAGTGTGCACTGTTGTGCTTTCTTCCAGAGTTTCTGTATACAAACACAAATACTGACACACACCCATCCTTACACATATTTCTTTGTTTTTTTCCAATAGAAGAGCCAGACAGTGAATGTGCTTTGTGCTTTGTGGGTTCCTTTTTTCTGCTTAATAGTGCAGGGTAGCCTGGGGTCCATTTCAGTGAACACAGAGATGACTCATTTGTTTAATAGCTATGCGGGGATGTACTATAATTATTAAGGATCCTCTGCTGATGGATACTTGAGTTGTATTAATTTTTCCTGGCAGTGAACTTCCTTGTACCAAAATGTTTGCTTATCTGAATAGGTTTTTATAGTTTCGAGTCATATGATGGAATTCCTGAGGTAAAGTGAACGGTCCCGCCTTTGGGTCTTTGAGAGTTGTGTTGAAGGAGACTGAGCAAGTTTTATCTTTAAATAGAGAATAGGAATATTTGTCCATTTCTATACCTGTGCCTCATTAATAACTTCTGCCATTGTTAGAGGTGAAAGGTAAGATTTATTGTCTTGATTTATCTTTCTTCCATATATTAGGTTAATTTTTTACATGTTTATTGCCATTAGTATTGTCTGTTCATGTGCTTTGTCTATTTGGGGAGAGGAGATATTAGTCATTTCCTATTATTTCTTTTTTATTTTATGAAACAAACAAAACAACAAAGTAATAAGAGGGACAATAGTTAATACCCTATGTATCATTATCTTCAAAGAACTCAGAGTACAAGACATTGACAAAAAGATTCTCTTTTATAAAGAAATAAATATTAGCATAAACTTTATTTTTAATGAACTAAGAGAAACTAGTAGTATAAATAAGAGATTAGCAATAATATTAAAATACTTTTGAAACAATAGGTAATTTAGAGAACCATCTCAAAGTTTCCTCACTTCCTATTTACCTAGTTTCCATTTTGATCATTTGCATATATATTTTGAGTTTCTAATACACAAGCTTAAATATCACATGGTTTCTCTTATAGTGTATCTGACTTATTTCACTTAACATTATCTTCTCCAGTTGAGTCCATTTATGTATAAATTCCAAAAGTCTATCTTTCTTTATGGCAGAGTAGTTCTCTATTGTGTATAAATACTACATTTTCCTTATCTGTCTTTTGATGGACATACATACTATTTAAAAGCTCTAGTTTATTATAAATTGTGCTGGTATAAACATGGGTATGAATATCCTTTACTATGATTTTAATTCTTTTGCAAAGGTCCTAGAAGTAGGGTAGCTTGGTCAAGTGGAATTTCTATTTTTGGTTTTTTGAGGCATCTCCACACTGATTTCCACAGTAGTTATACTATTTTAGATTCCTACCAACAATGTAGAAGGGTTCCTTTCTCCACACAACCTCATCAGCATTCACTATTGTTAGATTTGTTGATGATAGCCATTCTTCCTGGTGTAAAATAGTATTTCAAAGTGGTTTTAATTTGCATTTTTCTATGGCTAGCAATGTGGAATATTTTTTCATGTATTTGTTGGCCACTTATTGGCACTTCATCTCCTAAGAAGAGTCTGGGGGTCCAGTGGCATAGGGGCGGCAGCGATTCCATGTGGGTGTTCCAGGGACCAATGGGAGGCATCCTTTCCTAATGATTTCTAAGAGCTCTCTTCATATTAGGTAAGTTAAACATTTATTTATCTTACATATAGGAAGTATTTTTCCCAGTTTACCTTTTCATTTGTTCTCTGGGTTATTAAGCTTTGGACTTACATTTGAGTTAAAACACAGGCCACACAGCTTACTTTGGATGGGTCCTTTAGCCTCTATGAGCCTCAGAGTCGTCATCTGATACTGAAGAATAAGGCTGGCAATAAATGAGACAGTGCTTCAGAGTAAACATTGACCAAAACAGAATTAACAGAGAGCAGCTCCTGGAAGGAGGAGGAAGGTTCTTTCTGAGCAGAGCTACTCTGACTCCCCTGTGTTCTGCATAGTCTGGAGGCTGATCTCTGTCTTGATCATGTCCCCTTGTCCTGCCCACCCAAGAAAAGCGAGGTGAGAAGATTCTGACTGACTCCTCTGATTAACAGGGGAAGGTAGGAAAAGAAGACATTTCCTGCGATAAATGTCTGTTCCACTGGTCAGGCCATCTGGTCGCTTGACAAAGGTCACCCCAGCATTACTCCCCTGGCATCACTGAAACTTACTGAACCTCATCATTCCAGCCTTGTATCAATTTGCTGGATTTAATTTCATTGTCAAGTTGTTGATTCCCTCTTTCACTCAGACTAGTAATTCCAAGGGCTACATTATAATTTCAAGATGTTGCTTCAGAAGCATTACAAAACATTAAAGTACATTTAGCCTTGAATTGTCACTTAAGATTATTGCAGGGAATTAGGGCTTTCTCGATCATAAATGTGACAATAGACTGAGAACACAGCTTCTATTATGCCTAAATGGGGACAAAGAGTAAAGAAGTGTTAAGTACATAGCCACTTCTTGTGTGGGCGCCAGGCAACTCAGGGAAATCAAAGCTGTCACTGCAGGATAGGAGCTGGGCTGGAGGACTCCACCCTTATGGCTGGGGTGCAGGCAAACTACAGGTTGAGGGTGTGGGGACTCTGCCTGGGTTTTCTTACCATCTCCCACCTCCACCCTGCTGCAGCTCTGGTAACCCCCTTCCAGTGCCTTTAATGGTCAGCTTCACTTAATGCTGCTGGCCCAGGCTGTGGAGGGCTCCTTGAAACTGCAGGTATTTAGAAGGTGAGAGTGAGGCTAAGGGTGAGGACAGCCCTAGGTCCAGAATGTTGGGGATGAATGAGCAGGTCCAGCCTTCACTTGTCTCTGTGATTTGGAACAGAAACCCTAAAGATTGCCTGCAGCCTCCCTGGATTCTATGGCAAGGAGGCCAGGGTGTGTGCACCCCACGGCTGGGGCCGTGGAGCATTGTCCCTCTGGTTGCTGCACCCCCACTACACAATCTTCCTGTGTGTCTTGTTCCTCAAGTGGGCCTGAAGCCCATTATATTGTTTTCTCCTCCTGAGGCCAAGCTAGATAGTTGGAGTATTGGTCCCAATGTCTCCCCATATATGTACCAATCCTTAGGGCTCAGTGACTTTTGTCAAAAGCCATGTTCTCCCCAACACCCCCATGTCAGGCACATCCTGATCCTCGCTTCAGCTGAATGTGGGGCTGAATTTGCTGTGGGATCAAGCCATACAGTGTTTATCAGACAGCTGCAGTCAAAGCAATTTTAAGCAGTTGGTGGGGTGACTGAGAAATCCAGTGAAAGACATGGCAGGAGTGGTCCCTGGCCCGCTCTGTTTCTGTGGGCAGGAGGTTGGCAGGCTTCTCCCCAGAGTAGGAGTTATGTAAGAGATTGTCACTTAGCAGGTTTGTGTCCCATTTAATGTGTCTGGTGGTGTGATCTCCCCAGAGGGAAGTTGGCAGTTTGGTTGGTGCATACTAGGCCTTTCTTCTCTGCACTGACCTGGGTAGGGGGTGGCACTTGGTCTCAGAGTCTCCAAATATGTGCATCAATCCTCTGGCTCAGTGACCTGTGTCAAAAGCCACTCACTCCACCCCCTCACCCCATATCTCCACTCAGGTTTGGACTTCCGCACCTTCCTCCAGTCCTGCCTCTGAATGAGTCCTGCGCCCAGCTTCTTCCCCTCCACTGTCCCAGGCTTTCCCTTTCCTGGGGGCAATGAGATGAATCTACCAGAATTAAAATGCTCAACTCCTGAACTAGGCCCTGGCTGCTTTATTAGTGTGGGTTAAGTCCGCTCCTGGAAGTGAGCTGGCATACACCTGTTCCAAATGCAGATTGCTTCCTGAGGGGTGGGGTTTGGAAATCTGTCCTTGTCACAGCAGATTTGCATTGGCATGAACCGAGATAAATACCAACACAGTTCCCTCCTGAGTTGGGAGGCCCCGGCTCCCTGGAAAAGTTTGTGTCCAGATGCCAGTGGCAGGGCTGTGTGGGCAGGAGGTTTTCCCAGAGGGCCTCCTGATCTTCTGTGCCAGGATTCCTCACATCTTTTGGTGTGTGACACACACATGCAAGGGACATTTTGGGAAGAGGGCTTGCAACTGCCTAGTGAGTTTCCCCTCTCACTTTCAGACTCCCCCTCCCCATGCTCTTCTCAGTCTACTGGGACTGGGGAGCTCAGAGGCCACACTGTCCCCAGACTAACTGCAAACATTGCCAATAACATCTTAGCTCTGAATCCACCACCACCACCCCCAGCCCCGCCACCCTGACAGATCAGGTATGATGCACAGATGGAAAAACCCTGGAATAAGTGTGCTTGCTTCTGGGTGATACCTTGCCTCCCCATCCTAGTATCTCTTGGGGGGCCCCTCCCCCCTTTTCCCCCTTTCTTCATCCAGTGGCTCCTATTTAACTTATCCTACCACAACCTTCTGCTTTTGATACGTTGACTCTGCAGAGAACTTAGGAAGGCCTCTCTGTGTCTGTCCTGCTTGTGTAGTTTTCCTTTGGTTGCAGCTGTTGCCTGGCCTTGGCTCCAGCCCTTTGGCCCCTCTCCCAGCCTCCATGGAAGATTGCCAAGTGTCCACCTCCTGCCTAGAGCAGGTCGTGCCTAGAGCTGGCTCCTGAGCTCAGGTGAATCCCCAGAGCTCATTACCACAGTGTCTCTCAAAGGGCAGGTTAACAGGGAAATAAGTGTCATCAGCATTGGTGCAGATGGCCGTGTCTTAAAGCTTACAGCTCCCTGCACCCAGTGTCTACAGCTAGCAGTGCCCACATTCTGATCGGACCAAGTGCAGAGTGTTAGCACAGCTGGACATGTGCTAAATATGGCTTCATTTTGTTTTCCTGTTGGTTCATTAGAGAAAAGGCTTTTCTGCCATCTGCATTGCCAGCTCTTTGTTGGACAGCCAGTGCTCACGGGGTCTCTTTTTACCTTCAGGGCTGGTATATCGCCCTCTCATTCTAATACTTGTCAAATTTCCATTTTGAGGTATAAGTAGTGGTAGTTGGAGTGCTGCAGAAGGGGCATATATGACAGAGGCAGAGAGATCCAGGCTTGGACCCTGGCTCCAGCCTGGCTTGCTGATGTCTTTGGACAAATCTCTATTTTACATCTAAGTGGAATGAATGATGCTCACCTTCCAAGATTCTTATAAGTATGGGAGTTTTGAAGCCCTGAGGTTCGTGGACAAGTTGGTCTACTGCAGCCTATTGGTTTCTTCATTCTGATGAGCAAGGCTGCTTGATTATTTTCAGCTCTGCTCACTGGGTTCTGGAGTGCAGGTGTTGGAGGCGGGGCAGACATTGGGGTTAGCAAAGATAGGGATTTTTTTTTAGATAAGTACCTTCACTTAGCTGTGCATGCTCTCCTGGATCTTCCCTGGACCGGTTAATGGGGATCAGGAAGAGAACTCTAGTGCAGAAGAGACCTTGGGGAAGGCTCTCCACTACCTAGAGAGGCAGAAGAGGAAACCTCAGTACACAGAGTGTCAGCGACTTGCCTAGAGCCACACAACTGTACAGACCCAGTACCCTGGATTCAAGGTTCCAGATACTGACTGTAAGGAAAATCCGAAGACAGAAGGTCAAGGAATAAAAATAAAGAAAGATGATGAGAAAATGGGGTGGGGGTTATAAAGTTACATGGGTGCCACCTCAAAGTCAGGGGCAAAGTGAAAGCTTATGAAGGAAATTTAACTATTCCCTCCATAACTCTTCCCTGTCCTGCCCTTCCAAAAGAGGGAGGCCAGACTGATTCAGTGCATAGAGCCCTGGCCTGGAAACTGGGGTGCATGGTGTCTGATTTAGCCTTGGCTCTGCTACTAACTAGATATGTGACTGTGCAAGCTTCCTAATTTTTCTGGACTACCTTCTTTATAAAATGATAAGGCTGGATGAGATCAGATCTTCTGGCTTTAAAATTTTCTGTGGATATTCAAGCAAAACTTCTGAGGGCCCTATCTGTTATGATTTTTGGAGACGCCAGCAAAATTGCCTTGGGAGGGGCACTTGTTCTTTTTTCCTTCAGCCAAAGAAGGTTAGAAACAATGGAGGGGGGCCAGAAGCTACCTGGCAGCTGATCCTGATACTGAGCAGTCCCTGTACCCTTACCATTCCCCTCCACTTTAGCACAGCAGCCTAAGACCCCTTCACCCTCTAGGAAACAGTTTGATTTATATTTCAATCGCCTGTATGAAAGGAAGCCAAAATAGCTAGGGCAACTCTACTAGTTTGCTGCGGCTGCCATAATAAACTGGGTGGTCTAAACAACAGATTTATTTTGCCACTACTTTCGAGGGTAGACGACCAAGATCACCCTGTCAGCAGGTTTGGATTCTTTGAAGACCTCTTTTCTTGGCTTATAGATGGCTGGCTTCTTCCTGTATCTTCATGCCGTTACTTCCTGAGTGTTTGTGTCCTCAGAAAGATGCCAGTCATAGTGAACTAGGAACCATTCTAATCACTTCCTTTTACTTTAAACACATTCCTGCCAACTTGAACCACCTGTGGTACGTATGTACATGACTGTCCCATGTCATAACAATGGGGCAATCATGTGTGTACCGCCTGTGGTTTAGAGCTGCCTGGCAGGGAGGCATGCAAATTGTAGCCCCGTTAAAGACCCTTTCCCCAAATACAGTCATGTTCTGAGGTAGTGGGGCTTAGGGCTGCAACAGGTAAATATGAGAATGGGGGCAATTCCACTCATAACAGTGATCATTGCATTTATTGCCCACATTGGAATAGATTTTAGAAAAAGATTTCTGAACATTTTGTTGAAGTACAACATAAAAAGAAAAAAACATTCAATATGAAATACATACTGAAAAGTGAACAGATTATGTGTTTATAGCTTGGACACACTTATATAACCAGATTAAGAAATAGAGCATTACTGAAATTTTGGAGACCTCTACCTTGTGTTCCCCTGCTCTTGTTCCCCCAGAAATGGCTATTGCCATGACCTCTGACACCTATATTAATTTCCTGTTTTTGTACTTTGTACAAAATGCAATCTATCTTATGTATTTGCCTTCTTCACTGAACACTGTGAAATTCACCATGTTTTGGGCACAATTGTAGGCTGCTCTTCTCACAGTTGTACATAGTGTATAGTGTCTCATTGCATGAATATTCCACAATTTGTGCATTTGGCTACTGATAATTTTTGTATAGTTTCTAGTTTAGAAATATTTTAGGTGTGTTGTTAGGAATATTCCCATAAATGTTTTTACATACGTGTTTTGTACATTTCAGTTGCTGTCTACCTAGAAGTGGAGCTGCTGGGTCACAGGATATATGCAGGCACTGCTTTAACAAAGTCTCTGAAGTAGTTTTCCAAAGGTGTTGTTCTAACACATTCTCACCAGCAGCATAGAGTTCCAGCTGCTCCATATCCTTACTTATCTGTGGTTTTCCCCCATCTTTTTTTAATTTGAGCCATTCTGGTGAGTGTATGGTGATATCTCACCGTAGATTTTTTCTAAAATTTTATTTTATTGGTACATTTTAGGTATACAATATAATGACATTCATCATTGGAAATTTGCACCTTTACATAATCTCTCTTGGTT
>NW_004624732.1:32023973-32093519 GCF_000247695.1 Heterocephalus glaber
ACTTTTCCATTTCTTCTGTGTTTTCCATGTTATTGGCGTATAGGTTCTGGAAGTAGGTATTGATGATCCTCTGGATTTCTGCTGGGTCCTTTGTAATTTCACCCTTTCATTCCTAATTGCATGGATTTGGGCCTTTTCTTTCTTTTTTCTGACAAGGTTGGCTAAGGGTTTGTCAATTTTGTTTATTCTTTCAAAGAACCAACTCTTGACTTCATTAATTTTTTGTACTGTTCTCCTAGTCTCCATTGCATTGATTTCTGCTCTGATCTTTGTAATTTCCTCCTTTGTATGAACTTTGGGTTTGTCCTGCTGTTCTTCTTCTAGAAGCTTGAGGTTCAGCATCAGGTTGTTTAATTGTGTTCATTCTGTTTTCCTAATATGTGTATTCACTACTATGAATTTCCCTTGTACAACTGCTTTCATTGTGTCCCATAGAGTCTGATATGTTGTATTGTCATTGTCATTTAATTGAAGGAACTGTATGATTTCTTCTTTAATTTCCTCTGTGACTCATTGTTCATTCAGAAGTTTGTTGTTCAATTTCCATGTGTTTATGAAATTTTTGTGGTTTCTTTTGCTATTGATCTCCAATTTCATTGCACTATGATCTGATAATATACAGGTGATAACTTCAATTCCTTTGCACTTACTTGCTCATAGAATATGTTTAAGTATGTGGTCTATTTTGGAGAATGACCCGTGTGCAGCTGAAAAGAATGTGTATTCTGATTTGGTGGAGTGGAACACTCTGTAAACATTTGTTAAGTTCATTTGTTCAAGAGTTTGATAGAGTTCTAGTATTTCATTGCTTGTTTTTTGTCTAATTGATCTATTCGTGACAGCGGGGTATTGAGGTCCCCCACTACTATTGTATTAGTGCATATATGAATTTTCATGTCTGTTAGTATTTGTTTTATATAGTTGGGCACACTAGTGTTTGGTGCATAGATATTTATGCTTGTCATCTCTTTCTGTTGGTTTGTTGCCTTTACAAGGATGTAGTGGCCCTCTTTGTCTCTCTTAATCAGTGTTGGTTTGAAATCTACTTGATCTGCAAAGAGGATAGCTACTCCTGCTTTTTGGGGGGTTCCTGTGACATGGAGTATTATTTTCCACCATTTAACTTTCAGTCTATGAGCTTCTTGAATTAAGTGTGTTTCCTGTATGCAGCATATTGTTGGATTTTGCTTCTTGACCCATTCTGCCAGTCTATTTCTTTTGATTGGTGAATTGAAACCATTAACATTGATGGTTATAACTGATACACACTCACTTATCATTGTCATGACTTTTTCTTTTTGTTGGATTCTCCCCCTTTACATTTAATTTCTTGTTATGCCTGAAGGATTCATTCTGTTCTCCTTCCTGGGGTTGTGATCCTCATTGTCTTTGCCTAGGATATTGTCTAAAATTTTTGGAGTGCTGGTTTGGTATTCATGAAGTTCCTAAGGTGCTCTTTGTCATGAAAGTATCTTATTTCTCCATCAATTTTGAAAGATAGTTTTGCAGGGTACATCAATCTGGGCTGGAGGCTGTTTTGCTTTAGGCCTTAGAATACATCACTCCAAGATCTTCTTGCCTTGAGTGTTTGCATTGAGAAGTCTGCTGTGATTCTGATGGGCTTTCCTTTTTATGTGATTTGTTTCTTTTCTCTAACTGCTTGTAGAACTTTGTTCTTCTATTGGGTTTCTGGAATCTTAACAGTTATATGCCTATGTGTAGATTTTTTTGATCAAGGCTATTTGGAGTCTGATTTTCCTCACTTATCTGTATGTCAAGTTCTTTTCCCCTCCTTGGGATGTTTTGTGCCATGACTTCTGTGAACAGTTTTTTTATGTCATCTGCACCCTTTCCTGTTTCTTAGTTGACTCCAATCAGTCTTATGTTATTCTTCTTTGCATCGTCTAGCAGCTGCTGGATTGATTTCTCATGGTCCCTTACAATTTTGAAGCAATTTTTCTTTTCCTGGTCACTAATTGCAATCTTATCTTCTATATCTGTCCTCACATTGGCTTATTCTGCTGTGTAGACTTTCAATGGAGTTTTTAATCTCCTGGAAATCTGTTTATATCTGTTTTATGGATTCCATTTGTTTCCTATGTTGGGATTCCATCATGTTCCTCAGGTCCTCTATTTTGTTTTAATCTGTGTCCTCTCTAGATTTATTAATCATGTCTTGCACTGTGGACACAATCTCTGCTAATATCTGAGAAATTATTTCTGAATACATTTTTTCCCAGATCCTCTTTTGTTGCCAGTTCAGGTAGTCCAGGTGTTTGAGTATCAGATTGTTCTGTCTCATTTCCCTTTGGGGTTGTTGTAGGTGATATGTCAGTCTCGTTTTGAGACTTGTTTATGTGTCTTCTCATTTTTGTGGGGGGGTGTTTGCTGTTGGTGCCTGCACAGCTCACCTCCTTTGAACTGGTTGCGGTAGAATGGCGGCCCGGAAGTCCCTTCCTCTGGGTTGAGAGTGGTGGAAACCCGCTCACTGTAGTTTTAATCTGTGTTTCTCTGATGTCACTTGGTCAGAGCCAGTTTTGCATTTGGGTATTGTCACTTGGATAACCTCTCTTTTGAAGGGCCTGTTTGTGTCTTTTTCTATATTTGCCTTTTTCTTATTGAGTTGCAGGAATGCTTTACATATTCTATGAATCCTACGCTGATGCTGGGACAATTTTGAAAGTAAAAGTGGAGACTTAATTATAAATAAACTGTGAGCAGAGTTGTAAACTAGGATCCCAGATAAAGTGGGCAAATGCCAGTGATCACACAGTATGTTCCAGTTTTAAAAAGACTTATGGAGGCAAATTCAGTGGCACCAAGGGCTCCTATAAGAACAAAATGAAAAAGTAGCCATGTTTTCAGGGCACAGCTCTGCAGCGCTCTCAATGCCTTCTTTTCCTGCATCTTTTGAAAGTGTTCACCTTCATCATTCAACACTGGGATGAATTTTCACTGATTCAGCATTCAGCTTTCTATCTGTCCATGATCTGTCATATGTTCATTAAACTTCTGACATTTTGATCCTTTTAATCCAACCTCCTAATTTTATTAGTGATGAAACAAGAATAGTTAAATGGCTTCTCCAAGGTCATACAAGAGGTTAGAACCTAGCTGTCACTAGACTCTAAGGCCACTGTGTTTTTTTTCCAAAGGTATTTTGACAAGTATTCAGTATTTAAATCAGCCCATTAATTCCTTTGTCCATGTAAGTGTCAGATCATTGTGAGGCACTGATATCTTTTGGAGGTGGAGAGAAGGCACTCTCGAGGAAGACAGAGGACTCAGCTGCTAATAGGCTTGGCTCAGTGCTCACCCTCTGCATTATCACTGGTCAAATAATGAAGGCCCACTGGCGTGTCCTTTGACATCCTTTCCAACTCAGTTCTAAATTCAACAATGTATTGCATGAGGGAAGAGAAAAGGGAAGCTGTTTTTTGCAACAGGAAACAAGTAGCTAAGTATAGATTTCCTATGAAAGGAAAGGATTGGGCTTCTTTCATCAATAAAGTGAAAAGAGAGAAATCGGGCTTCAAATAAATAAAATCCCAGTGGTATGAGTGCTAGAGAGCAGCTATCCCTGTCTACCTCTGTTTTACTTCAAATGGGAAAAAACAAATGTGTATTTACAGGTAAAGGGGCTCTGGCTGTGCCTGAGAGACTGAGTGATGCCCCCATAGGAGGCTGAAGAATTTCCTCTGCACATCACTAATGCCTTCTTTGTAACTGGGACTCTTATGGCTGGAAGTAAACATACACACATTGGCTTAAGCCAAAAATAAGGCAAAGCAGGAAAAGAAATGCTAACTCATGTAACTGAAAAGTGTATAGGTAGACCTTATTGTCTTATTTCAGGATTGACAAGATCCAGGCTCAAATAATTAAGGTTAGAAATCATTCTCTCTCTGTCTTGCTCTGTCTCCTTTTTTGGTACTGTCATAGGCAAGTCTTTCAGGGAAGGCCCTCTCATGCTGGGGAAGTTAAGACCAGGGTTACAGGTGTGCATTTCCCTGAGTTAGCAACTTCAACAGAGGATTGCTTTCTAGGACTTCTAGCTCATGTCTCAAGGCTGGCTCTAGGTGGCCAGATGTGGTCACATGCTTCCCATGAATGGAACCAGCCACTGTAATGCTGATTATCCACTGTTTCACTGCCTGTCCACTTCTGGCCAGCAAACCCCCATCTGAACTTCATTGCACTGAGTCAGGGATAGAAGATCCCAAGGGAACATTAGGATCGTCTTAGTGGAGGAGAGGAGGATACATTCTAGGCAGGCAGGAAAATGGATGTCTAGCTTACCATCCAGGCACCACAGCAAGCAAAAAACCATGCTGGAGACAGGATGGCAGCAAAGATACTACTTTATCTTTCCCTCAAATCCAGGGTTATAAGATGCAGAAAGGAAGGGTAAAATAATCATTTATGGCAAACATTGACATAAACCTCATTTAATATTTCAGTCATCCTGTAAGGACGATATTAATTTCCCAATTTTGCAGTCAATGAAAATGAGGACAAGAGGGTCAGAAACTTGCTCCTCAGAGCTACATGCTGGTAGTGAGGAGGCTCAGTTCATATTCTGGGTTTTTTAATCTAAAGCCTTCTTACTGTCTTAAAAACTGGGATTTTGCTCCTCAAGCAGCATGAGTCATAAATATCAGAGTTGATAAAAGGAGTCCTGGCTAAGGGGACAAAGAAAAGGCCTGACTTGGGTCCTTCTCCTTTCCTAGAAGCCACTCAGCTGAATGAGTGAGTGTCTCACCTTCTCTAGGCCTGCTTTTTCCAATTATAGCATAGTGGAGTTGAGCAGGTCTCTTCAAGGTCAAGGTTGGCCTGTCTATGATCACATGAAGGAGGGTGCCTGACTATGTCAACTCTGACCAGGAAGACACCAACACCTCTCAGGAGACTCTGGAGTTTCACTGTGAGGTTCCCACCCTGCTCAGTTCCAACATGCACCCAGCCAAGCTGGTCTTCCATGCCTATCATACTTCTTTCAGTGTTTTGCATTTTTTTCTCCTTTCCCCACCTCACAGGCAACTCTGGCTCCTGAGTGGCCCACCCTTGCTCTGGGAAACAACTTATTTGCAATAGACTTCCAGAGTGTTTGGCGTCCTATTTCAGAGACTCCACTGCCCTCTGCATCTGAGCCTGGCTTTTCTGGACTGTACTGGAACTGTTTGGTCTCCTGTATATTTTCCCAGCATCTCCTAGACATAGTTCAGCATACCACAGCCTGATAGACCTTCAGATGTTAGTGAGCCTTTAGGCAGATTATGGCAGGAGTAAGGAGTAGTCCTGCTCCTCCCAAGGGAATCACAGAGCTACCCATTTGTCCTCTTGTCCCAACTCTATCCAGAAAGATGTTATCAACTTTTCTCCTACAAGCCCAAGTTCATTTTTCTAGGTATCATTACTCTAAACAATAATCAGTGTAATAGATTCCAGTTTGGTCTCAAATTTAGGAGGAGACCTTTAGGAGAAGATGTATTCTAATGAGTTTCTAAGTTCTTTCATGCTTTCAGTAAACACATTAAGCCCTACTGTGTTCTACTAGACATGAGTTAGTGGCTGGGACTTGAGCCTTGCTCTCCAGGTGCTCACAGTAGGCCAGGGACAGAAATTCATCATTAAAACATGGTTGCTGCACAGTCATGGAAGCATGGACAAGGTCTGGGAAGGTGACTCTTCTTTGAAAAGCCCCAGAGTCCTTTCTAGAGGAAAGAATACTTGAGCTGGTCAGAGTTTCCTGGAGTCCATCTTGGGCAGAAATATGGAGTGTCCTACATGAGCCATTTGGAGAATGTTCAGCATTGGGCTCAGGAGCAGACTGTTGAAAAGGCTCAGAAGACAGATGGCAGGCAGGTCATGAAGGGCCTGAATGTGATGCTAAAGGCTCAGACTCTAGCATAGGTAACATGTCAGCTGGGTGTCTTGTGAAAATCCAGATTCTGATAAGCAGGTATGGGGTGAGGTCTGAGATTCTGCATGTCTTACAAGCTCTTGGGAAATGTCACAGGCCACATTCTGAATAGCAAAACCATAAGCAAGTAGGGATTGCTGAGGACTTTACATAAGGGAATATTTACAATACCTTGAGTTTGTAAGATTAGATAGCCTAAACATTCTGAAGTGTACTAATTTAATTCATGCTACATCCCTGTGAAATGTGATTGATGCAGCCCGACCTTTTTGGGTGTAGATCCCCTAGTACTGGAAAGTTAGCCAAAGTTTTATAGCTGGAAAGAGCCTCATAAATCAAAGATAGCTTCTTATTTTAAGGTGAGGAAACTTATCTGTCTTCTTTGAAGTTGTTCCAGGTCTGAAAACTCTTGTGATTTGCATGTGTTGCTCAGTGTTATGTAGGTTCTTTATAGACAAAGTTTGGATGAAAATCTTCAGTTCACCCCAGGAAACTTCCCAGGCTTGCCTTACTCTTTGGGCAAAGCTGTCAGACAGGATGTGGGATTGGATTTCTGGAAGAAAGGGTTATAAACAGGAAGATATGATATTGGGGGTTATATACTTGAACATCTTTCACTAGGAGATCTAAGATTTTATGCTATTTTCCATTTTCTTTGTAACCTAAATCAATGGATTGAGTGTAGTACATCTCACTCTTTTCATAAGCAAAATTAGGTGTAACAGCTCCTACCTCATCTATGTCACTGTGTAGTTGGCAGAACTTCCCAAATGTACTGTGCCCCTGTCAGGTGCCCAACACTGTTCTGAGCACTGCAGATACTCAAGACAAATACAACCCTCATCCCCATGGAACTCACATGGATGAGAAGAATGACATGAATAACGCAAGTTCCAGCTCAATGTGTTCATATGGAGACCATATGAAGACCATGGGAGTTCATGATAAGGAGACCCAATTAGGAGTTTCAGACAGCTTCTCAGAGGAAGAGGTCTTTCACTTTAAACTAAAAAATGAATAATAATTAAGATGAGGAAAAGATATTGGCTGGGTAAGAGCCTTGAGGTAGGAGGGAGTTTTGGCTTTAGGAATCACAAAATTGCTGGAGCAGATATGCAGCAATCAGGGTGGTACAAAGACAGATGAGGAATAAGCTCAATCAGATCTTGTAGAACTAATTAAGGATTTGGAGTTTTAGTCTAAATAAGACATGGAAAGGTTTTAAGCAAGAGGGTATTTGACTGATTTGTGACTTAAGATGATCTTGGCTGATACAGAGAATGCCTTGAGGAGGAATGACTGTGGGGAGGGTTGGTTCTGTCTGATCCAGGCAAGAAATAATGGTGACCCCAATTACAGTGCCGGTAGTGGGGCTGGAGAGGAGACACACTCTGGAGGTATAATTGACAGGCTTGGTGATTGCTTGATGTGAAAGTGAGCAAGGAAGAAGAACAGAGCAACTTGCAGGTTTCAGGTAGAAAATCTCAGTGCATGGTGGAGGAGGTTACTAATTGGAGTAATGGGGGAGAGCAGTGTTGGACTCATGGCTGATCATCAGTTCCGTTTGGACATGTCCTATGATAGGTATAGATGAGCAATCCAAGCCATGATGTCAGGGAGGCTGCTGACGACAGGAACCTGGTTCTGGGTGTCTACTGAGGCTGGTTATATTGATTTGGGATCTTAGTGTATTCCTGGAGAGATGGTATTTCAAGCCAGAGTGATCCTGAGGGAGGAAATGCACAGGGGAAGAGAGAAGACAGGACAGCAACTAGAGGTACAGTGCCACTTGGTGATCAGATGACACAACGAATGGAAAAAAATAAGTGAAGAATAGCTTTAAAAATTAAAGGATTTTATTGTTGTTTCACTGTACTGTATTTACTATGTAAATAATGTGCTTCTCTAACACTGCTGCCCGTGGATGGGAGAAATTATACTTAGTGTTTTCAAATCTGTGAGATGGCTTCCTCAAAGTTGTTTTTTTTAACCTCTATTAAAAGAAAAGCCCATCAGGAAGGATTTACTCTTATCAAGTCATGCAACAGTCATTTCATTTTCAAATCATTAACAGGAAGGCATCCTCATCTGACCATTCTTGCTGCAAAACCCAATCTCAGAAGCCTGATACAGTCTCCTCAACTTCCCTGGGAGCTTTACTGATTCCAGTTGGGATCCTCTGCTTTAATCAAACACAGGAGGAGCCTGGCTATCTCTCCCATCAGCTGATTTCATTTTTTCCTCTGGTCTTGGCATTCAGCTATAGATTGTTCCCTTGAATTTCATTACTAACTTACATGAGATGAACAGATAATAGGAAGCTGAACTCATTTTCTAATTTACTTCGAAACAGAATTCTAGATTATATTTATGGGGAGGGACTTTGTCAGCCTGGGACAAGTGAGAACTGTCTTCCACCCAGAATTTAAATACATTTTTGAAGGAAGGTGTCCTTTCCAGGAACAGTTCCTGTGTGTGGTAGCAGGGGTGGGGGTGTGTGAGGGACTCTTATTTGCCATAAAATAAATCCAGTGAAAAGCAAACATTCTGCAGTGTCTAGCCTGCTAGACTCTTATTCAATGCTAGTTTGCGTCTTTGAATTCCATCAAGCATCTCTCTTAATAATAGGAAAGTTTACAGTGTTCACCTTAAATATAAAAAGGCTCTTTCATGGCAATTATCTTTCCGTGTCATAGAGATGCATTAGATGGAATCTATTTCTTGGTAGCTGAGATTCTGTTCTTCACTGTGACATTCACAGGTGGAAATTTATTTTTGAACTTGTGGCCATTTGAACTGGATTTTAAAAATTTGCATCTAAGACTTCACATGCATGTGATCTTTGATCTCCTGAGATGCTTCTCACCTGATGAAGGTCCAAGATTTGCTGGGGTGGTGCACTGAAGCGCATGGACTCCACACCAGGGGTGTGGAATCAAACTTCTGGCACTGCTACTTGCCAGCTGATGGAGTTGGGGTGGTTATTTATCCTGCAGCTTTCTTAACAGTATAATTAAGTAGTGGACATTTTGTGGGGCTTATTTTAAAGAGGAAATAGGCAAGTGTAAGTTGAGCACTTAGAAGACTGTCTCTAATATATATGCACTGTATTCATTTTGGCTATTACCTCTAAACCAGGGCAGCTGATTAGACTGTGTAATAAGTAGTACGAGCAGCCAATCATCAACCAGTCTTATGTTCAGTGCTTGACATGCATTCATCTCCTTTAGCTTTTCTTGCAATAATGAAATGGATACTATTATTTTCTCCATTCCACAGAGACATAATAAGCTCATGGTCACATAGCTAGTAAGTAAAGGAGCTTAGATTTAAACCTGCTTTTGACTCTAAATCCCTGGCCTTACCCTCACTGTATATTTGAAGGGTTTTCTGGGGTTTTTTTGGTACTGGGGACCTAACTTGGTCCCTTGCGCTTGCGAGGCAGGCGGCGGCGCCACTGAGCTAAATCCCCAGTCCAAAGTATTAAACCCATATAGTCCTCTTTACTTTTAGGCTAGTTTCTTTTTTCTTTCTTTTTTTCTTCTTCTTCTTTTTTTTTTTTTTTTTTTTTTTGTACCAGGGATTGAACTCGGGTCCTTGCTCTTGTGCAGCAGGCGGCGAAACCACTGAGCTAAATCCCCGCCCGCTCACTGTATATTTGGATTGAAGAATAGGGAAAAGAAGCAAGGATCAAGGTCATCAGAGTAGAGGCTTCTTCGGCCTTTTAACCCGGTGCCCACATGGTTTTGGAGCAAGCTTTCCCTTGTCATCCCTTCGAGAGGGGAATCACATGAGGAGAAGTGATTGGAGAGGCTGAAGTCTCCAATCTTCCTGGGATTTAGATTTTTTCCTTCTTCTTGCAATCCTACCTTCTGTCAATTTCCTCGTTTATTCTATCCTTGACTTTACTAGATCCTTATCCTTTAAACCCCAAATTTCTACATATGTGTGTGTTTGGGATGGATAAATAAAGCCTCAGGGTACAGTGGCGGGAGCTTCATTTCCAGTTCCAGGACTTCATATCTGATCCATTCTTTGCTATTAATTGGCAGCATAATCCTGGGAAAGGCACTGAATTTTTCTGGGTCTTATGAGTTCAGGATTGGAAAGAGTCTGGTATCCTCTGGTTCTGTCAGCCTGCCCCTGAATCTGTTACTTTTGGGAGCTATATTGGTGAGAGTAAGGGTGTTGGTGGTGAGGTAGTGATGGTGGTGATGGCAGAGGAGATGATGGAGATGGTGATTATGCAGCAGAAGTAATAATGATGGTAGTGGACATGGAGGTGGACATCATGGTGGTTGGTGTAGAAATGAAAGTGGAGGTGACAGCAGCAGTGCTGCTGGTGGGTGCTGGCGGAGATGCTGGTGGTGGAAGTGGAGAAGATAATGTTGGAGGTGGTGGTGGTGTTAGTGGTAGAGGTGGAGATTATAGTGGAGGTGGTAACAACAGTGGTACTGGTGGCGGGAGATGAAGCGGAGATGACAGTAGAGTTGGTGGTGTTAGTGTTAGCTGTTTGGGTGGCGGGAGAGAAGAGAGGTGGAAATTATCATGGAGGTGGCAGTAGTCATAACTAACAATGGTCTTTAACTGGCAGCATGCACTATACTTATTGCTGAGCACCCATTATCTCACTCAATCCTCCAAGAATTGGTGTTGATTTAACTTTGCAGATGAGTAGCCTGAGCTTTATAATGTAAAGCTGATCATATTTTTGCTGGTGAAGCTGCCAGGTCAGGTAAAGGTAAAGCTAGAAGTGTGCAGGGTATACTTGCTTGGGAAATTTGTGATAGGTATATGGTGGAAAGGTCCATTTTTGTGTTCTGCTTTGCCTAAATTCTCTTCCAAGATGATCCAGATGTGCCCAAGTTGTGCCCAGGTGGAAATTTAGGCTCATTGTTGTCAGATTTCATTCTCCTGAGGCCACACAGCATAGAGCAAGAATGTGGTGCCCTCCTGGTTTTACCAGGTACTCTTTGGTGGCTTCCCCTGTATTTCTTTGTACACTTCCCTGTTTAGAATACAACCCAACTCTTCTTTGGGTCTTGGCCTGCAGCTTCTCTGACAAAGGCTTGTAGTATCTTCAAGGGGACTGTGAGTTAAAGGGCTCTTGAGGTGAATTATTTTGGGAGAAATGAATATCTTCCAATGTATCTCTTTGGTAAATATGACTTTCTGCATCCTGTTTCCCCTACTGACCTTCACATGTTCTGTTTGTACCCTGCGGAGCCATCTTGGAGAGAAGCAGTGAAAGAAATGAGTTTTTAGTGTAAATAACTACGGGTAAGTTAGCAGTGGGAGGGAGGTTGGGGGGGGGGCTTAAAGATAAAGCTGCTGGGGCTGGAGATTTAGCTCAGTGGTGCTGCTGCCCACCTCACAAGTGCAAGGTCCTGAGTTTGATCCCTGATACAAAAAAAAAAGAAAGAAAAGATAAAGCTGCTTTCCCTGAAGGCAGTTGTCAGAACCCAGTGCTCCTCAGTCCCCATCTAGCCCTCCTTCTTGGACTACTCTTGCTTGCATGAGGAGATTCTTTCTCTTCCACTCAGGATGGGAATGAAATGTAGTTGACACTAGACACTAGGGCCTAAGTCAGGAGCGTTAGGTTTGAGTCCTTTGGACAGGGAACCTGGAGATCAATGAATTTTAAATGCCCTCCTATTACAAGTCCTGACTTGATATCTGTAATTTCCTTTTCTCTTCAGCTTACATTTATTAAGATGCCACTATGTGAGGGTATTTTGTTATGCACTGAGTATACAGCAGTGAAGATGTCTTGCCCTCACTAAGTTAACGGTTTAGTTCATACTGTAGTGCTTGATGATGAGGTAGGAGTGAAAGATCTTGGTGAAATCATAGAAGGACTTAGAGTTGTATAGTCAAGAAAGGCTCCTGGTGGCAGTTACATTTTAACAGAAACTATAGACCAAGAGCTGGACAAAGCATAGGCAGTGGTGCTGGTGGTAGGGGAAGATAGGGAGAGAGGAGAAGGAAGAACAGGTGAGCAAGGTGTGATCTAGGCAGAGGATCAAATGTTCAGGGACTGGAGACCAGAAAGAACAGAGGGGCTGACAGGTGAACAGAGACCAGAGCATAAAATCCAGTAGGCATCTGACACTCCATTCTGTGCACTGAATTGAGTCTCCTCCAGATTTATGTGTTGAAGTCTTAACCCCAAATGTGACTATATTTGGAGACGAGGATTTTAGGAGGTAATTAAGATTAGATGGGGTCATATGGTAGGATCCTGATCCAGTCAGTCAGTCTCCCCCTCCCTCTCTCTCCCTCCCACCCACCTCATGTGTATGTGTGTGTGTTCCTCTTTCTCCCTCTCATTTTTCATATCTTTCACCAGCACTGACTCTACCTCTACCAGCACCAGCACCAGCGCCAGCACCTTGGTCTTAGACTTGCAGCCTCCATGACTAAGTGAGAAATATCTGTTGTTTAAGCTAGTCAATCTGCAACATTCTATCATGATAGCTGAGGTGTTGGATACACCCCATATTTAGACAGAGGAGGGCAGAAACTACCTCTTACCTTGGATCCTCATTGATAATTGTGTAGCAGTAGCATGAAGTGGTTGCTGGTATCTGGCTTTACCTTTTGGGTGACATGGGTCAATAATACCTTGTAGCACACAGTGCCTAAAGACTAACTCTGTCCTCTGGGCCCACAGGAAGCTCTCAGCTCTGTGCTCATCCTCTTCTGGACCTCCTCATGCTGCAAGGAATCTCTGGCCCTGTTCAGCTGCTCCTCAGCCTCCATCACAAGCACTTAGCTCTGGTTCTCTAGGCAGATTTGGGGGTTATGGGACCTCAGGAAAGCAGAGAGGAAGGGAACAGTTAGGCCTGTTTGTGTTTCCCCACACCTAAGATACTCAAGCTCCCTCTGCAGCATGGGCCAACTCTGGCTCTAAGGGGAGCTTGTTGGAAGGCATACACTGCCAGGTGGGGAGCCACTACGCTTGGCCTTATGGACTGTGTGGATTTGGGCCCCTCATCCCACTTCTTGGGGAATTCTGCTGGTTCACTACTACATGAATCTCTTAGATCTTTGTCTTACGAGCTGTTCATGGTTTTGATTATTATTTACAAGGAACTAAATTCTATTAGAAACTAAATTCTATTATATTCTAACAGCCTTTAATCAATGTGAACATGCCATGCCTACTGGTGGCTGGTGTGGGCAGATCCATGATGGGGACACCCCAGCTGTGTGCTTCTCCAGGTCCACAGCCTCCCCTGCAGGCGTGGACGGTATCAGCATTGTGCCCTGCTACCACTGCCCACTGCTGCACCATGTGCTATCAGGGAAGGAGCTTTTGGTTTTGTCTGTCATGCTGGGAAATAAAGCTATAGGCTTCTGTAACTATACCACACTTGAGGATTTTACTATCACTGCATTTAGAGCAGACTGCTTGCACAGAAAGCCACACAGCCACATATAGTTGAGATCCACATAGAAAAATATTTATTTAACAGGTTCCAATTGTTCATTTACCATGCATCATAAGGAACAGAGGCACTAAACCACAATGACAACCCTAAATGCTATTGACTTTGAGTGCAAGTGATTGTCCTACAGCTCCCAGACAGGAGGGCTAATTTTAGAAATATATATTTGTGACTGTAGCAATTTAGTTTTCTTCTTGTACTGAAGCTTGTAGAACACAATGAGATGAATGGAATGCTTAGCAAATAGCAGGCCATTTGGATTCTGATTCTGTGCCATGTTTCAGAGGTCTCTGGCATCCACATGGTGGATGGAGTCACACTGGGGAAAGTGTTCTTTGCTGGGCTCCATCAAATTGTGAGGGCAAGGATGGGACATCAAACCATCTGTCTTCGTGGACAGAAGCAGCCATCTGTGGTGTATACATCATTTTAAAGCTGTGGCCTGTGCCCTTCTCTGAAAACAAAACCCCAGTAGCTCTTCTATCTTCTCCTAAAGAAAATGTCTCAATAATAGGACAAGAAGACAGATTTGTTTAAAGAAGGTCTCCAAGTTGATGGTCACCATCAGGTATCCACATTCACTTTGTGACCAAATATGCCCCATTTGTATTGTATCTGAAGCCTCTCTACTTTCCGTGGGCAAACTTAATAAGTGGTGATGGCACGCGCAGCAGCCATCTGTTAGTAAGGAATGCCCTGCAGCTGAATCAGGTACCTTCTCAAAGCTGAGAAAATAATGGAAAGGGAGATGTATGTGCTGGCAAAGTTGTACATGGCTTGGTTTATGGTGATCATAGAAAAGATGGAAGAGGAAAAAGGGAGAAAAAGCAAAGAACAGAAAGGAGAGATGACATTGCTTTATGTACTGGAGAAGCTGTAAAGAAAGGGGAGAGATGCAAGTGGAAAAGGAAAGGAGTGGAGAAAATGAGGAAAGGAAAAGGAAAGGGAGGGAGGCAGGAGGAAAAAAAGAACAAAAGAAAATTAGAAACAAGAATGGGGAGAGACACTTGGAATGACAGGGACTGGAGGGGGTGGTTATGCAGGAGAGAAGCCAGCGATAGTCCTTCAAGACTGTCAGCTCAGACTGTGGACACACATTAAATATGACACTTCAAAGGCAGGAAAGACATCGAGAATGGGCCAACACCCAGTAATGTGGGCTCCACCTCAGTTTGTGCTTCTCTTAGACTAGTGTTCTCCAGTTTGAGTAAGTACCAGAATCACCTAGAGGGGTTGTTACTGCCAGATTGCTGGGTTCCTGCCTTGCAATCTCTGATTTCACAAGTTTGGGTTAGGCCCTGAGAGTTTCCATTTACAGTAAGTTTCTAGATGTAGCTGATGCTGCTATTCCAGGGATTCCTCTTTGTGAACTACTGTCTTGAAGGTTAGAAACTGTACCAAGGTTGGTACCGAAGCGGGTTTCTCAGGTCAGACAAGGTTAGTGAGTGTGATCAAGGTCTCAACTGACTTGCAGAAGCAGATAGGCAAACACTGATGTATAAAGTGAGAAAGCATTAAAACCTTTTATTGGATGTATTTGTCTCTTCTTGGCTTTTCATTCAACTAACCATATGCTTACTTTCCACTGGCAATTGCTATGTAAATGTCAGTTGATAGCAGATGTTCCTCACCCTACTATATGCAAGTTTATTAGCCACAAAACCTGATAGTGTTCTCTAGCCGTGCTGGTTTCCCATTGTCTCCCTCCACTCCTTTGTCACAGCCACACTGAGCCTTGCAGCTCTCAGAAGGTAAACTGCCATTGTGTTCCTCCATTTCCTGTCATGGCTGTGTCTGCCTGGGCTCTTACTCTTCTTTCCTTTCCAGTCTGAATGTTGCTGTCTATGGGGAAGTGAGCTGGCTGTTCTCCTTGCTTTCACACTGCACTGCTCAGACCGCTGCCAGGGTCTTTAGCAAACCAGACTGTGGCTATCTTAGTCATATCACCATGACCTAGGACAGAGTTCATAACAGACCGCAGGCAATCAAGAAATGTCTGCTGAGTGACTGAAGTCCAGGGAATACAAATTAGAAAACAGTGGAGGATGTTTAATTCTTGCTTGCTGTGATCAGAATTAGAATTGGAAAATAGGGGTAGGAATAGTCAAGAAAAAGACTAGCCATAATAAAGAAATCCCAAATCATCCTTAACATCCCCACTGTACTCTCAAGTCTTCAATAATGGAAATCTAATGCCAGGTGGAAAAGAAAAACTTTGGGGTTTATTTAAATCACACAAACCACTTTGTTAGGGAAGATAAAGTCTCCAGAACTTTTCTGCTTAATCCTAATGAAATATCCTTTTTAAGTAGGTACTTAGATAAATGGATGAATATAGGTGACAAATGGATTTGATGAACAGATGAACAGGTAGGTGATGATGAGTGGATGGATAAATGGATGGACAAACAGATGGATTCCTGGTAGGCAAAGTCACCAGGTCATGACCTGAAGTCATGTTTTGTTTGCTAAACATGTTACAGCTAACTTGGGCTGGGTTTTACTTTCCTTTTCATGGGAAACATGTATCCCCAAATTTTGCTAAATGTCTATTCTTGGGGAATCTGGTTCTAAAGCTGAATAATGGAGGGAGCATTGTACTGACCTGCATGTCACTAGATCTCATGTTGTAGTCAGCACTAGAGCCTAAAACTGGGGGGGGGGGGAGCCCAAAATTGCAGTAAGAAATAATAGCCTCACTGCACAACCAAGGGTTGAACTCTGTGTTTGAGCAGCATGGCGGGGTGATGTTGCGAGATCGTGGGCGAATCACCTGGCTTCAGTTTCCTCACTTTTAAAATATGGGCTAGTCTCTAAGTGTTCTTCTGCTCTTTGATTCTCTCAGATTCTAAGCTAAATTGTGGGGAACACACAGATAGATACCTTTACTTTAAAGATGGCAGGTGGCCAGGGTCAGATGCATCCATGCTGCCATGTCCCAGGCAGAACCTGATGCATTTCTGAAAGTTAAACCAAGCAGGCAGCTTCGAACGCTATTGGAATGTCAGGCAGCAGTGCAGGATGTTGTCGGGCATCTGTATTCTGCTTTTGAAACAACAGTATTCTGTCAAAGATGAATCCATGTCATTATCTAATGGCTGTTGTCATTTTAGTGTGGCGATCAAGAAGGAAAAATGAAAATAATATCTTATGTAGAGAAACAGGTATGAAGGTATTTCATGACTTGGAGTGCAAGGTTGTCTAGAATATAATACAGACCTATCAATAACTTGGTTAAAACAGTTTACCTGCTTTACATGAGTAATCTCAGTTCACTGATCTTCATTCAAGTTCACACTGAAGTTATTTAACTGAGGGCTGCACGATGCGCCACACAGACCAAAGCATTATAGATTTTTTTCCCCCATGTAATACACAAGTCCAAATTGATTGCAGCCACACATAAATTTAGTCGAATCTTTAATACATTCTATTAAAGTGTGAATACGGCTTTAAAGCTTTGTCTTAGCTACAGAGCAACTGGAACTGGAGTTAAACCAATTGCAAACAGCCAGAATAGAAAGTTACCTTTGGACATGGTACTTATTCCCAACAGTCTACCACCTAAAATAATGAACTTTTTCTTTTCAAATGTAAAAATGAGCAATTACCTGTCATTATAAAATGACCGATTTCACAGAGGAGCTGGTTTGGCTTCCTTTCCCTAGGGAGGCTAACCTCTATCACACTGCCCGTGGATACATGCCTCACATGTCATGTACCTGTATGCCCCATGCCCCATTTTCTAGAACAAAAGTTATCTTTCAAAACACAAGAAAGGCACCAGCCATTTTTCCCACCTCTAGTTGAGGCAGGGAAAGTATATTTCAGTAGCCCTGCTAGGTAGCTGGCACAATCTGCAGTGTTGTAGAATGGCTAGGCAAATTTTGGACTGAGTGGTACAAAATATAGCTGTGTACTTCCAGAATTATTTAAACTTTAAATAATTTGGAGTTCCTTTCTGTGGAAGGCTATGAAAAGATCAGATAAACCTGTTCTCTACTACAGGCAAGAAATCATACTTGAAGACAGGATCGGGTTTCAGAGTTTTGCATTACAATATTGCAAATACAGGTTATGTCCGGAGGTTTCTGGGGGGCTTGCTTGATTTGACGTGACTGTGCACATGTCTCTAGGAAAGGGAGGAAGAGGGAACCTTACTACTTTGGAAGAAGAGCTAGGAAGGATTATTTTCATCTGCACTCTCCTGTATGATAGGCAATAGCCGTATGCTTCCTCTCTCAACTGAGATGTGCTGTAAAAGTAAAAACTATACTGAGTTTCATAGACTTAGTATCAAAAAAAATGCAATTAACATCTCAATTTTAGCACTGCTTACATATTGAAATCACATGTGAAATTGCATTTCTTGTATATTGAATTAAATATTAAAATTGATTTCACCTATTTGAACGTGATTACTCAAAATTTTAAATTATGATTTACATTTGGTATTTTCACTAGACAGAATTGCTCAGTGTCCATTTTACATAGTGGGATTGTAGTTAATGTTTACTTTCTTGTGTTTCTTTATTTTCATGAGAAAATGAAAGTACTGTGACTCGAAAAATAGATATCATGGATTTTGGAGTTTGGGAATCATGGGTCCTGGCTGTGGCTTTTGACAACTCATCTCTGGTTGTTGACTTTCTCATTTGCTAAATGAAGATACTGTGTTGACCTCACAGGTCAGAGATCACCAGGTTCTCAGGGATGAGAAATGCATGGGAAACAAATGGAGTGCTTAGAGAATGACAGAGAAAACCCAGAAACAATTCAGCATTATTCTTCCTTGTATCTCAAGACCTGCTGGATGTATTATTGTAAGACTCTGATCTATTTCTACTCCAATCCTTTGTCTCTTGTTCAAGTTTGTACTTGCCGTTATACCTACCTGCTCTAGACCCAGAAAAAATACTTTTCCTTCAGAATCTCTCATATGGCCCCCTATCTGCTGCCAGTTATTCAGAATGAGCTACTTCTCACTTAATTAGCTCATTTTCATTTCAGAACAAGAATTTCATCCTGGCTGAAACTACAAACCAAGCCATAGGTCTTGATCTGCCCTAATCCTATCTCCTATCTGGATTCCAGGTCTTAGTTTTTACCAAACTCTGCTTCTCTTGATAGGATGATCAAAGACCACTGAGGCCAGGCAAGTGTGTGTGGGAAGTTACAGAAGAATAAGGATCAGGTAAGGAAGAGATCATGAGAATGAGAAACAAACACAGGGGAGAAGTAATTTTGTAACTCCTCTCCCCCTGCCCCACAGCCCTCCTTTTCTCAGTGCCTTTGCCAGTTGGCTTTAAAAGCTGTACTCTATTCAGTCCATAGCAAGTACATGGCACGTCTTTCATCCTCCTAGATTCTGCTGCCTGAAGAACCTCCTCCCACAATGTAGCATACCACACGTCTAAAATCATGCACTCAATTTCCATATTCTGAGAAATAGCTCCTTAGATGAAGATGGTTGTACTTGTTCTGTGAAACTCAGCGACAGAGAAGAAAAATGTAAAGCTTTGTGAAGACACATAGCTTGCCCGGGTATGGCAAGTTTCCTAGCTTCTTTACAGCTAATGGGATGAACTGCTTCCTCAGAGCCACATGAGATGAAAACAAGGAGCAGAAACTTGGGAACAAATTTGGGATAGTACAGGTGGCTGGAAGCATCTGTGCTCCTCAAAGCAATGAAAAAAGCCCCCGATTTCTCATGCAAGTATTTTTTAAAATCAGAAAAGTTCCCCCCACCCTGCCCCTTCTCCTCCAGCAGCTGTAACTAGGTGATTAGGAATAGACTCTTGACTTAAGATAGTAGTTTTGCCTTTTCATCAAATCAGAGTTACTTTGCCTATTTTTAGATTTACTGACTGTTCTCAGGGTAGCAAATTCAAAGGGAAGAAATAAGCAAATCAGTTTGGATTTCAAAGCCAGGGCTGAGGTCTGACAGGAAGAACCTTTGGAAGTTACCAAGGGTACAGTTTCCCAGGCCCTCCGTGCTGACAGAAGGGCTTTATGGAGACTTGTCTTTGGGAAACTGAGCTATTTCAGTGCCAGAGAACATACCATGGGGGCCCTTAGTCTTGTGCACCCCAGGCAAGGGGTGCTCGGGCAAGCCAACCCTGGGTGCACGAACATGGCTTTTTCCTGGAGCATTTATTACTGAAATATTTGCAGTCAACCATGGGCAGGCATCAGTTGCTGCCAACTATCACTTCCCTGCAGTTTCCTAGAAAATGCAAATGAACTTTCCTTATGACTCAAATTTTGGAGAGGGAGGAAGCATTCCTGAAAACTTAAATATTGTTTGAAGATATCAGCCCTCTATGTGAGAACTTAGATTCTGGGTTCTTGGCTTCCAAGAAAAAAAAAAGCAAATGCCCTAATCTTCCTTGTTTTCTCTCTGTAGATCAACTCTTTTTTGATAACTGTGACTTCAGTTGTTCATGAGCTACAGAACATCTTTTTCTGTCAAAACTGCAGACATGGGGATGATCAGATCACATAGTCAGAATGCCAGCTCGCTGGGATGCAAACAAGTGTACATGCAGCCAGCATCTGGTCCATGTAGGGGACAGTGAGTGATGTCTCTCAAGGGCCTGATGGTTTCCGTGCTGCCAATGTCGCAGTTTAGTGCCAAAAAAGCAATGAGCATGTTCCTAGCTAAACTTGAAGTTTGTTGGTGGTGGTTTTGGTTGAATTTTTTTCCAGTGTGAAGATGGAAGAGATGATGTACCTAAGAGTGACTGAACTGAACCAGAGGTGCTGTTGCAGATGTCAGCCTCATGATTAGAGTGTGCACACCTAGCACATGTATATCCAAAAAACATTCTTGGTGATGCACTAGCCTTGATTTTGCTTCCCCTGAAATCAAATGCAAAGTCAGTGTTGTTAAATATGCTTCTTCATTACCAAAGGGGAAACTGTCATTTGACTTAAAAATATCACTGGGACCTCATTATGCAATTGTTCTTTAAAATATAAATACTGTTTCATCTAATATGGCTGTACTATATGTATATATCTATTTCTTTAAAACAAGACAAAACCAGATTTATGGACAACATAAAATATTTTCTGGATACACCAAGAACAATGAAAACACTTTTAAAATTAACAGGCATCAACAGGTATAAATACACTGTCTAAAGCATTTAATGGTCTTTAACGGAGCCAACTCCCCCAAGCTTGAAACAGCGTTAAATTCTCTTTTGCTGGTGGCAAAAGAAGCTGTCAAGCACAACACTGATAAATTGGTACCATTTCCTGGCCAGTAAGCACAGAACTAAGGGGCTAAATATTTTATGATTTTTTTGTTTGTTTATTTTTGTTCTCATGCTGCTTCTTTTCCCCTCTCCTCTCTCTTGCCTGCTCAGGGCTGATTGTCGTGACATTAGCCGTATGCTGGATGCCAAACCAGATTCGTAGGATCATGGCTGCAGCCAAGCCCAAGTACGACTGGACCAAGTCCTACTTCCGGGCATACATGATCCTGCTACCCTTCTCCAACACCTTCTTCTACCTCAGCTCCGTGGTAAACCCGCTCCTGTACAACGTGTCCTCGCTGCAGTTCCGCAGGGTGTTTGGGCAGGTGCTGCGCTGCCACCTGAAGCTGCCCCACGCCAACCAGGAGAAACGCCTACGCGCCCAGGGCAGCTGCAGCACCGACAGTGCACGCTCGGCCCGCAGCCCGCTCATCTTCTTCACTTCCCAGCGCAATTCCTCTGTAAGGAGAACTAACAAGGTTTTCTTGAGTACTTTTCAGAGCCAGGCCATGCCCAAGACTAAGCTCCAGCCACTGAGTCAGGAGTCAGCACAGCCCAACTCAGAGATGAAGCCAGTCAACTCTGCCACAGAGAAGGGTTTTCAGGAGCACGAGGTATGAAGATTAAGAGAGGAAGCTCTGAGTGGGACCTGGCCCTCTCTACCAAGCAACGTTACCCTCAGCAGCCCCAAGATAAAGTGAGCCCCCACTGGGGACACAATAAAGTTAAAGGTTTCTGAAAGGGCAGATGCCCTCTCTGGTGGCTTCTAAGGGCCGATTTCTGCCAACTGGCCATGGACTCTGGCTTACAGGGGTGCTGCACTTGGCACCACTCTCTTCCTTCAAGTACACATTAAAAATTCAGCTGGACTGTTTCTGCTGGGAGCTCTTTCACTATTTGCAAATGAACAAAAAGAATAGCCTCCTCTCTCCCCAGAATGAAAAGACACTCAGAATAAACTCAGGGAGGTGGGGAGCAAGGGCCCGAAGAACAATACAGGCAGGGTGGCAGCTCCTTCAGCTTCAACAGTGTGCCAAGAAGAGGGCTAATTTGAGGAGCAGGACAGTGGTAGGGAATGTGGGCCTGAGGGCCGAGGCAGAGCTGCCCCTTTTCTTGGGTCTCGGCCCGTTGCAAAGAGGCGTGTTGCAGCAGCTGATGCACACTGAGTTCAGTTTCCCTGGGGAGCAGAAGGACTGGTACCCGGCAGAGGCGATGAGACAGGCCGCGGAGGACGCACAGGACTTGCGATACATGATCCCTGCAACACAGACCCAAAGGAGCTGGGTTAACGAGCACTGGCCAAGTCCCTCTGTCCCTCCGAGCCCAAATCCACAGGGGTAGTGCTGCCTCACTCCTTCCACAGCCCAAGAACTTGATGAGCCTGGAAGGCACTTCAGCTTGCTTCTCTGAGCTCCCCAAAGTTAGAGCTATGGCTAAAGAGGCAGCCACCATTGTACTGTTTTTGACAAAATGTTTTCAGAAGCTATTTTAGATGCTTACACCAGTGAAAAAAGAACTTAAAAAAGCCAATCTTCACACACTTTGTATTACAGGCTTTTATGTGCTTCAAACTATGTCATGCTAGGACAACAGCACATGGCTACGAGTGACCACAGAGAAATGGCTCTCAACTATGTGTTTATATAATAAATTCTGGAATACCTTGACTAAAGACTAATTCCTCAAAGGGAATAAATCGTTACTGTAGGGGGTCTGACCTTTCCCAGGTTTGAAGGATCCAGTGGGTTTATTGGAGATATGGCCTGGCTGACTCTTTCAGGGAAGAAGCTCTGTCTTTAGGTCTGTCCTTAGGCCATCTGCCAAGTTAACAGCAAAGAGCTAGTATTCAGTAACATGCTATACTATCTGGGTTCATAAACTTCTTGGGAAGACTGGAGACCTATTCTCAAGGAGCCTATGTGTCACTGAATTAAGGTGTCCTGCATAATCAATTGACTTCTTAAAGTTGAGAGTTTACTCAAGTCAAATAACAGCTAAGTTATTCAAAGACTTTCCTGGGTGATGGATTCTACACAGATGCCTGTAGTGTACTAACACATGTACTGCTGTGTTTGGATCTAGCATGTCTGCCAAAGGTCCCTGTGTTAAGGCTTGTGCCCCCATCATGGTGCTATTGGGAGGTGGTGGCACCTTTGAGAGGCAGGGCCTAGTGGGAAGTCTTAGATCAATGAGGGCATATTCTTGAAGAGAACAGTGGGACCACACCCTCCCCAGCATGATATGCTGTCCTGTGACAGGCTATGACCAGGGACTGAAACCTCCAAAACCATTAGCCAAAATAAAGCTTTGCTTTTCCTAAGTAGATTATCCCAGTTATTTTGTTATAATAATGGAAAGCTGACTACTACATACTAAGAGCAGGCCAACAAATGAGGTCCCTTGGTCATCCTTACTTTACTCTTAAAATCCTGAGGGTCGGTAATTGAGGTTTTAAAAACTTACCCAACATCATACATGTTGAAAGTATAGCAACTGGGATTTGAACCTAGCATTTTGGCTATTATCTGTAATACTGCGTAGCAATGGACAGTGAATTAACACTGAAAATGGTAGTTTGTAGGGTGGCTCTTCTCTGAAGATGATTTTTGGTGTGTGGCTATTTTCTATCAATGAATTTTTTTTGACAAATGTTTAACACTGAAGGACTTTGCAATGAGTAGTCTCCACCCGTTTGCTCTTGTGTACAACTTAGAGACATAAAGCATCAATCTCACCAGTAGGTGGGGGCCTCTGCCCCCTAATTCCCTACAGATGTTTGGGCAGATGTGGTCTAGGTTTGCCTCCTCCATGAGAATTGCTGCTTTGGGTGTATAGAAATAGTAAAGAACCAGACTAGCAAAAACTACAAGTGAGAAGTACAAAGTACTTTAGATTTGCCTTCAAACATGCAATTTTATGTCATTTTTTTCTCTATAACTACACATTTGGAAAAACTGATTTTTCTAGCACTGTTACAAAATCCTAGAAGGGTGCTGCTCTAGCAAGATAAAGCTCATGTAGAGAGGATGCATGTCCATGGGGGAGGCACTGTTTGATTTCTAAGGAATATGCTTCAGGTAATCACTACATTTTTCTATCCACTGTCCCTTTGGGAAACTAAGTTTTACTTACTATCTTTTTAGTCTTAATTTAAAAATATTAATGTTATTTGCCACTTCAAGTGAGTTTTCTTCCTTTAAATTAATTTTAAGAAGGTAGGAGGTATTGCACTAAGGAATGGGAAAACTTGAGATTAAGAAGGGCTTTGAGAAAGCAAAGGCATTTACTTCACACCCACCCTCTTGATTGAAGTTAGACTGGTGGAGATGCATGGGATAGGGCTGGGTAGGGAGACCCGGGAGGTGGGGTGTAGAAAGGCCGATTATTTGGAGTCTGCAAAGAGGGGAAAACATACTGCTTCTCCAAAGACCTCAGATAAAGAAGAGCACTCATGGTTCAACTTCACCAGGCAGCTGGGGAGGAGGAAGTAGTCTGAGGACAAAGAGGAGAGGGCAGGGAAATAGTAAGGATTGCCCTGGAAGGAGTATGTGATTGGATACCACACAGAAGCTTAAACGAAATGCCCTTAGGCAAGAGGAAGTCACAGCAGCCTGTGCTGGTGGCACTGGTGCAGAAAACCACTGCAAGGAATCTGAAGCAGAAAGAGGTGGAGGTGGGTGGAATGAATACAGTTGAAATGGAGTAAGAAATGTTGCTAAGTGGGAAGGATAGGATGAGAGTTTAGATCTATGAGCAGGTTCACTGCTTACACATGTATCAAGATAAATTCCAAGTGAGTCTAAAATCTAAATGTTGAAAAGGCCAAAAAAAAAAAAAAACAAAACAAACCCATAAAAGTACTAAAAGACACTCTAGAATCTTGGGCAATTTCTTCTATCATATAAGAGTAGTGAAGGTTCTAGGTTATTCTATGATACAACCCCAGAAGCCAATATAGAAAAAACTGACACATTCAACAAATTCAAATTAATATATACGTGTGTGTGAGAGCATATATGTGTATATATCTCCATAAAGACAAGTGAAATATTGAAAAAAAATCACAGTAAATTTTCTTAATAGGTCAAAAGTGTTCCAGCAATCAACAAGGAATACATTATAATAAGCCAGTAAAATAAATTATAAGCCATCCAAAAAAGGGAGAAAGCAAATGTACAGTTCACAGATAAGGACACAGGAAAAGCTTGGAAATACATAAAAAGATACCCACCCTCACTCATAAAGAGATGTGCAAATTAAAACTGCATCGAGACATCTTTTTTTCTTAGTACATGGGCAAAGATCAAAAAGCCCATTAGCACCACGTCCATGGGTCTTGGAAAAAGGTCCTCTCCCATACTGTTGATTAAGAGGGTAAACAGGTGTCAATTCCATGAAGATGACATGGCAATAGCTACCAACACTAGGACTACTGGATCCTACTTTAATGAATTCATCCTACAGACATTCACACATTAGCAAAATGTCCATAGACAGGAGTATTCATCAAAGAGTGGTTTTAGTAGCAGAAGAACAGATGATCACTCTATCATCAGGGACCTGGTAAATACCTTGTGTCTTATCTACACAGGAATGTCACACACCTCTGAAAGGAGAAGGATCAAATTCTGAGAATATTTTGTTACACATAAAGTGCAGCTGGACAATTCCTTTTCTTCCTTTTTTTAAATAAGTGAGTTCATGCTTCTTACTATGTTCTGGATAGTTTTAAGAGCTTTACAAATTTCAATCGTTTTAGTAACTCGACCAGTAATCCCCATTTTGCAGATGGAGAAACTGAGGCAGAAAACAGTTAAGTAATTTGCTTAGAGGATATGCAGATAATATGTGATAGAGCTGAGATTTGAACCAAGAAAACTTGGCTTCAGAAGTTAACCATTCCACTGCATTCCCATCATGCTAGAATTTGTATCCACTGGCAAGTAATGGTGATATCTGTACAAATGTATTTTGCATACATATGCACAGAATATTTTGAGAATAATACACAACAAAGAGATGATATTAGTTGTCTCAGAGACGTAGTAGGTGATCATAGAACAGGGGTGGAAAAAAACTGTAGGCTTGTTAGTATCTACCATTTGAAATCAGGACCATTAAAGTACCTTTCTCAAAATGACCTTTTAAAATAACACCTGCAATGAACCATTTTATTAAATGGCTTCCCTTTCCCAGGGGAGCACAGGGTCCTTCCTAGCTATGCCCATCAGAGACTCTTGGAAATGAATACACTCTGAGCCACAACAAGGTACCCAAAGCCCAACTCACAGGGCAGGGAGACTTGTATCTCCTTTTCCTTTAACTCAGTGCCCATGACCACAGGTCTTGGCCTGAAGGTGGAAGGGCTGTGAGTAAAACCAGAAAGGGCCTTCTCACAGATTACTGGTGGAAGCGTAAATCAGCATGCAATCAGAAAGATCTATAATATACATATGTATTTTTTTGTGTGGTACTGAGGATTGAACGTAGGGTTTTGTGCATGCTAAGCATGAGCTCTGCCACTGAGCTAAATAAATCCCCAGCCCTATAATAATTTAAAATGTACGAATCTAACAGATCCATTCCTTAGCATTTACCCTTCAAAACAAAACACACTTTCACATCCCTATCTGGAAAAAGGCATGTTCATAATACAGCATGTTAAACAGCAGTTAAAAGGAAACTGCAGAACTCTGTACTGATCTGGAAGGTTCTCAGGGAGTGGAACAATGAAGTTACAGAATGACATTTAAGTATACCATTTATGTAAAAAAAACAACAATACAATACATGCTGTGGCCATGTCTAGAGGAAATGTGTGTACCCATCTGAGTGTGACAGCTTATATTTCTAAGTAAAATCAGAGCAAGAGGTCCAGAAAGTTACGCACTGAACAGTGCAATCCCTTTAGGATGGGTGGTAGTCAGGAACCACTTTTCATCTGGAATATCTTAGTGCTTTACAATGGGAATATATTCATGGATTGCATCTATAAATTACAAATTAATGAAACAGACAAAACTGAGCTGTTTCAACTGTAATCTCAACTTTGTGCACATAGCAGCAATATATGGCACTAGGGTACACATGGGTCCACACCATGCTGGCAGAATGCAGTGCAGCCTAACAGGGCCTCCCTGCAACATCAGACAGCATTGGCCAAGGGCACTATGGGTCAGCATGACTTCAATGGCTATATGGGCAAGAAGTGATTTCTAGGCTGCAGTGGCCATAGGTGGGTTTTCCTGAACATTTACGGCTGGTCTGGGGCTCCCAGCAAACTGCCACTGCCAAGAACAGAAGTGAGGTTTCCCCAAATAGCTGAGAGATCTTTCTACCTTCCCCCTCTGCATGATCCTTCTCCGAATCACTTCTAATACGTGTTTTACTAATATATCTTTATTAATAGAATGTGAAACCTGGCAACTAGACAGGGCCTGGCATGTAATGACTCAATAGTATTTATCAGATGAATAAATGCGTGAATGGAGGAAGGGGAGAAGACCAGAGAATGGAAGGATGGATTTGAAGGGCATCTGGAGGTCCCATAATAGTGGGTACTTTTCTGATACATTCAGACCAGAATTTCATTCCTCGCTTGTTACAGCTTGTATCTGTCCCCACAAAGCCTCGTGCACTCCTAGGTGGGGCTTTTTGGAGGGGGCTGGATCCATAGTGTGTGAATATGGATTAAGGGTGTGATCAATTTAGCATTAAGAGCTTCACACAGTTCTGGGTGTGGATAATGGGAAGCCCCACTGTGTCTGTCGGTGGCACCACACAAAAGGCTTGTAGCCTGGATGGGATAAAAGGAAAAGGGGGGCATGCTGCCTGCTGCTTGCTGCCACCTGCCTGCTCTGCCCAGGGAGCACATACTGGTTCTCCTCTGCGATGGATCCCTTCTGCCATGCTGCCCTGCTTTGGAGCCAGCAGACTAGACTGAAACCTCTACAAACTGTGCACTGAAATAACTGCTCTTATTTGTGGGTGTTGGGTATTGTGTCTCAGCAATGAAAAAAGTAACTAAGATGTGGCCAGGGAGCCCCGAGTAGCTAAGATTACATAAAGGCAATACAAATCTCCAAGCCTTGGTTCACAGAGGGCAAAACTGAGAGGCCCTGATCTTGGTGAGGGATTCAGGCCCAGAGCTGGCAGGCTCGGCTGGTTGAAGGGGCGCCCATCAAATGCAGCAGGGGCAATCCCATCTTGGACCTGCTCCCATTGCTCCCCTAGCTCCCCTAGCAGGGGCTCAGAGGTGAGTCCTGTCAATGCCAAGTTGTTCTTGCAGCCCTGACCTGCAGACCACAAGTTTGTTCCTGGAGCGCACTACCCATTATCACCAAATTAATCAAGACACCTAGTATTTAAAACTTTAATCCTTTTTAACTCTTCAGAGAAATGGACTCCTGGGGGCTCTTGGATTTGGATGGGTGGCTATGCCTGCTTGCTTTAAGATTTCCACAAATGGTTCTCCCTGAGGAAGTCATTCCTATTAATCTGTCTTATTTAAGCTGTGACTGAGGGGCACACCAAGGAATGAAGGAAAGGGTAAATAGAGCTGAGGTTATTTCCAGAGAGTTCATTTCACTGTAGCAATTATAGCTATTCTCTGGGACCCATGAAATTAGTCTATGGAGGAATTTATGCTCCCAGGAGTTATGCTGGTAGAATAAAGAAAGAAAAAGGGACTCGGTCCTCTGTTCCCTACATGCTGGAATTAAATATATTTAGATTGAAATGTATCCAAGTAGATGGCACAGGTTTCTGGGCCAGTTTGTGACACATGTCTTCGCACCCCCCACTTTACAGATGTCAGAAATGATCCAAGTTAAATGTACTAATATGTGTTAAGGAATTTGGAAAAGTGCTTGGCCCAAAGTAGGTGTTTGCTGCTGCTACAATAATTATCTGTCCATGGGGCATTTTCTCATTTATGCCTTTAATGTATACAAGGAGTTACTTGTTGCATTTGCACATGGTGCCTAATTCAGAGGGGATAATGACTTCAATAATCACAAATAATTGATTTGCTTGACATTTAAACATATTTGACCTGGTTCTCCCTTACTTGTATACACTTTGTATCTGTTCCTCCTGGACTAAATTTGAGCCACGTCTCAAACGAATTAATTTTGCATTTAGGGGAAGAAAAACCAAAGGCAAACCAGGGCATGGTACAGAAGGAGGGAGAAGGGAGTTTTAGAAGTCGATGTGGATGCTCTATGGCCCCTGTCTCCTCCTTTGTAGCAAGCTCTCTGTCAGCCATCTGGCTTGCTTTATAAGGTTGAATTATTGATTACACAGGGTTGGGGAAGTAGAGAAGAAAAATGATGTTTTCTCTTTGAGTCCAGTTCTTTTTGCCTGCTTCTAATACAGCTGGATCCCCACAGCCCAAGTGGGCAGAATAAAAAGAACCTCCAACAACCCTGCTAGAAGTGAGTCTAGCCCAAGAGCGTCCTCAGCTTCGGGTTTCCACATTGCTGAGAGTTGGGACATGATTCCCAGGCTGGCATTCTGGTCCAGAAACCTGATAGCTGACCTGGCAGGTGGCAGACCAAACCAAAAGTTCTTTAATGTACTGAATCGCTGATGTGTGCTATCACTTTGGCTGAAAACTTCCTTCATCAGAGGTACTTCACTAAGGGGCGGACAAGAAGGTGCACCCACTCCCCAGGCATGAGCAGGGTTAGAACTTGACCAGATGAGAAGCACTCAAGCCCTGCTGGCTCTCAGCCATTGGTGTACAGAATTACATGGGCATTTCTTAAACATGCAGATGCCCAGAACCACCCACCAGTGGCCTGAACTTCCAAATTACGGCTTTGAGGAGGAAGACAGCACATGCAGACTATAAATGCAAATTTTAACATATCCAAGGAGAAGCCTTTTCAACAACGGCAAAGTTTTCATTCTTCATTATAGCCTGGCTCCTGCTCTGCAGCAGGGATGTGGTAAGGCCTCCAGCACTGCAGGAGCTGCAGCCTCAGAGAGAGATGAGGTAGTTCCTTCCTTCATTACACTCCAGGCTTGCTTTTTGCATCTATTTCCTTTCTAATCTGAAATCATCACTGACCTCTATGGGTCTCACTAGAGGACAGGCTCTACAAGGTGCCTGCCCTTCAAGGATTTCAGCTGCTGAGAGCACACATGATCACTACATACCACTTAGCTCACAGGTGAGGCAGTCAGGGAAGGAGTCCAGGCCACTCCTGCAGGTAATCACACCAGTGCTAGTCTGGCCACTGCCCACTAAGGGGGTTCCTTCCCCTTGGTCCCTTAATATCACAGTGGGATAAAACATATACTGTGCACAGTAAGTCTTTATTCTAGGGGTTGGTTCATTTTTCTGTGAAGGGCTAGATAGTAAAAATTTTTGGCCTTTCTTACAGACAAGCCCATTCATCTGCTAGGGCTGCCATAGCAAAATATGATAGTCTGTATGGCTGAAACAATAGAAATTTATGTTCTCTCAGTTCTGGAGGGCAAAGGTTCAAGATCAAGTTGTTGGAAATTCAATTCTTGGTAAAGCCTCTTTTCCTGGCATAAAGACAGCCTTCCTGGCTTGTGGAGAGCTCCCTTCACTGTATTCTCATGTTTTTCTCTCTGTACAGAAGAGAAAGAACACACTGGTTCTTGGTCTTCCTTAGGGACACTAATCCCACTGGACCAAGGCCCTCATGACCTCATCTAATCCTACTTACCTGCTAAAGGCCCTACCTCCAAGGGTCATCACACTGGTCGGTCAGGGCTACAACATACTCACTTTGGGAGGACACATTTCAGTCCATTACACAGGTAATACACCAGATTTGGCCTGGGGGCCATAGTTTGCTGACCTATCTTCCATCAAAACCTATCACTTTTGCATTATAAAATCCACCCTTTCACTCAATCTTTCTTCGGCAGTTGGATGAGAGAATCCACTAACAGTAAGGAGTATTTGCTATTGGACAAGTACAAAAAAGGGTCACTCTTGGTTCCATGTATGTGTACCTCAAGGCAACTCTTATCAAACGCTATTTCTAGTTTTATAGAATTTGTATAATCATCTCTTGATGTTTTTAAATGTTTTTCTTATTGAACTGTTTCTGCAGAAAGTCTATTCTTCATAGCAGACCCAGACCCTACAGCTGCTTTGGAATGCACAGGAGTGCAGTGGCTACAGAGAAAAAAATGGAAAGGCAAAGTTCAAGCCACTACCTGAAGGCTGTTTACACACAGGAAGAATACAAGTCTGTTGAGTAAAACTGCCTGTTATGGTTTGAGTCTAGATGTTCCCTCAAAGCCTCATGCAGTCATAAGTGACTTTCAGAGGCGGCTGAATCCAGAGTGTGTGATGCTGGGATTAAGGTCAAGTGATTACTAAACCAGTACACTGATTGGTTTGGTATCACCCTAGTCCCGGTAGTCTGGATAAGATGAAAGGGGTAGAAAGATGCTGTCAAGGTCCCTTGTTTCTTTTGCTACAAGAACTGTTTCTCCTCTGCAATGCCCCTCTGCCATGTGCCACTGGCTTGGAGCCAGCCAGCTACGGACTGAAAGCTCTATGAACTGTAAGCCAAATAAACCTTTTCCCCTTTAACTGTGGGGGTCAGGTATTTTGTCTCAGCGTGAGAGAAAAGTAAGATGCCACTATTTAGATGTTTTATGGTGCTCTTCAACAGAGAGCCAAAACCCTGCAGGAAAACACCAGAGCAGAGCCTCTCCCTGAGGTTCTGTATTAGCATAGCTGTCGTGTATCTCTTTGACTTCGTGTTCTAATACTTGCTTTTTAATTTTTTGTGGTTCTGGGGATTGAACTCAGGGCCTTCACACTGAGCTATAGCCTAGCCTTTTTGCATTTTTGAGACAGGATCATGCTAAGTTGCTCAATCTGGTCTTGAGCTTCCAATTTTCTTGCTTCTGGTTCCTAGAGTGATGGGATGATAGGCTTGCACCACCACACTTGGCTCCAGTCTTCCCTCAGTCCCCAGTAAGGGCAGGAAGCCACCTTGTTTGGATAAGAGGACTCTAACTCTAAAATTTAGCACACCTTGTTTTGTGGAGTGTCATCATTTTACCCATGCTGGATCTAGAGTGCTAGGGCTCCCTTGTTCTTCTTCTGCTTTTCAGAACCAGAGAAGTCTTTCAATGCACAACATGAAAGTTGCTGTGGTAAACTTCTCACCCTCTGGGCTTGACAGGAATTTTCTAGATGAACTTTTAGGGATTTTATGATTCTCTAAGTCTGCTTAAAAACATCAGACTTGATAATGAGTAGAAAAAATTAATGAGTTTGTTTCTTGTAGAAAACATTATGTTTCAAATGGATTTATATTGCCAAAGAGATGACCTCAGAGTTGAAATAGCCAGTTTACTTCCTAAGAAGGTATTTGGTGAGAAGGGCTACTGTTCAGTTCTTTTTCAGAGGCTCTATTTTTTGATCTGTCAAAATGACTGCACAGTCTCAGAAATCACATTCATAGTTGTGGCAAACCCAAGGGCAATGACAGCTGGTCATAAGGTAAACAGTGAAAGTTTCAATAATAAACTGAAATTGTTCCTGGTTTTATCGGTGAGAACAACCCAGGAAGCATTACTGTTAGAATGTAAAGAAATACTCAGCTGAGGGCTGGAAGAGTAGACCCTTCCGTTACCTTCTCCTCTCAAGTTTTAGAGCATCCAGAAGCGTTGATCTTTTCCTTTATTGGCCTCAGTTTCTTCATCTACAGAAAGGATTTGAGCATTTTTGGCCATTGGAGAAATGCAAATTAAAACAATACTGAGATTTCATCTCACTCCAGAAAGAAAGGCTATCATTAAGAAATCAACCAATAACAAATGCTGGCCAGGCTGGGAGTTGGGGGAGGGGTGAGCAACCCCTCTCCATTGCTGGTGGGAATGTAAACTGGTATAACCATGATGGAGGGAGATTCCTCAAAAAACTAAAATTAGAGGTTCCATTTGACCCAGCTATTCCCTTTCTAGGTATCTTCCCGAAAGAGTTAAAGTCATCATACCATGGGGATACATGCGCACTCATGTTTACAGCAGTACAATTTATATTAGCTAAAGCTTAAAAACAGCCCATATGCCCATCAACACATGAGTAAAGAAAATGTGGGATTTATATACAATGGAGTACTACTCTGCCATAAGGAAAGATAAACTTGAGGCATTTTTAGGTGAATGGATGCGCTTCAAGACCATAATCTTAAGTGAAATAAATCAGATAAAAAAGTTTAAATACCTCATTGTTTCTCTTGTGTGAGAAAGCCAAAGTATAAATAAGGAACAAAATAGCAGATAGATATTAGTAAATAGTAAGAACTTTATCAAATGGGAAGGAGAATGAAAGATGGGGGGAGAGGGGAAGGAAGAAAGGAAAAGGGATTTGAAGAAAAACAGTTGAAGGGAAAAAAGGAAATAGAACTTTTGCAAATGGGAGAGGAAGAAGGCTTGGAGGGAGGGAAGGAGAAGGGGACAAAAAGAGAATTAAGATGTGTTATATATTTGTACAAATTCCCCATGATGAATGTGATCATTATCTACTACAAATATGTACTAATAAAAGTTTCTAAAAATAATAAAAGTACTAGAATTTCCACAGATGCGTTTGTAAAATTGTAGATTGTAATGTATGATTTAAAGGAAGAAAATGGAAAATAATGAGTATATACTTTTCTGTTAAAAAGTCCATTTCCCTCTTAAGCTTATTATACGCAAAAATGTCAATGCAAGCAAATCCCAGTAAAATGTTTTCAATATATGTAAAAAAAAAAAGGGGGTGGGGAGTTGAAGGAACTTTAGCAGATTGTGTCCACATTCGCTTTACTTCTGAAATAATTTCTAGCCCAACAGACCTAGACTAGAATTCTCTTCTCTCTGGGCTGCTTCATGCACCTAACTTCACTAATCCTCAATTTAAGAAAGTGAGAAAACTGTACCTAAAGGAGTAAAATGTTAGGATTAAGGTGATAATGTTTCAAAAGTACCTTTGATTGTGCTGATCAATAGCATGTGACTAAGAAACATCAGCTTCCTTGATTTCAGGTCTGCTTTTTAATTAAAAAAAAAAAAAAAAAGCTGCTGGGGAGGCACAAGTAAGATGAGGTGGAGTATCTTGTGCCAAAAAGTAAGGAAAAGTTTTTTAAAGATAGGGCATGTTGAATGTCATGGGCACCAACCTCATAGTGGGCAAAACTGGAGCAATTTAATCAACAAAATAAATAATAACAGTATTAGATTATAAACCATAGGATGAAGTGGACATCTATGAGTCCATACTGATATAAATAAATAATTGAATAAATACTTGGAGGACAGGTAATGGCTCTGCCTTACAGAATTCCAATAACTGCAGAAGGAATGAGGGCAAAAGAAATTAAGATTAGAACACAACAGTAACCACTGATACTGAAATTACTGGGCAAAGTTAGAGGAGAAAGAGCTATGTGCATGATGTAAAACTCTTAAGTTATTACTCAAAAGGGAAAACCAGAAATTTTACAGTGGAGAAATCCAGCAGACATCATGAAGTGATCACAGTTAACATCACCTATCATAAGACACTGGCAGCAAGCACTCCTTGGTATGATTCACTGAAAAAAGACACACTACTGAGTATTCTTGTCAGAAACAAAAACCTTTAATCTGATCATGATTGCTTGCGTCAGACAATCCTTAAGGAAGAGGCAATACCCAAAAATCTGACTAGTCCTCTCCATGTGGCAAGATCAGGAAAGACAAGGAAACCATGAAGAACTATTACAGATTAAAATGCAATGTGAGATCTTAGAAAGAAAAGGGAAAAACCTGAGAAATCCTAATTCAAAATGAGGCTTCATTAGTAATGTACTAACATTAATTTATTAGTTTTGATCATTTGAACTACTGTTAGGTAAACTGTTTAATTAGTGGAAGCCAAGTGAAGGGTATACAGAAAGCACACTACTATTTTTTCAATGTTTCTAGCAGTCTCAAATTATTTCCAAATGAAAAAAAAAATTTTTAAAGTCATTGATGTGGGTGAGGGACAAGTTGATATACTTTTTTCACCTTACACATAACTTAACAAATGCTTCTATGAAACATGTTTTGCTACTTATGCTAATGACCAACACAGTGTGTGCGTGGGGGTGACATGGCCCTAACTGTCCATGCTATTTAACTAGTTATCTCTTTCCTCAAAGGACTCTGGGAACTCAAAAATGACTAGTATTCAATTTGAGGGAAGATTACTGGGGGAATGTTTCTCTCTTATCTCTGTTTCCTTCTTTATGAAGGATTAATGTAACTCATGGCCTCCCTCTATCTTCCCTCATTTCAAGTGTAGGAAGAGTGAGATCTTTGTGTGTGTGGCAGGGTGAGTACTGGGGACTGAACCCAGGGATTCACATTAAGCTACTTCTGCAGCCATCCCACACACATTTTTTTTTTTAGACAGGGTCTCACTAAGTTGCCTAGACCAGGTTCAAACTTGTAATATTCCTGCTTCAACCTCCCAGAGTGCTGGAATTAGAGGAGTGCACCACCAGGTCCAGCTGGAGTGATATCTGACTGCAAAATATGGGGAAAATGCACTGGATACATTGCTCTTTCTATACTTTCCCCTTTTGGGGAGTTAATGACTCATAGCAGAGGTGTTCTGCTCTGGTCCTCAAGGCAAGAACCTTCCTGTAGCTAGTCTTGTCTGTGACTGGGTAAATCAGCTACTTTTGGAGAAGCTAATTTGAAAGCTCAATTGTCTCTCATCCCAAAGCTATTCCCCTATCTTAGTGCTTCTCTGTAACAATGATACTTTTTGGCAGCCTCTGCCATATTTCTTGTTTTATTTCTCCCTTTGTTCAGAACCTGAATGAGAAAGAAGGCTGATAATTTTGGAATAGTCATTAGAACAACAGGTTCAATTTGTCTAAGTTTTTACAATGTCCTAGAAGTTAATTCTATAAAACCATGATTCTTTGGGGAACAGGAAAGAATTCTCTACAACTCACCTCGAAATAGGCCCTGGACTTTTGAATCATAAGCAGTGGTATTTCACACTGGTTTTGCTAGGTGTATTGTGCATCCCTCCCCTATATTAGGACTGAGGAGGATCTGTAGTTTCCCTCAAAAGAGGGGATTTTGGGTCATCCAGAGTTTGGGCCTACAATTCAATTACAACTTACTTTCTACAAACCTGCTTTTAAAAGTTACTTTCCTAGTTTTCTAACTTTAATGTTATCCCAATGGTCAATTAAAATAGAGGCATGAAAACCTGCGTTCTCTCCCTTTATGGACCATGATGCATTTATCTTTTCCAGCAGTGTACACTGTCTCTGTTCTCTTTGCTGGTACAAAGATGGGAACTTTCTAAACAGAGGCTTTAAATAGTCTATTCTCACTACAAATGCAATCAGCTTCAAAGTCCACCTTCTATAGTAAACTGCTACTTGTATGAATGCCCATTTGGGGGGGTGAGACTAATCTTTCTCTACTTGAAAAATAACTAACACTTACTGCACCACAGTTATGATTACATCACAATAAATAGTCTATGCAGGACTAGAAATAGCTCCTCAAATAAAAATGCTTGGGAACAGGTAATTGAAATGGACTATATGCCTTTTCACTGAGCTCTGAAAGAAATAGCAAGAAAAAAGATCTTCGATCTGTTCCCAAGTATTTTTTCCCTCTTTAAAGAACACCATGTGAGAAATTTTGACATTTTCTGCATTCTAAAGGAAATGGCTCAGGAAGAAGGTTACCTACGTTCCTGTCTCCCTATTGCCATGATGGGCACCAGTTATTAGGCATAAAGAGAAGACATGGAAGCTAGTTCTTTTCTGGACAATTGTGTGCACCCGCTCTTAAGTACTTATCCCTTTGCCATGGATGGGAATAATTGAAAGACCAAAGAAACATCCTCCATTGAGCTGCAGATGGCCACAGGAACCAAACAAGAATGCTAAAAACTCATTTTAGAAACATCAAAAAAAAACCCCACAAAAACCAAAACTCCAGTGCCAAGCTCTGCTGCACTGCACATTCATACTGATGCTGGTCCATCGGCCCATTTTTGCATAGCAGGTGGAACTGGAAATTAAGAATAAAAATAGACATGCAATGAGATATCCCAAGAAACCATTCTTTTTCCTAGTAACAGGGATGTGTGAAGTTCATTATGCAGAAGACTCTGATTACCCTTTTCAAAAGTTTTTTTTCTTTGCTGAGTTTAATTTTCAAGGCTGTTAACCACTGATGCCAACTTAATTATAGCAAGCAAACAACCAACCCATAATGTATGATGCCAATTGTTAGTCTTACTTGAGTATTGCATTTGATGTAGATATCTCTGCTCATTTATAACTTTCTGAGCCAGGAAGGTTTCTGTGCAGTCACCTGCTTTTCCTCAGCTGGTGTCTTTGTTCTCCAGTTTGCCACAGGGGATTGAAGGAACAGATATTTATGACTTATTTCAGTATTAACACTGCCCTTCAATGATTTATGAAACTGTACTATTACATTTTTAACCCCGATGTCCTTCTGATTATTGTTCTCAAATTCTGAGATTAACATAGTGGGACCCAAAGATGCATAATCAGTTTCTTAAATACAAATTTACCCAAATGTTGGAAAGAGTCCTTCATGGCATAAAGGCTCCAGGTGGAATGAACCAAAACCATCCAAGCATTTAACACAAAGCAAGCTTATATTTACTACCATGAATATGGCATTCTCTGTAGAAAATATACTCCCACTAAAATGTGTTTATACTTTTTATCACAGCATTCAATAAACCAGATTTCTAGAACATCATGTAAATCCTACTAAATTTCAGGACTTCGCTTGTGAGTATACATGTGTCTTTCCTTTCTAAACTATGACAGTGATCAGGCTGAATCTCCTTTGGCTATGCATTTAGGGTTCAATTTAGGCAAAACAGCAGGTGATATTCGGGAGAAAAATTTATCCCTGTCCTTTCTCCAGGGGTCCCTAGAAGCACTGTGCTTGAATTTTTCTAATCTTGTGCACAGAGTTCTCAAAAGGTGTTTCAGCAGACACTGACAGTTGACCACCTGTTTAAATATGAAGTGTTCCCCAAAGACTTCTGTATTAAAGGCTTGATCCCCAATGCAGCAATGTCCAGAGGCAGGGCCTAGAGAGATGACTGAATCATGAGGATGCTAACTGCATCAGGGGATTAATCCATTGATGAGTTCATAGTCAAATGGGCTCTTAGGGGTAGGGCCCAGTTGGAAGTAGACCACTGGAGATGTGACTTTGAAGGGTTGACCTTGCCCCTGGTCCTTCTCTCTGGCTCCCTTCCCTTCACTCCCTGATTCCTGGTTGCCATGAGATAAGCAGTTTTCCTCTGCAAGGCCCTTCTCCACAGGCCTAAAGCAATAGGGTTGGCTGACTGTGGACTATAACCTCCAAAACCAGGAGCCAAAATAAATCTTTCCTCCTTTCAAGATGTTTATGTCAGGAATTCTGTCACACTGATGAAAAGCTAACATACCACCCAATCCTTATAGCTATAAGCACCACGAGACAATGACCTGACAAATAAAATTCTTTGAAGTGACATTGGGAAAGCTTTTTTTTCTGATAAAAAAGCAAAGATGAAGATAGAACCTCCCTAGTGCTATCCCTTTCTATATAGTGGTCAGGTTGTCTCCAAAGGCAACATACCTGAGGGCAAAACACCAACCTGTTTGGGAAAACAAGCAGAAAAAGTGAGAAATCCTGGGTCCTAACGGCCCAATGGGCTGTGAGCGAGACCCCAAAGCCACCTATTTGTGTATTTGGGTAAATAGGGTCATCATGCTGTACGACCCTCTTATAGCCAAAATATTCATAAGTAATAGAGGAAATGAGGTCTAGGGTAGAGGCCTGAACAGAAGGGAATTTGGCAGCAGCAACAGCTGATGATTGTTTTATAAGAAAGAGGCAAATTAAGGGGACAGACCAAAATGCTTCTTGATGTATAGGAAGAGTTAGCACAGCCAGAGCAGCTTTGAACTTCAGCATGAGAATGGCACTCAGGTTTTGTCAATATCATGACAATGATACTAATGATATTCAACGAAAGGGGTAGGAATACTAATTAGTTGGATTCTTAGAACCTGGTGAAACAGTATAAGAGCAAAACAAGACAGTGGGAGAGTAAAAACTGCCTTTTCACTTTATAACTAAATGGTTTCGAAGTATATTCCCCAGCTGTAGGTCTAAAGGCTTAAGTCTTGTGGAACATACTTGTGGGTATTTTAAACCTGAATCTTTATATGGAAGAAGACTGAAGACAGCAGGGTTTTTGGGGGTGCATGTGTGACTATGTATGTTTGTGTGTGTAGATCTTCCCAGTGAAGTTTATGACCTAGACTAGTCACGGTGAACCTATGGTATGCATGCTGCAGCAGGCTGTTTGTATCACTAAAAACTCTTAAGGTTCGGCATCACTGACCTAGATTGACCTCCTCAGTGTAACAGTGTTCTAGGTAATAAGATTAGCTGGCTGTGATCTCGTCCCCCAGTAAGCTGGGTACTATAGAAGGTGTATGTCTGTTTCCTGCAAACACTCCTATTCAAAACAAAGCCCTGTCAGCCTTGAAGGAAAGCTGACAAACTAAAAGACTTGGGAAGGGGTTATTACAGTTCAGAGTGGTTCCTTGAAGGACAACTCTTACTAACAGGCAGTAATCAGTTTCTAATTTAACTAAAAAAAAAAAGGGATATTTAACTTGCTTTTACTGCTTTCTTCTTATGCTAAAGATTTGAGCTCCTTTGTTTCTGGTATAATATATTAAAATGCTAATCAATCTGTCCTTCTAGCTTGAAACTGAATTTTTCCAATATACTCATTCTGCAAATATTTATTGGCTACCACATGCCAGTGAGTGAGTGAATGTAGGTGGGACGTGATGAAGGGAGGAAACGAGCAAAGGAAAAAGGGAGGTTAGGGGAGAAAGGAGATGAGAAGGAAAAAAATGTAGATAAGGATAAAGAGAAATACAGACAAGAGCAGGAGGGTGGGAGAGATGGAGAGAGTCAGAAAACAAGCATATTTTCAGATGCCCAAGTGCAGAAGAGAAAACTACAAATGGGCCCTAGGGAATGGAGCTGTATTTCAATTCGATTAGGAAAATAGACCCTAAAATACTGAAAAGATTTGGTGCTAGAGGAACTACTGGCTAGAGAACACTGAAGAAAGATAAAACTGTCACAGCATCCTTCCATCAGGCTCCTGTCACCGCCTACTTCTAGAGATACTTCCTGTCCCGCTGCCAGTGAGCAGGTGCTGGCCGGCTTTCATACTAACTCGTAGCTCTCGTTCTCCAGATTCCTCTCCCACACACTACCTGCCCCTCCAAAGACACAGAAACCCTCAAAAAAACCCCTACTTCCTTTGTAGCTACCATCCATTTGCACTCCTAGTCTGGGTGTCTTCCCTGGGTTGGAAAACTAGCACCCTGGGTGGGCTGGCATTTTGGCTTGGGAGAGAAAGGGTAGCCTCTTGCTCTTTCTGAACAGGTTTACGTTATTAGACCCAAGCTCATGCTAGACTGTGCATGAGCACTGACAGGGTGCCCAGCATCACTTATTACACTTGCTTTCGCGGATGCACTTTGAAAGAGCCTCTGTGGAGGGCATCGTCAACAGCTCTGCTCATTCACATTCATCCTGTGTGCAGCGTGCTTGGACCATGGCAGGCTGACAGCCGCATGCATGGTGCCACCCGCCTCTGGCACTGTCTCCAGCCATTCCACTGCTCTCTCGAACAAGTCCAAGAAATAGAAAAACATAAAAAGCTATTGTCCATGTCCAGTGAGAAATGAAATGCACTGGAGCAAGTATCACAACTTCCTTAAAATAATACGCCACTTTATCACTTTTGCATGTAGATCCTGCTTGTGGTTTGCAAAGTCATAAACCCCTTGAAATCAATGCCTTGAGCCATTGCTGCTTTATTCTAATGCATCCTTTAAAAAAAAAAAGCAACTTATTACTAACTCAATGGCTTCACCTTCTCTAAAATACTTAGTCCATCTCGTGCTTTGCTTTGTAGTGTTGGCCACCATCAGAAGATTTGAAGCAATTTATTAATAAAAGAACATGCCCTATAGCTTTGGCCTATGAAAACAGTTTCTGAATAACAATGTAGCCACAGTGCAAAGTTTACTTGTCTAAAAATAATTAATGGCATATATAACAAATCTTTACTTTATTTACCCTAGAGCTTTGATGGAAGCTCCTAAGTGATAGATATGACCTCTTGTGGAAAGCCCATGGGAGAAAACACATTGTTTTCTACCAGCAACTACCCCCATGCCCTCTATTACAATGAAAACTACAAGGCAAGAATAATTCAGCTTCAAGAAGGATTTTAAAAGAACAGCACATATTTCCCACTTTCAAGAGCAAGTTTGGCTTGGGAGAGAAAGTCTAGACTTCAGCAGGGGCGCAATATTCATCAACAACGACCAGATCATGCCAGTTTGATCTCCATAACCAAAATCTTTCACTAGGATCTCTCTCAACCTGCCCTATCCTCCAGTCTTCTCCTGGGAAGAAACAGGAATGCATCAAGAATGCATCAAGATGCTCAAGCCAGGGAAAGAAAACTGTCTACATCACAGTGAACTCATTTATAAAATGAAAGCAGTGGACCAGAGAAATTGAAGTCCTTCTAGCACTACTGATTCTTGAGGGCTGCAGCCTATAGAAGTTGCATGTGGAAAGGGCCGCAGAGACCACTGATAGGTGCTTCAGGCATCAGGAACAGCCCATCCACGTGCCTGAGAATTCCTGAATTGACTTAAACTAATTCAAGATCTCCTCAAAGGAAAACAGGTTAACTACTTAAGCAATGAAGAGTCCAGTGCTCAGCACACAGCAGATACTTGAGGAACATGAATCCCTTTGCCCTATAGCTCACGGAAATGACTGCCCCTTGGTACAGGTTTTTATTTCAACTCAGCACAATGCTGAATTAGTCCAGGGAGCTCCAATGTTTACCACCACATGCCACCCAAAATCTCATCTCACCCTGCCCTATTCTAGCATTTAAAGATCTACCAAACTGGAGATACCTGGACTAGCAAGAGGAAGGTACATTTCACAATAGGCAATGGCACGAATGAATCATGAATACATTATCCTAAGCAAAAGAAGCTAGTCACAAAAGGTCACATATTACATTATTTCATTTATCTGAAATATCTGGACCAGGCAAATCCATATAAAGAGAAAGTGGATTAGTGGTTTCCAGGGGCTGGGAAGAGGGGTCAATGGGGAGTGACTGGTAATGGGTATAAGGTTTCTTTATGGGGTGATAAAATGTTCTGGGATCAGATAGTGGCTACAGTAATGCAGCTCTGAATACTGTATACTAAAAACACATTAATTATTCTCTTTTAAAGGGTGACTCTTATGGTACATGACTATCTCAATAACACTGTTCTTAAAAATGCAAAGAAGAAACGGAGAATGTCACCACAGTGACTGTAAAAAGACCTGGGAAAAGGAAAGACTCTTGAATTCATCGTCTGGAATGGAAGCTCTCCATGTGTAAGACTCACCAATTACCAAGAGGGGATATTATCTCACTGTGAGCCTTCCTGACTAAATATGAGGACCCCCTTGGAAGGAATGCAAGCACTTCCTCAGTCTGAGAAATGAGGAAATAGTGTACAAAGTAATTTGCATTAAGGTACCTGCTCCATCCTTCTTAGGCAGGTATGGAGACTGGATGAAGCCACCTCTGTGAGCAGCCCGGTGGGTTTCCAGTTTTCAGACAGATTCCTTGAAGATGGTTATATTGGCTGCATTTTTCATTTTCATGCTATATCTCTTAAAAAAAGAGGGAGCCTATATCTACATTTTTCAGGGCAGGAAGCTAAGCCTCTTGGACAGTAAATAATCTCCTCAGAGTTCTCAAGCATGGAAAGCCTAGACAGTTCATGGGTGCTCTGTCCCTGAAGGACATAAACAATTCTGCCATTTGAAGAGTGAAAACAATGGTTGGGCTTTTCCAGCCTTTAGTCCTTCAACACAGTGTGTTAAGAAACTGCCTGGTTAAAGCATTAGACCCCAACCATCTGAAGAAAAGAAAGGGAAGAAAGGGAAGGAAGGAAGGAAGGAAGGAGGGAAGGAAGGAAGGAGGGAGAGAGGGGGAGAGGGAGAGAGGGAGGGAGGGAGGGAGGGAGGGAGGGAGGGAGGAAAGATGGGAGAGAGCATATGAGAGCACCAGAGAAGGCTGCAGACTCAGACTTTTTTTTGTTCCAGGAGTATATGAGAGAAGCCGATTTCTTTTTCAAAGTTCAAAGGAAACGATGTGTTTTGTTTTCATACTTCGTTTCATTTCTACTTGGGAAAAAAAAAAACCCTCAACTTTGAAGCCTCCCTGTTTAAATTCATTAGGAAAACTATCAATGACGGAAGCTTTCATGAAATTGTAGTGGGAGGAATTAGTGTTAAGGGAGAGCTGGATCAATCTTCAAATGTTTCATCTATGGAGACGGGAGGTCAGCATTAGCTGCTTGTTCAGCTGGAAAGTTAACATAAACAAATGCTTCACTTGCTGGAGAGTCCAAGGGACTGAAGGTATGTGATATTCCCCCTCCAAGTACTTGCTCAGAAGCCAGCTCTGCCTGCCACATTAAAGAGATAGTCACCTGAAGAACTAAGTGAGCAAGCTGACTGGCAAAATGTCTTGCCTTATAGAGAAAGGTGTTTCTCTAGAGGTAGTGATATCCACATTCACAGCAGCACAAGATCTCCTGTGTAATTCATAACTTTATTGAAGTTGACATGGAAATCTTTTTAGCAAGGCTGGTACTAATATACATGGATATCTTTGTTGATGGGGATATCTTTTTAAAAGATTTTTTTTTAACCCGTTGAAGTTTCATTTGGCAAAACTAAACCACGATGATTTTTAAATGTTTTTTATTCATAGAGCATATTCTACCATCCATCTGATTCATTTGAAGAGAGATTAGGATGAAAAAGTTAAGGACTGCAGGAGGATGTGTAAACATAGGCTAACAGAGAGGCCTGGTAGAAGGAGAGAAGAGATGGGGCAGGGAGAGAAAACAAAAAATTAACAGGTATCACTGCTATGTCTAAAGTCCTTGTGGAAAAAAGAACGCTAAAAAAATGTCTTTGTGCCTAGGACACAGCATGAATGAAGTCACTGCCAATCTGAAATTCTCCAAAGGAGTACTTAATGTTTAATATTTTCATTTTTTTTTGCAAGAATTACATATGGCATATGCAAATATTCACAGGCAAAAGAACATAACACACACCTATGCCATTGTGTATGTGCATGTTCCTGAGTGCATATGTACATCTTTAAAGAACACAGGCATAAAGCAATTGTGATCTGATTGATTAGCAGAGCTGGGTCTCTTCTTGCCTGGCTCACACCAAGGCCAAACTAGAGTCTATTATTTCAAATCTTGGTAAAATTTAGCAGAGCTAGACTTGAGAAGATATTAGCTGTGGATACCTTTTCATTTCTCTCTCCTAAGAATAGATGACAGATTATTTTGTAGACATCTAGCCCTCTCTTGCTCTCCCGTTCAGCTGAGGAGAAAATAAAGCACAAAATGAAACCTACCCAAAGCCTGGAGCAATCTTTGCCTAACTTAATGAGCAACTAACTAATCCACAAGGAGAATATCCGTTACTTATACAGTCATAATGCAGACACAACATGGCATGTAAATCAGTAACTCTTGTATTGCAAAAGAGACAAATAGATTAATGCATGTTGCAAAGGACGGGTGAAGGGATCGATTAGGTTACTGATTCAGACCATGAACTTTCTCTCAATATACTGCATTTAACTTTTAAATAAGGTTTAGGAGAACCTGTAACATTTTGCTCACTGACAGAGCTATATTTTACTAAGGGCTGAAATTGGCTAGTCTATAAAAATTAAATTATGCCCCTTTCACTGTATCTAGTCAAGAGGAAAAACTCTAATTACAAGATTGCACTGTCAAACAAATGCAAATTCACATTCTTTATATCCTGGTTTAAAAATTCATACTGGAAGGGGGAGGTTTCTATTCTGAAATGAAAATCAGTATTTGAAATATTTTGTGGAATGCAATGATAAACAAGAGCAAAAGAAGTGTCATTATCAAGGATGCTGGTAAATAGACACTAACCCATTACATGCAAAGCTGGTGAGAACAAGTCATTAGTTATGCAAACATTTAAATATCAATTAGTAAGGACAACGAAAGAAGTCCAACCAAACCTCCCTTCCCCAAGGGGCTTATTATTCCAGAAATGACCAAGGAAAAAAGGAGCAATAGAAAATAATCTCAGCACCTAATAGGAATACCACTCTGGGGACTAGGTAAAGGTTAATTTTAAATGTACTTCCCAATTGAAAATTAAATGTACCTGCCTCAAAATTCATAAGAGCTGAGTTTGTAGACTTAATCCAGAAAGGACTAACTGAAGGCTTGGGCATATTGCATCGCTGGTATTTTTTGGGGGAAAGAGTGCCTTTCATTACTGCTTAATGTCAGACAGGCTTAGTTCATTAAAATTTCTTAGTCCATTTAAAGCCCTGATTAAAAAAAAAAATGCCAGTCCACACAGCACTCAAGATTTCAAAAACCCTACTTCATACCCTTTCAACATTCACTTTGCTGTCTGCTCAGCCTGCCTGGTAAACTTGAGGGACATAAAAAACTGTCTAAAACCTTAGAACTCTGCCTGAAGTATTTTTTCAAGCAAGCTTAGTGGTATATTTTATTACTCTATGAGAGGCTGGTGGGTGATATTATAACAGAGGTGTGCAGTTACAGAGCAGGTTTCAAGTGCTTCTTAGTAACAGTTGGCTGACAGACTTGGACCCAACACATAACTTTTTTAGATCTTGTTAATGTACAGTTCAAAAAAATGTTTGTCCAGATCAGCAATTCTTAACTTGGACCACCGCAGAATACATGAGGTGCTTATAAAAGACCCAAAGCCAAATATACCACAAACTTATGAAACGAGCTTCATGTGGACTAGAACAAAACTCCAGGAAGATGCCAATAAACACCCTTAACTAAGAATCAATGGGTCCTTTAAGGTCTAATGTGCAAAGATTCTCAGTACAACATATATTATTAGTTAGCTCTTACTCTGACTTCTACTGGTATCATATAATATGCATTACTTTCTTTTTCCAGAGTGGAGAACTTGACCATGCAATAGAATTAAATGCCGAGTGGTTCTGGCATGGAGTAACAGTCCTCAAAAGAGAATTACCAGATTTCATGATACTACATGTAAAGTGCTAGGAAAGAGCCGGATACCCAGGGCACACACTAAAATTAGCTCGTATTACTGCAATGGTCATGCTACGTTGTACCATTTAACAGTCAATTTTAGGTTTGCTCCCCATTCTTATCGGCAAAAACCTGATTTTTAACAATTACATAATCCTAAACCTGGGAGTGCCTTGGAATTATCAGCCTTCAGATATTGCTCTTTGATGCAGAGACAAATGTATTTGGCTGTTTACTCCCGAATTTAGGCTGAGTCCCTGGCACATACCTAAACCTATTGTCCTTCCCCTCTAAACTAATTTTTCCTTTGCATTCCTCAACTGCTTCATTTTCCAAACGTAACAACTGAGATTATCTTACACTTCCACCTTGTTCCCCTTCTGGCCTTTTGCCTGTGGAAGGAAGAATCTAGTTTGGAAACAAGGTGCTCAACCTGACCACGCTAATAGAAAACAAGCAACCTCAGGCCAGGCACTTAGGAGATTTGTGTGCTCAAGTTTTTTGTATATATTATGGCTGTTCTGACTTACTGTAGCATGCTGTGGAGGAGAGAATGAAGATGAAAAACAGCACTTTGAAAATGGAGTGTGCTGGTATGTATCTTAGATACATATATATGGAGGAAGAAATGTTTCTCAGAGAAAGTAACTTTCTGACTAAAATTTGGTTCATATCCTTTCCTCAACTACATCCCAGGCTATAAAATACAATACTCAGGTAAACTGAAATTTTTAACAGGTCTACAGCACATCTTCATTTAGTGGGGCTCTAAATTTCTGCTTGGAGGAAAGCTGCAAATACTAAAAAGTACCAATAAAGTGTTCCCAGTGATTGACTAAAATCACAGCAGTTCTGCTGATAGAACAGCCTTTTCTTTTTCTCTCAGGTAAAATGCAGGAATAAAGCACAAGTACAAGGGAAATCACTTGTGAAAATTATCCATATCAATCTTAGCTTAATAAAGCACCACTAAGTTTTTGTTTGCTTCTGATTTTTTGAGAGCACACATGACCTTTGCCAAAACAATGGTTGCTGCTTTTCTTGGGACAAGTTGTTCTTGAGAGCAGTAAGTCTTAGACTTTCCAGAAGTGTGCTTTTGGTAGAGAGAATCCACATCACAGCCAATAACGGCCTACAAAGAAGAGCGGACAAGACAATACAGACATCACAGCACAGGGACAAGCTATGCTAGGGGAGCTAGTGGATGTGCCCCCTCAAATGACTGGCTGGTTAGTAACAAGACATTTGCTGGTGTGTTTTGAGAGGAAAATATTCTCCCAAGGTGCTAACTTTAAAACTAGTGCCCTTGCATTGATTTGTCAGTGAGTTAAGGAAAGTACACAACAGTCCTAATCACTTCAAGGGGCTGTGAGCAGTTCATGGACTAAAGGGGAACAAGGCTTTGGTTCTTCAATATCATTCAACACAAGATGCTATTTCACACCTTTTCAATAGCCTTTAAATGGCAAAATTGAACCATCAGTTTGATCTTGAAATTGAAGCAAAAGCTTCACAAATTTTTTCAAAGTTCCAGTTACCTGTTGGCGGGGGGCTTTGAATTCTGATAAGACTATTGGGGAAACTGGGGGTTCCATCTCCAAAAAAATTTTTGCTAACTAGAGTGTGGCCTGCCAGCCACAAATCCTCTTCTTCCCTTGTATAATGCCCAGGATCTCTGCTCAGCTAGCTAAGCTGGCAGGGCAAGGAACAACATTCCTTTGAAAGATCTTGGCAATTTGTGCCTGGAATTTGATGCATTAGATCTAAAATTAAATAAAGATCCTATAGTGTTCTTCAGAGAAATATGGTGTGGCTCTATGACAAAACACATTTTTCAAGCTCTGACCTCTGGGAACTTCAACTAGCTCCATATTTCAGGCTGACATCGCTCACGGGCTCACAGGCTACTGTCTAGTTGCCCAAGCCAGGACTGATTATCCATATATTTTCCACCCTCTGATCAGCCTTTAGTTTAAGGAGGTGAGGGGAGTAAATAAAAAGAGAATCACTGATTTACATGCACTTCCCCTCCCAACTCCCTTGGGGAGAGGCCCTGATAATTAACTCTAATGAGATTAAAGTAACTTGGAACTCTTCATTTTCCCAGCACTATAAAAGTAAATCTGCAATAACCAGAGTGTGTGCATTAAATCAAAGTCAGTCCCTTCTTCTGTAATGTATCGGCCCCCTCACTCTCACGCTGGAGCCCAGGCTGAAGGGCAAAAGGGGAGAGAGTTGCTCGGCTCTTACCAGCACTTTGCTCCATCACTTCTTTCTGACACATGTCTTGAACGTTCACCGTGCAATTCACGATGAACTCAGGGGAGGAGCAGTCATTGTTCAGCTGGAATTCTTCACATTGGTAGCACTGGATTTGGAGCGCAAAACCTGCGGGACAGGCAGTCTGGTTCACACCCAGTGGGCGTGCAGCCCGCCCCTGACACCACCGCGGTTGTCGGCTCCAGAGAGCAGAGGCTCCCACCCCGGGAAGTACGGGGACCCGCACTGGCCCTGCTGGAACTCTGGGTAGTGCTGGATGTGGCTGCAGCTGGCAGGGAGCAGCGCTGGTACCAAGGGTCCTGCAGGATAAAGTGGAATCGTGCCCTCGGACCCAAAGACCCCTTCTTCTGACACAAAGGGCTCATCCAACAACACCCGGAGCCTTTTCCAAAATAGTTGAGAGAGGGAGTGGGTGCAAACCCAAGAGCAAAGTAGCTTTAGAGACAAGCATCCGCTTCAGTCTATGCCAAAGGATTTGCCTAATTGCTAATTGGTTACAAATTACCTAATTACTATTTTGGCACCATTTGTGATTGCATTCACAGACGCCCTTTCAGTTTTATTTTATTTTTGAAGTCATAGTTCCTATGCTTTGGTTCTGAGACTTCCTGGGAAGCCACGCGGGAGTAAGGGAAGAGGTTCTGGACGCCAAGTGCCCCTGCGCCCTAAGTCCTCGGGTTCAGTGGTCCTTCCTGGACCGCAGCCATGGGTGCAGGTCCGCGGCAGGGGTCCCAGTTCCGACGAGCTCACTCAGGAGCGGCAGGTGAAGATGGAGCCAGATACTTGTACCTTCCATCCCTTCAGTTTGGTTGCTTGGGTCTGGGCCCTTCATCTAGATCTAACCACCAGCACTTTCCCGGCCCCTGAGTGTCCACTCCCAGCCCAGGACGATAGCACTCAGCGTGCAGCAACCCAGCCCCGGCACAGCCCGGCCCCGAGCCGCCCAGGGCTCCGTTCACCTGTCGGCGCCGCCGCTCCCAGGGCTTGCCAGAGACGCTCGACAACTTGGAGAGGTTTGGGGAATATCGCCCCCTCTCTCGCCAAGCTATAGCGCGGCGCGGACCCTCCCTTCTCCCCACCCCAGCTTCTACCAACTGTAGCCCGAGCAGCTGCCGCCAGAGTCGCGAAAATCCGCCGCTCCCCGCTGTCCCCCTGCAGCGCGGGACTTGGAGACTTTCCCAGTCTGGCGCCTCCGGGCACCAGTCTCCGCGGCCAAACTCCCGCCGGGCAATCCCTGAGCTACGCTAGCCCCGGGTGGGAGTTCTGGGGGCGAACGGGGTGGATAGGGTGGCTGCGCCGGGTGGGGATGTTGGCCTCGAGTCTTCTTACCTGGCAGCAAGAACAATCCGCAAAAAGTTGCGGCGAAGCCGAGGACCCACATCCTCCCGGAGCCGCGGGGCAGGGAGCGGGCAGGCGCATCAGAGGCGGCGACCGAAGCGGAGGCTGCCCGGGCCGCAGCGGCTGCGGCTGCAGAGGCTGCTGGGGCCCGCGCTGCTGCCGCCCAGGCGACGGCCGCCGCCGAGAGGAGCCGCAGGTGTCGCCCTCGGCGCCCGCATCGCCCGCGCCGGGGCTCGCAGCTGCCGTGCGGGTTCCCGCTCCTCTCGCTCACTCTCCTGGGCCAAGTGCCGTGCCTCCGGAGTTGGCGGCTGAAGCTGAAGAACTACAGGCGACTCCGAGCACCCGAAAAAGTCTCGCCTCTTCCTCCCCCTCCCACGCCACGCACCACGTGACGGCTGCCGAGTTGGGGAGGGGGTGGCGGGCGGGGAAAAGCGGGGACCGTCGAAGTCCCCACCCCCTTCCTGCGGCCCACTTCTCCCGCCTCCGCTGTTCCTGGGAAAGGGGCGCCGAGGGGTAGGAGGAAGTGTAGTTTTCACAGGTTAGGGGAGCATCCGAGAAGGCGCAGCAGGTACCTGGGGACCTGGCGGGCGCAACTGGGGGACCCGCGTGGCGGGGTCGGGAGACCGAGTGCTGGGCCAGGCCTCGAGCGCCCTCTGCTCCCCCTACTGATAACGGGCACCCAGCCACTGGGTCTGGCCCACCAGCCAGAGCTTTAGTGCCTCGGCCGCTGGGCGACTCTTGGGGGCGGTGTGGGGGCCGTGTACCCGTGCACCTGGCAAAGTTGCACACCCGCAGGCTCCCTGGGGTGTCCGGAGCTGCAGCGCGACCTCCTCCTCAGAGAGGCCCTCAGGACAGGTCACTGCCGGGCTCGGCCTTCACAGGGTGGGTAGAAGTGTGGTGGGAACCCCGACCGCCGTGCAGGTCCTGGCCACCTTCCCTTCGCCCTCTGGCGCGCGCCACAGGAGGGGGCACTGACACAGCCCCTGTCGCCTAGCACAGAGGCGAGCCCTAGGGACGACCTTTTGGAGAACCCAGGAGCAAACAAATCCGGGCGAAGAGGACTGCTTTCCTCCTCCCTCCCTCCGAAAGGAGGGGCAGGCTTCCTTCGGGCCCCTAAGGCCAAGAGCTACAAGTATACATGCTGCGCAAGGCACGGTTCCTGTCTATGACTTGGACACTGGCTCTTCCTCCCACGTACCCCAAATTTCTCTTCACCAATTCCGAGTGACACCCACCTTGCTTATTCCCCGGACGCCACGGGGCTGTTTTTCGCCTTCCGCGCGGAGCTTTGCAGCAGGTGGTGCCGGAGTCTGCGTGCCCGCCCGAGCTCGTTTGTGCCCCCACCCCCAATCCCGCCCATTCCCACCCCTTTACCCCAGATCCCCAGGGAGCATCCATTTCCGTGGAAATAGCCTCCTAAACTTGGCCCCTTTTCCCGCCTCCTCGTGGGGAAGCTTTCTCAGGCTGGGACGCAGATCGTTTATTTCCCCATCCTGCCAGCAGAGCAGGTCTGGAAATGGGCGTAAATGACTTTCTTGTAATTCCTCTGCAGAGATCCTTCGTGTCTGCCTCGGGCTCCTTCACTGCCTTTGCAGCCCCCCCCCCCCCCCCTTTCATTTCTAGTTGGTTAACCCCTCCGGGAGACTGAAAGGCTCTATTACTCGCCTGGCCTGTCTGCAGGCTCTGATCTTACAATTGGCTGCATTACTATCTTGGGAGCAAAAGGGCCAGTTTGTTTATTCCTTCGGGATAAGCCGTCTTCAGAGCACGTGTGAATCACTACCGGTATAACTGTGTGGGCCAGAGGGTCCTTGAGCAAATTCTTTTCAGCATATGGAGGGGTACAATTGTGATAGGGCTTTATTCGGAAATGAAACAAAAGGATTTTTAAAAGCCTGAAAGACAAGGCCTCTTTACATAATTTTCATTTAGGGTAACAAAATTAAAATATAACAAATTGCACAAATTAAAATAACACTGATAATACAATATTCTTTAAAGAAACAATTGTGTGCTAAAGTAACCAAGTAGATGCTAAAAGTGTCTCTACTATGCCTAGTTTACAAGCTCCTGTACAAAAGCAATTATAAATAGTTCACATCTAGAAAAAATACACATAACCTTTAAAATAGAATTTATCCTTACATATCAACAGTCTTTGTAGAAAAAAAGGATATTAAAAAGTAAGAAATTTTCTTAGCACCAACCATTGATTTTATTGTTAAAAAGTGAACATAGCAAATAGAAATTTGTTTTCATTTCTAGAGTACCCAGATTTTAATTTTAAAAAGTAGGAAGATAAAAATCATCAAATAACATCAAGAATCATTGAGAAGCACTAAGTAGAAGAGGATATAAGGAACTGTCTAGAGGGAAAAACCAATGGAAATAGGATTAGGTTGCTTCTGGACATAGGGTCACATTTCCCAGTGTCCACACTTCATTTTTCAGTGAAAGCAGAATTATTATTAAAACTTAAATCTCTCTTCAATTTTACAATTGCACTGCAATTAAAAACATCTATCAAAATAAGACTGCAAGATGGAGATGAGTAGGATCTCTCTGGTTTTTCCACAGGCCGTGTTTTAGGTTTACAAATAATTTGAGGACTACAATGAACTTCACAAAATCTTTAGTTGGTATTTAAAAAAAATATATATTATCATCAATTTCTAAGACTTAGTACATCATTTCAAGAGCATGGCACAGATTCCTTTTATTGCTATGTTTTTCTTCCCTACAAATATAATTTCTCTTCCAAAAAATTTACAACTTCTGTACAAGTATTTTAAAAAGTGCAAAATTAAGAATTCTGTATCATGTTTACTTTTATTCCTCTTGAAACACAACAAATGGATTCACTATTTATTGCCCTGTCTGAGAAACAAGCCCTAGTGGGTTGCCTGCTGTGTACTTGACAAGGTAGGCGCTGGTGTTGCAATGGTTTATGGTTAACAGCTCTATGTCTCCCACCCCCTCCCTGCTTTCTTTTTTAAGTGGACTATTCCCAGCTCTCACTAAGGGGCTAAAAAGTCCTTTATATATCATTTGAACCTTGACTTGCACAAGAAGAAAAGCTATCATATAAAGAATCACTCAAAGATTCCAAATTGTCTACCCCAGGCCTATCTGAGCTACTTAAAGATGCCTCTTCATTTTTTTCTCTTGCTTCCTTTTGTCCTTCAACCTTGCTCACAGAGTTCTCTTTTTCTAATAAAATCACAGTATTGCTGTTAAATTTATTGAATGACTCAAGGGAAATTTTAGATAATCTATGCTCAGGATCTTCTTTTGTTTCTTCAACTTGTTTCAATTTCTGCAATAAAAAGAGGAAAATATTAGAAACATATTTCTTTGGAAAATCAAGTTATCCTATCCAATATTCAATTATTATGTGTATAAAGTGTAGTTTAAAGAGATAGAACCTACAAGTCTTTAACAATCTTCTAGTATAATTAAATGTAATAATAAAACCAATTTTAGAGATAAATCAAGACTTTAATTATTTTACTGAGATAAATAGGTCCCAATTTACAAACCAGTTAAGTGCCATTTAATTTCATTTTAAATGAGTCCATTTGAAATTTATTCAGGTAAAGTGCCTTATTTTTCTTAATCGAAGTTTCAAACTCTGATTCCTTGCTAAGTGTTAGTAGGAATTTTTCTAAATATAGATATGTATTGAGTTTCAGCCAGAAGTTACCGTAATTTGAAAAAAAAAAAAGGGCAGAAAATCCCTTAAATTGCTATAAAATTTAAGAGGATATTAAACTTGTCAGAAGCATTATCATGTTTGCATTTCATCCCTTTATGGGACTTAAAATACTTGAAAGAGATCTCTGGGTCTTTAGCTGTGGCTTCCAGAAGGCTCAAGTGTGTAAAACCCATAGAAAAAGGTGTGCAGTTTAGTAACTCCCCTGTCCAGCAGATTCTAGTAATATCCCAGGTTATACTGGGATATTTGTAGGATGTTATTAGCACCCTCTAGAACTTCATGAAACACTGCAGTCACACTCAGTAATCACTGCAGATAGCCCAGTGAACAGGATTGTGTTCAGTTGCTCAAGTCCCAGTCAGGCTGGCGAGGACAAAGGGAAGCAGAGATGCAGAAGACCATGAGAAGAGTGAAAGTGTGAAAGCCTCTAAAGTAGTTCTCATTTTCTTTTCTTTCAGGCAAAAATTCCATCAAACAGAAGGAAGAAGCAGGGGCAGGGCTTAAAAACGATGATAGCTGCAGCTTACTAAGCAGCCACTAGGTGAAAGGCTCTTGACAGATTTTCTCTACCAGCCTTTTCACACCTGAAAGTTATGTTTAACTCACATTTTACTGTGTTTGCAACCCATGTGTTCTTTTTAAGTTTTATTTTATTTTTAACTGACACATAACAATTATACTGTGTATGGAATACAATGTGATTATATATATAGTAATGATCAGATATATATATAGTAATGATCAAATCAAGTTATTTACCCTATTACCCCCAACATTGATCTTTTTTTTTTTTTTTTTGGTACCGGGGATTGAACTCAGGTCCTTGCGCTTGCGCAGGAGGTGGTAAAACGACTGAGCTAAATCCCCGGCAACACTGATCATTTTTGTGGTAAGAATGTTTAAACTCCTCTCCTCTAGTTATTTTGAATTTTCTGATAATATTGTTATACTTTACACCAGAACATCAGAACTTGTTCCTGTTCACCCATTTTAAAGATGAGGAAAACAAGCTCACTGTGACAGAATAGTTGCCCAAGCTTGCAGTGCAAGGGACAGAAAACAGATTTAGAATTTCAATGTGACCCATGCTCTTATTCTGCTAAACCATGCTGTTACAGAGGGGCAAGATATGTGCTTTCATGTTGTTACCCAAATCTTCCATTTAAATGATAGACCAAAGCCATATATAGTTCTGCTTCCCAACTTGCCCCTGGCCCATGTGATGATGCTGGACTTCAAAAAGGCACAGTGAGGAAATCGAGTTTCTAGAGAGGCAGATAGATATGGCCACAAACCTATGGATCTCACAGCAAATAGAAGGAGAAAAGCGAGACGGAAGGGGAGGACTTCGGGCTCCCAAGAGCAGGCACAGAGTTTCTCTGCTATGGGAAGTGGTGATACTCCAAGGGAATATCTGAAGGTCAGCCTTAGACTAGCGGTTCCTTCCTCATGCTATGAACATGCAGGCACATCCTGCAAGAGTTCAGTTTCAGTCTCAGGTGGCTATCTTGAAACCATAGGGGGCCGAGCAACAGATTTCTAGCCGACTGTAGAACAGGGATTCTCTGATGAAGAATAACTCTATGAAAGAGCCCCTTTCTATGTTGTGCCAATTTTTTAGCATTCCTTTTTCCACAGAATTATATAGCACAGTATTAAAAATACACGGGGAGTATGAAATGCTTTGGAGAGAGTAAACATTTACCTTCATTTACCAAATTGTAAATGTGCATTTACATTTAGGTACATAAAAGGCATTCAATGCAATTTTCTCCTCACTTGGATGTCTTAGTCCTTTCTCTTTCAAAACTGCAAGCATTTTTCTCCCCTGTTTCTGGTCTATGTAGATCTCAACATCATTAAAAAGATACTTATTAGGGCCAGGGATTTAGCTCAGTGGTTCTGCTGCCTGCTTTGCAAGAGCAAGGTCCTGAGTTCGATCCCCGGTACCAAAAAAACCCAAAACAAAACAAAACAAAACAACATCAACAACAAAAAAAATACTTATTAGAGAAGCTACCACAAAGTAAACAGAAGATCTGGGTGCTGAGAATACACGGCTGATTAATGTTGTTTCCTATAGGGGAGGTTGGACCCTTCCCTTGGCTGTGGCAGTGGCTGAATGCATCCTTCTTCAGGTGTAAATGGTGATGAGACACACTTGAACTCCAGGATTAACTAAGGTTTTAGAAATAAAGTACTATAGGCCTCTGGTACATAGAAGATGCTTAATAAATGTAAGGCAGCATTCTTATTCTAGGACAGTGTTTCTCAAAATGTGTTCCCCAGAAGAGCAGTAGCATCAATATCACTAAGGACCTTGTTTGAAATGCAAACAGAACTACTACATCAGAAACTCTCAGGTATCCCCCCTTCTTAACAAGCTTATATAATGATTCTGATGAACACTAAAACTGAAAACCTAGACTACAGAAATTTGTAGTCTTGGAACATAGACAGATAAAATGTATAATTTGGGCTAGAAGAGTAGGGCAGACCTGTAATCCCAGTACCCTGGGAGACTGAGGCAGGAAGATGCAGGTTTGATCCTAGCCTGGGTAACTGAGTAACTTAGGGAGACTATATTTCAAAATAGAAAATAAAAAAGGCCTAGGGATGTAGCTCAGTGTGAAGGTTCTGGGTTCAATACCCCATACCACACACATACACACAAAAGTATAATTCTGTATATGAAGGCTGAGGTAAGGAAAGAATTTAAAACATGCACTGTCAATGGGATGGTACATCACCTTTTCTAAAGGTTTCAAGCTTTAAGGTTGTTTTTTTCAGTTAAATATAACATAGGACTAACTGGGCCAGGGGAGTTATGGAAATGAGGGACCATTAATAAGAAAAACATAGTCATCTCAGGCTCCCTTTTATTTCCACAATTTGGATGAAAGGTGAGTGCAGAAATATTTCTTGGCTCTAAGAACATCAGTGCAAATGACAAAAAGGGACAAATAACATTCAACTTCAGGTTAGGGAACTTGGGAGTATATCCTGTATTTAATGGCAACAGAATCTATTTAGATCTAGATTATTGGTGCCGAGCACAAAGGTGGGTTCAGATCTTTTGACTTCAAAGGTGAGGACATAAATCTAGGTCAGTATTTGTTTATATTAAAAATTTACTGATTTTTGAGTATTGGTTCCTATTAAAACAAAATAAAAGAACCCAGCATGTTCATCAACTTGCAATCTTTGCACTGTCTCAGAGGTTTTTCTTTTTCTTTTTTCATAGTATTAGGGATTGAACCCAGGGCCTTTACACGGAGCTACATCCTCACCCCTTTTTATTTTTTATTTTGTGACAGGGTCTCCCTAAGTTGCTATCAATGTTGCCCAGGCTGGGCTCAAATCTTCCTGCCATAGCCTCTCAGAGGGCTAGGGTTACAGGCATGCAACCCTACGCACAGATTATTTGAGTTTCTGAGCTCTGGATCATGTATTATGCTTTATTTTTATTTTCTACCTGTCACCCTACCCTCACCTTCTTCCTCCCTAAAGGCCTAACCCAGTACTAAATTGTCAGGAGGTTCTCATTGAAAACCTCCTTTAGGTTCCAGTGCTAGCTTGGGCTTTTCCAGTAGTTCTGCCAAGAATGACGACACTAAGTAGCTTCTTCCTTCCCTGCCCCTGTATGAACATACTGAATTAGCCTCAACTGTGCTTGTCAGATGTCAGGTATATTCAAACTTTTAAAGTCACATTACATTTAAATGCAAATAGAAGGAAGGACAGAGGTCAAAGAGTAATGCATTAATGATCTATCTGGCAAATATTCACCAAACAGTGCAGGACAGTTGTTAGCAGCTGCATGGAAAGATGCTTTGCAAACTAGTCATGGTAAAAACGTTCCTATTTTTACTGAGCACTGTTCAGGTGCTGACAAAAATTTGTAGGGACTGTTTTGATCCCTGCAGGACTTCCCTAGGGTAGGTGGCATTCATTGAGGCTTGGGGAAGTTACATAACTCGTGTAAGGTTTTGTAGTAGTACTTGGTGAAGTTTGGACCTTGACCTGGGGGTCTATTTGCAGAGTCCAACTTCTGAACCTTTAGCTTGGAAAAGTACTTAACAACTATTAGCAGGATCTTTAAAGATAGCATCTGAAGTAAGAATTACAGGAGAAAACAATAATGATAAACACAGTACGGATTTGTGTTTGAGAAGAATTATGTTGGTTCTAAAACACATCCCCAAATCCTTTATATGCTGTTTCACCAGAATTAAAATTACTTCACTTGCCACCTATAGGTGGCAACAGTTGTATGGATGACTTTTTGGTGGGGCTTTTTATTGCACTGGGAGCAAAAATAAGGCTAAACAGGCAAGATGAGAATATATTTTCAAGTTCAAAATAAGTAGCTTTCCATATTCTTACAGTATTTTCCTGTCTTTAGTGTAACCACAGAATTATTAGTGATAATCCAAGCAAGAAGCAGATAGTGACATATTCAGAAATTTCTTGAGGATTATACCTTAACTAATTTAATTCTTTGTTGTCCAACAGTTAATCATTCACCAAATCAATTTAGTATTTGACCAGTTTTGTGTAATCTTGTGGTTTTGATTCTCATAGGAAATTTCATAGGAGAGTGTGCTTTTAGAAAGATTTTGAAGGGTAAATAGGATTAAGATATACAATAAGGAAGCGGGAGGGCATTTCAGTAAGTAGCCATCTAATAAGCCCCTACTGCCTCTGCACACCACTCTGTAGTCTACCTCGGCACCAACATGTGCCCAAAGAGTCTCTTGCTTGTATTTTTAGATTCTGTAATGGACGGACTCACTCATTGTAAAGGTAGAAACACAGAGCATGCCCATTCCAAGAGGTTCTGAGACACACATCTAGACTCAGGCAAGTGCTGTTTTAGCCCAGTATCTGATATATAGATAGTTTGTATTTCTAAACAGCTTTCCCATGTGTGATCTCACTGTGCTCTACATCAGCCTGGAAGGTGAAGGAGTCTGGAGACAGTTATACTTTATATGGGATTATTTATGGAAAATATAATTCATACAAATTCAAGTTCAAGTGAAATTAGACCTGGAAACTTAGATTTATGATATTTAACACAGAAATAATTAGCATGTTTTTTCATAGTCAATAGTAATCATGGAATAGAGATTTTGCCTAGAGCAATATCATGAACACTTGAAAGGATCAATTAGGAGGAGATATAAGGAAGATGAGAATACATAAAGTGATACACAAAAACGCAGTGATAAACCAACAAAATACATATACAAGATGGTGTCAGTTTCAAAGAGATATATGTTGTACATGTACAGCCAGAAACTCTTGTCCATAGTTGGGGAGAAACAAGAAATTTATGAAATAGTGCAATTAATTATTGTTCTATGATGAAGGCTACTTTCATTATTTCAAATATGTTTCCATCTGTTGATTGTATCTTAAAAATATTGGTTAATATATCTTGAAAATATTAATGTATCTACTAATATATCTAAATGTCAGGAAGAGATTCAAGTCTACTTGGCAAATTCGAATCCAGCATCATTTCTCAGCTGGGCCCTAAAACAATGACTCTTAGTCTAAATGAATGTAAACAGGATGTTAATCAACATAATTTTTAAGTTCTCTGTTGCTAAAGAGGTCAGCTGCCAATCATTTCAAGAAAATATGTGATAGGAAAACAGCTATACATACAGAATTTTTACTATATGTCAGGTTTGGGGTTGCATGCATTACACGAATTGCCTCATTTAACCATGACAGCAACCCCATGGGACAGCACTGTTATCACTCCCATTATACAAATGGGAAAATACAGATGGAGAAGTGAAAGTATGCACCCCCATACAATGGCTAAGAAGTTTGGAAGGAAGAACCAGCCTGAATACAAAACTTGGGATCTTAATCAGTACATATTACAAATAGGGATTTGGAAACTTGTGTGCAATTCCTTGCATTGTGTTAATTAGCTGTGTGACCCTCTGACACTTAGTTTCTTTACATGAAAGTTTTTTGAATCTTCCCACTCTGTAAAGCTCTGTGAGTCTAAATATTCTTAATTGGGTGTCTTCTGTGCATCTATTAGTGGAACTGGAGGTGGCCCAATAACCAACCCTAACATCCCTCTTCCCCACCTAAGTTCTCAATGACTTGAAAAATAAAAGACAAAGGCTGACAGGAAGCTAAAATATTTGCTTCATTATTGATAAAGCCTAAATTGGAAGATGAGGTTTTTATTTGCAAAGAAGTGAGTTTCCTAATACTGGTCTTAAGAAACAGACAAGCTCAATAACAGGCAGCCCTGGGCTGGGGAATAAATGTTTTACCTTAAAATCAACAGGATAAAGAAACAGAATGGAGTGTGTGCTTCTGACAGCCAGCCTGACTCCAGAGAGACTGGGAAGATCCAGAGGTGGATTATGCATTGCTAGTTCCCTTCCTAAACTTGCTAAACAAACAAGTCACTCCTCTGTCCCCTGAGAAGTCAATCAGGGGGTTCAGATATAGCAAGTCAGGAGTGTTATCCTAGGGAGCTCCCTCCTCTTGGAAGGACACATCCACAACAAGAGGGTTTTCACTTGGGAGCAGGTAAGTCAGTGGAGACTGTCTCATCCAGGGCTTTGCCTTGAAGTTGAAGTTGTGATTCACCCCAGCTCTTTTCTGAGGAGCAAATCTTGAGCTCTGGGAAGATGGACTCAGGGCAGATTTTAGTGTTTTGCTCTTGTGGGGATGGGGAGGAGGAATTCTAATTCAGGGCCCCTTAGATGAGGATTGTACACATCTTCAAGTCTACGTTATGTGACATTTGTTGGGGTAGTTCAACCTCAAGGGAAAAGATGCAGGTGAAGTCATTTTTTGCAGAGACACTAGATAATCTCTTCCTTAATGCCACCACTTACTGCATTCCTGGTGGAGCCACTTTCTGGATGAGAGATAAAAATAGACAGAATGACCTTTGGTGAGCTCTAGAGGCCCCTTCACACTGTTCTCAAAAGTTGTGGTGTTAACTTTGTTAACCTGGTCAAATTCCAAGTTGGATAGTTATTTTGCCTGTTGCTCAGTTGCCTCTATTACCTCAACTGGACACACTACTCTTCACTTGCCCTTCTGAAAAATTAATGTGATGCATCATTAATAGAGAACCAGTCTTCCATCCAACTGCCCAGCAGGGAGATGTGAGCTGACACTTGGGGGCACTCTGTTTCCTTATTGGGGTCTTAGTGATGCTTCAGTATCTCCAGGGAAAACCGGTTTTATTAAGTGAAAGAGTAATTTTCAGTGGAGATGTGCTTTTATGACCATATTAACTATATCGGTGTCTTTTACCATGATCAATGGCTTTCAATGTCTGCTACCAGAACCCCTGAACCCAGGAAAAAAAAGAGATGAGTTTATTTCCTGGGGAAAAGAAAAAAGAGGCAGACAGGTCAGTAGAAAACTAAAGACTGCTAGAAAATGGTATACCTTGTGGAAAGTTAAAGAATGTACTTTGGAGATAACAGTGGCCATAAAGACATTTAAAGACTAGATCAAAAGGAGTCAAGGAAAGAGATATTATTTTATTGAAAAGATGCGATGTATTTTCCATATATGGAAGATAGGGGAAGATGTGGGGCCATGTCCTTCAGTAGGGAGGGCAAAAAAGAAAATTGCAAACTTTGCTTATGGCAGAGAAAGATATTTGGGAACAGAAAAGGCATAATGACAAAATGATAAGTTTGGGTAAAACTGTTACATGAATATGAATATTCAAAGACCATTTGTTACTTCTGCAATCTCTGATATTAGTGTTATCACCTGAAATGCCTTTTTGGAAACTTGTATTTTTTTCTCATCTGCTGGATGTGTAAGTGTTATTTAAAATATAGGCTGATCACCTTTAGCAATCCAACATGTTTGATGAGTTTTGGTCAATTTCCCCAAAAGTCAAATATGCAATATTTTACGGTGACCTGGAACTGGGCAAACAAGGTAGCTCAGCGATAGCAGCCCGTGTAAGGAGCTTAACTAAGTGGAACACAGTGGAGGATGGTTCTCTGGGTTAGCTACCTTTTTCTAGCATAGAAATACTAACTACAAATTTTATTCAGGAATGAGTACTGAGCAAGTCTTGACATGAGAACATCTAAACATGTTCATTTAGGTGTCAGGCTGATAAGACTGAGGACATCAGGTTTTTCTGTCTTTAATTTATATGCACCATTACGAATATATATATATATATATATATATATATATATATATATATGCTACTTGGCTACTTGCATATATGCTACTTCAAAGAGTGGTTATTTTTATCTCTGACTACTCTTTCCATCATTTCATGGCTTAAATATGTTCCTTATCTATCTAGCAAACAGGGCCACGTCTGGCTTAGATGTCAAAGTATTTGCACACTAAAATGAACTTTGTCAGAGGAAAATACAACATGCAAGACAGATCTGTGTATTCTAACACCATGCAGCTATGTTTTTATTTTGGAGTGACAGATTTTTGGTTGCTTTTTCAAGAAAAACAAAATATATGCTTTCTTGGATCAGGTGAGCTTAAAAAGAAGCTTCAACTATTTTTTTTTTCCGATGGAAAAATTTTCTGACTATCATGAAAATGGTCAGCCAGGAGTGGCAGTGCACACCTATAATCCCAGTTCTCTGGGAGGCTGAGGCAGGAAGACTGCAATTCAAGTCCAATATGGGCAACTTAGCAACTTAATGAGACCTTGTCTCAATATTAAACAAACAAAAAACAAACAAGGTGGGAATGTAGCTCAATGTGAATGCACCGGGTTTAATTCCTAGTACCTCAAAAGAAAAAGGAGGAAGAGGAAGAACAGGAGAAGCTCAAAGTGATCAAATTATTCCTGAGTGCTACGTTTCTATTATAATGAATCTATGAGTGCCAACATGAGGAAAAAACATTTTATATTATCCATTAACTTTCAATAACCAGGTAAGTGAGAATTACTTCTAATAGAATTTGGTGGACCATGTAGAAGTCACAGTACATCATAGCACCCAATCGATTAAGCATTTTCTAGCAACCATGGAATCAAAATGGGGCTGCAGTTAAGGGGCATCCAGGATCTTCATCAGCTACTTAGTGAGCACTTATTGTGTACTACATGGTATTCTAGACATTGGAGACACAGTGGTGTATGGCACAAAATCACTGTTCATGTGGAATATAGAAATTAAGGGTACTTTCATATGAAGTAAATACAGAACAAAGCTCCAGATACATCAGAAAATGAGTCCCTGAAATCTACCTTATTGAATTAGAAGAGTCTACCCAGCCTGTTGTTTGCTCTGATGATGACATTTAGAACACAAATATTCTAGATTTAGTGTTTTGAGGAAACTCTATACTGATTTCCATAGTGGTTGTGCCAGTTTATATTCCCATCCAAAATGTAGAAGGGTTCCTTTCCCCCCCCACAACCTCACCAACATTTGTTGTTATTTGATTTCTTGAAAACAGCCAGTATTTTGAGGGTCAAATGGAATCTCAATGTTATTTTAATTTGCATTTACCTAATGGCCAGTGACATTGAGCATTTCTTTATGTATTTATTGGCCATTTATGAAGTGTCTGTTTATTTTACTTGCCCATTTTTTGATTGGGTCTTTATTTTTGAGGGCCTACTGTTTTGAGTTCTTTATATATTCTAGATATCAGTCCTCCATTTGAAGAATAACTGGCAAAACTAAAACTAGAAATTCCACTTTACCCAGCTATTCCCTCTCTAGGTTTCATCCCCAAAGAGCTGAAGACACCATATTACAGTGATACATGCATACCCATGCTTATAGTAGCACAATTCATAATAGCTAAGTCTTGGGAGTAGTTTATATGTCCATCAACTGAACAATGGATAAAGAAAATGTGGTATTTATACACAGTGGAGTACTACTCTGCCATAAAGAAGATAAACTTGATTAATCTGTGGGAAAATGGATGCACCTCGAGACCATAATGTGAAGTGAAGTAAATCAGACACACAAGCTTAAATATTGCACAGTTTTTCTTATATGAAAAACACAGATTATAAATAAAGACCAAAATAAAAGATAGATAATAGAAAGTATGGAGATGAATCTTTCTCAAATGGGAAGGGGATCAAGAGACAGAGGGAAGGGAAAGGGGGTGAAAAAAGGAATTAAGATGTGTTCTGTACATGTACCAACTCCACACAAGAGATATAAACATTATATATTATGACCATGTGCTAGTAAAAAGTTTAAAAATAAACATTCAGTGAAGTTAGGAAGAAAGAACATAAATATTCCATCAAACTCAATGAATGTGTCTACTCCCAATCCTATTTTTAAAATAATTCCATAAAGTTGCTAACATGTCTTTGATATTTTTAGACTATAACATCATCCAGGGAGATCTTTTTCATGGGTTAACTACTTACAATTTACACTCTCCTTTCTGAGTGTAGTTACTTCCTAAATTTGATGAATTTGGAATTTGAAATTTCTTCTTTTTTCTCTTAATTTTACATTGTGGTCAACAGTAACCCAATTTTGTAATTGCTCCTCTTTAGTTATGTGCTGGTTCTATGACAGCTCCATCCACAGGAATCTTTCTGCTTACAGATTCCTGTCCTAACTGCTCAAATTATCCATTTGAGAGATTATAACCACTCTACTCTATAGGCTTTTTTCCTGTCAATGTTCCTTCCTTTCAACTGAATTCAAGCTTCTGGTGGCCACAGACTGGATTTTATTCTGCTTTCTTTCTCAGATCCTGACATGCTGTCTTGTACAACTCAGAGACTCAACAGTGTTGTCATTACTCAATCTGTTTTCATAGCGTTCCTTCCAGAAATCATATAATCAACCCAGTGTTTATCAGTGTATGTTTTCCACGAGGAACAGACATATATAGTGTTATGGCTGTGTGTAGATGTCCACTTAAAGCTTCATGCAGTCGCTGCTGGCGCTTTTTCAGAATTGGCTGAATCTAGAGTGTGTGATTGATTCATGGTGCAAAGCTAGGCCTGAGGACACTAGGATTAAGGGTGTGAGTGCTTCCTGCCCTAAGTAGTCTGGATAAGATAAAAGGGCTAGAAAAAGTTGCTAAAGTCCCTTGCTTGCTTGCTTTTGCTGTCTTCCCCTGCCATCAACTATTGCCCCTATGTCATGTGCCACCCTGCCTTGGAGCCAGCCGATTACGGACTGAAACCTCTACAAACTGAGTTAATAAAATTTTGAGTGTTGGGTATTTTGTCTCAGCAATCAAAAAAGTAACTAATACAGTAAGATTTTAGACTTTCACCTGATTTGTGATCACACAGCTGCTGTCCTATCCCTGCACATACTAGCAAGGATTCCAGATTAGCATCAAGAAGCAGGACACCTGTTAGATTAATAGATGTTGTACTGGCAAAAGCAATGTCCTCTCTGTCAGGACTTGAGACAGTGAATCCATATCTCATGGTCCCCTGGTTGAGCAGCTCTTCTCTGAGCCATCAGGGATCTTCTCCTGTCCTTCCAGGAGGACTTGGCCAATGCTTAGGTGAGGAAACAGCTGGCAGCACTTTCTGGAAATCTGATGCAACAGCCAATACAATACATTTTGCCTCAGGGGGCAAAATGTTATTGACAGGAACTATCCCCCCCACCATGATAGATGGTTCACATATTGGCACTACCTTTTCCTCAAGTGCTTCCTGCACCTAGAAAGCTTCGTCTTACCTGGCCTAAGCCAGTCCCAGGCAATTTGCTCATATTCTGAGTCCTATTCATTTTAAGCAAAGGGAAACTTGATATGTGCCTTGGTGCTTCTGAGTAAAAGTGTAAAATGCCTCAAGGATGACATTCTTACAGGCAGAAATAAGATTGATTTACAAATATTATTGGGTGTGAAAACAAAATATTAAACTGTAGGGAGATTACATTATGGCTGTCTTGGTACAAAATTCTCCTACCAGGTAGGAGGCAGGAGCTTTGTAGCATCTCTCTACCATCTTAAATTCAGTAGTCTCTTAACTATGGGAGATATGTTCTAAGACCCCCTCTGTTCCAAGGCTCCTGAGCTCTATTTATACTATGTTTTTCACACACACACATATATATATATTTTCATATTTAAATATCTGTGATTTTAAGTTTAATTTATAAATTAGACACATAAAAAATTAACAAAACAGAGCAATTATAATAATGCACTGCAATAAGTTATGTGCATGTGATTTCTCTCTCAAATGATCTGGAACTACATTCTCCTTTTTTTTTTTTCCTAGTATTGGGAATCAAACTCAGGACCTTGCACTTGCCAGGCAGGTGTGGCACCACTGAACTATATCCCCAGGTTTACCCTTCTTCTTATAATAGGGTGAGATAATGCTGTGCCTATGACATGAGATGAAGTGAAGTGAATGACACAGTGACACAGAGTTAGGTTGCTGAGTTAGGGTTAGTTGAACACAAGAACTTCAGTACCATAACAGTTGGGCTGATAACCAAGATGGTTAAATGATTAATCACAGAAGGGTAAGGTATACAGTGTGGGCAGGAAAGAAAGATTTCATCACATGACTCTGAATGGTGTGCAATATAAAACTTATGAATTGTTTATTTCTGGAATTTTCCATTTAATATTTTTGGACTGTACTGACCATAGGTAACTGGAATCATGAAAGGTAAAACTGGGGATGACAGTATGTTCATTCAGCAAATGGACTGTCCCATTATCAAACGTAAACTCTTCATGAACCGTAAGTCAGCCATCCACAACTAAAACGATAAACTTTGCTTTGCCTCACATGCACAGAACAATTTAATGTAAAAGTGAAGTATGTCTGCCTCGAATAGCTGTGTAAACACAACTTGCCTGCTATGAGAATTAAATATGGATCAACAAAATCAATAGTTAATTGTGTAACTTGGGGTCTTTAATTTCAGAACTAATCTGTAAAGAAGGTCCAGAGGATGTTTGCTTCTGATTTTCTTAAAATATTATTTAAAACCCTTCTGTCAGGCAAAAGAGTTCACAAGGTCTTTATGTTATTTCCATAAGTTACTTGGTTTGTAGGTAGTCAAGGTCATATCGATCGTCCAGCCTTTCCAGTTTTCATTTGAAAATTCTGTATTATTATTAGGCAAGCTCCCTCATTTTGAGTATCTGGGTTATACCCGGGCCAAGCACATTTTATTGCAAAAAATAAACCCAACACAATAGGTGTCTTGAGATCAGATGTGATATGTTAGCTGTATTATAAACTCCCTTTCATGATGATATCCAGAGCAGTTAAGCAGCTCCCCACCTCCCAACCTCTCCAAATCAGCAAAATAGATGGTACTGTGAAAATACTTGCTTTTGTGTGACATGGCAAGCAGCACTGTGGGGCTGGGTTGACCCCACAGATGGATAAACATGCTATCCATTCTGACATCCCACAAGGACCAGAAAAAGGAGCTGCTGCTTGAATAGAACCTTAAAAAAATCTTCCAATCTCATTAGAGCAAATGGATGAGAAGGGAAGGAGGGCAAACAGGCCTCCTCTTTCAAGGTAGATGCACAATAACATCCAGAAGACCAGGGGGTAACAGGTGGCCCTCCTTGACCCTTGTGATATTGTAGTGGAGCTAAAAATGTAATGTTTGAACTTCTTTTCCCTTTAAAGTGTAACCTTTCATATAATAAGTTAAGCCTTGCTCTCTCTTACATATTGTTAGAAGCCTTCATCCATTTCGGAGACTGAAGGAAAATAATTCTTAAAATAATGAATCATTTTTCTCTTGCCAGCTTGTCTAGAAATCTCCTGATTATTTTGCTGTAGCAGACAATGACCTTCTCAAAGGAGGCCTATCAAACGCTCAAGACAAGTAATGAGAAGGTCTCTTTCTCCTGCCTCAAGCAAAAAAACTGCACAGAGGGAAAATGTTTGTGAAAGTGTCAATATGTTTATCTCAGGATGGGCAGCAGCATGCTCCAAATGCAACAGAGCAGCTCATGTGCCTGGGTGTAACCATTGGGCCCCTCTGGATAGGATTCATGGAGTAGGTATCCTCGGAGGGACCTTGGGGTAGACACCTAAGCCCTTCACCCAGTAATGCTGAAAATAAATGTTTCTCTGGTGGCAGGAAGAACATATTTTCAACTTTCTAGTTTGTGAGCATATTAAAGGAAAGTAAGCTGTGATTAATGGTATCTCCAACAATCTAGGAAATCAAGGTTCTAATTTACTAGGTCCAAGAGCTAGGATTAACTATAACGAATCCTCTCTTTCCTTCATATTCCCATCTTTCCACCAGACAGCAAATAGGGGGAGAATGGTGATTTCTTTGGTTGCTCTCCTCATGAAAGGAAGGTTTTGGAAAGCAAACAGAGAGGTGCAGTTGAAATAGCAACACTGCCAAGATTTAGGTGCTTTGGGGTTCCATGGGAGAATCGGGCTGGTTTCTCAGGCCAAGAGTTACCTGCCCATGCTTTTATGGCTCTGGTACTTAAATCTTGGCCAGTTTATGGACAGCTAAAGACATACATATCTTGACTTCAGGAGAAAAGTATAAGATCCTCCCCAGTGATGAAATAGACAATTCTCATTACAGGGTCCTCTATGCAAAAGGGTAGGCAAATGGGGAAGAGAAAAAGAAAATTCTCTATTCTCAAGAAATCTCAAGATTCAATGGCCTTAACCAGGTGGTACCCAATGGCAGCACAGGAGCAAAGGTAATAGAGCAATCTCAAAAGTAATCAAGATACATATGACCCAGGGATTTGCAGAGAAAATTGAAATGGCTCAGCACCATCTTAGGAAAAAGTCAGTAGCATGCAGATAGATATCAAAGTCATTATTTAGCTAGCCAGCTAGGAATGGCAACAGGCTGAGTTTTGAGCTCAGCAAGGCAGTTATGTCTCTGGGCTCTGATTCATACCTTTTTTCCTTGTAAAATTTCCTCCCCACATTTTGGGAGGCCAAGACACACTCATTGCTTGAGACTCAGAAGGAAGGTGGAAGAAAATGAGAATCATTTCTTGGCCAGGAGCCTTGGTCACTGCCCTGTGCTCCCATCATTCCTCTGCGGACCATTACTGGAGCAACAGTTGGCCTTACTGCTTCTACAGGTTATCATGGCTCAGTCGGCGATGTAGGGACTTCGAGTCTATTTATCTTTTCATCTCTTGGGCCAGAACATGACTAGCACAGAGGCAATCCATAAATGTTAGAGGAATAAAGGAAGCATGATAATTATTTTTTCTACTGGTCATCTGTTTTTTCCCCTCTAACTCTTTTACCTCTGCAATATCCTTTAATGCCCTGAACAGCGACTGAGTTCCAAGGACAAGATGCTTTACTCTCCGGTGAGGAACTTTCATTTATTTCCCGAGGGGTAGTTACTGTCTAATCACCCAGAAGACATTAATGTTTCTTTTATTTAGAAGATGGAAATAATAACTTTCTCAGTAAGTAAACAGCAGGACAGAATTTGTTTTTCACAAAGATTTGATTAACAGACTAACTTGCGAGGGACATTTCTGTTGCCATAAACAAAGTCCTTGAAATAATCAGCAGCACATAGACTAAAAGCTAGAGATTAAAACAAAGGAAACAAGTGGGGACTATACCATGTAGCAGTGGGGAGATGCACTGTGTCAGTAGGGCCTTTAAAAAATCCAAGTAGTTTTATGTGAAGGAAAAGAAAAACAACAGCAACGAATCCTTACTATAAAAAAAAAAAACAATGAAAGAAGGAATTGCCCTGGAATGAAGGTTTGAAATACTGTGATGAACTTAAAGAATACCCGATTGTCCTTAAAGCACATGAGAGATTTTAGAGATGAAGGATGACTTCCCCAGGATGAAGAATTAAGTGAATCCTTGGTCTCCCTGGAAGGTCTTTGGGTTGGGCTAGTTTCATAGGTTCAGAAAGAACTACAACGTGGAAGAAGTTAATTCATATAAAAGGTAACAATTTTTCACACATAAGAGCTGATACACCACTGAAAGTGGAAGGGTCATAATTGTCTTTTCTTCAACTCTATGAAAACTTACAGTTTCAGTTAGTTAAATATGAGTGGGCTGGTGTTTATGCTGGATCCAGTGCCTATGATTTCTTTGCCATGTGCATCTACAGTTCTCTCAAGTAACTGAGAAATACTTTTCCTTAAACCAGTGTTATTGACAAAATGTGCCTTAAATGTTCCTGTTACGTGCTACCAAAGGATTACTGAAAATCATGAAACTAATCCAAAGGCTGGAAAGGCTGGAAAGGCTGGAAGGTCACTATAACAAAGAAATTTAACCAAAAGCCTGCTAAGCATGGACATCTACACACACACACACACACACACACACACACACACACACACACACACA
>NW_004624732.1:32099789-32112533 GCF_000247695.1 Heterocephalus glaber
AATGCATTATGTAAAGGTACAATTCCCAATGAGAAATGTAATTGTGTTGTATACCTACAATGTACCAATAAAAGAATTTAATACAAAAAAAGAAAGTTCAACACTTACCAAATTAATATGCAACAAATGTGGTGGTACATACATATAATTTAAAGTAATAAATATTTATTTACATGGAGGGAACCTGAAAAAATCAAATGCACTGGGTTTGTATGCAGATAATGACCCAACAGGAGGGCTGATTTCATGGCCTCTCTTTCTTCTGTAGTGAGTATAAATTTCAGTTGATTGATCCATTCTATGGAGGCTAACCCATTGGGATAATCTAATTTTTGTAATTAGTTAAAGTTAATGGGCCCATGTGGAGAGAGTGACTACATTACTGTTTATTGACTATTTCCTGTGTTCAAGGCAATCTGAGAGGGCAGCACATGTATCATCTCCTTTAAATTCCCATACTTTTTTTTTTTGGTACTGGGGATCGAACTCTGGTTCTTGCGCTTGCAAGACAGGCGGCAAAACCACTGAGCTAAATCCCCAGGCCTAAATTCCCATAATTTTATGGAGGTGGATTCTCCTATACCCACCCAGAGGTGAGAGGCACTGTAAAATGAAGGAGTTTTCTGATTCCAGAGTCCATGGTCTTTTCACTGGTATCATTAGTGGAGAGCTTAATCATCTATGCTCACTGCTCATAAATGCAGACAGAAAGTCAAAACTTAGGAAGAAATCCTCCTAAACTCACAATGGGGAACTCTTTGAATGACTGCATCAGCCACCCATAAGTGAGCTCACTCTAGAGCAGTGATGGCAAACCTATGGCACGCATGCTGCAGAAGGCTGTTTGTATCATAGAAAGCTCTAAAAGGTTCACCATCACCATTCTAGAGCGTGAGATAACAAAGATCCCAGGCTGAGCAATAGCTTCACATCCCCATACTTCTTACAAGAGTGCCTCAAGAGCAGTTCCAGTAGAGTCAGTTGTACGATCACTTGTCAGGACATGCTCTGCTCATGCATGAGGGTCAGGACCAACTGAGCACCCAAAGTGCCACTTCAATTTACGTCATACTTTTATAGATTTACAGTTCATAGTTGTAATGAGCTGCCCAAACTATCCTTGTCACTCTTTGTTTCTAAGAGTGCTGAACCCTCTGTGGGACGTCATATTACATTTTATTTCCTGTTCTACAAACCTGTAAGTTTCTCAAGAAATGAAAAAAAAAAACCAACCCCAAAACTACAACAACCACAAAAACAACTTAGAGAACACTAACATTGACAGAAAGAAAAATGGCATCATTGGCTTCTGCTGCACCTCCATGACCCTTCTAGAGGCTTCGACAGGTGAGTTTAAGGACTCTTCTTTTTCCCATGTCCTGAAAGAAGTAAATATGCAATAACATTTTTCACTTTAAAATGATCTGTTTTCCAGACTATAGAAAACTGGAAAATGACTTTTCATTTAAATAAGAGTTGAAATCCTTTGGGAAAGTAGAAGAATTCAAGAAATAGAGAGAAGCTGCTGTTTCCAAGTCAACAGGAGAAAGGGGGAGTCTTTTTGGTTTTCATATTAGTTGTTAGGAAAAATGTTTTTCTTCCCATCAAACTTTCACTTTCCCTTCTTTAAAATAGATTAATCATAGCTGTGTAGGTTTGGTTTTCTGCTGCTTGTTAAAATGTGGAAAATATGAACAGTGGCTTCAGACTTTCATGAGTAAATTGTCATTTTGTGCCTTTTATTAGCCCGTATTTCAAAGCCCACTTCAAGAAAGCGCACTCCTTACTTCTGAGCTGGTGACTGGCAAGAACATGCTAATGGGTTCTGCAGACCATGTCTTTGTGAACTGATGATAAATTCTGGAGGACAAAACAGCTTCGAACTGTAATTCAGTAGTATGGAACTGTTCCATCAACCAATTTGATGGGCAGAGTTCACGTTTCAGAACCCCATCATCCACAGAAACCTGCTCATCTTTTTCTGCTTAATTAAGGCCTTATTTTTTATCCTTTTTAATTCTTAAAAATATTACCATTATAAAATCACACTACCTGATGTGGTCTTCAAAATAATTCTTTTCAGCACAAAGGCCAGATATCCCTGGGAGAATAGAATGTGAACACGGACTTGTGAGTCATTTAACTTTCCTGCATCTCAGCTTTATTGTATTTAGAATGGGGGAATAAAATAGGATGATTATAAAGCAGTGATTCTCAAAGACATTCTCACCCCCAAACCGGTAGCATCACCTGAGAACTTGGTAGAAATGCAAATTCTCAAGCTTCCCTCCACACCCAGAAACTCTGAGTTTAGACACAGCAGTCTGCATATTAACAAGCTCTTCAGGTAATTCTGATACATGCTCAGGTGTGAAAATCATTTTAATAACGATTAATCCTAATATATACAAAAGGCTTGCCTGCCATGTTCTAGAAGACAAAACACTCATATGCACATTTATATATAGCAGCTATCCCCGTTCTGCTATCAGAAGAAATGAAATACAGAACCAGGATTTGGAAAGTAGGAAACAGCACTCATGGCTTCTCACTCAGCACAGTGGTGGGGAGGTGTTATAGTTGGGGGGTCTAAATATCTTCCCAAAGCCTCATGCGGTCATAGGTGGCTTCCTCAGAGGTGGCCGAATCTAGAATGTGTGATGCTGGGATTAAGGGTGTGTGATTACTAAACCAGTGCACTGATGGATTTGGCACCGTCTGAACCCAGTAGTCTGGGGAAGAAAAGGGCAGAAAGCTGCTGTTCAAGTTCCCTCGTTGCTTTTGCTGTCTTCCACCACCATGAACTGTTGCCCCACTGCCTTGTGCCACCCTGCCTTGGAACCAGCCGGTTATGGACTGAAACCTCCATAAACTGTGAGCTAAGTAAATCTTTCTTCCTTTAACTTTGGGTGTTAGGTATTTTGTCTCAGCAATGAGAGAGAAAAGTAAGTAACACAGGGTGCTTTTCCACACTTCGTGGGCCATAGTAGACAGAGGTATAGATTCTGATTTTAAATGCAGAAAGCTGCCCCATTCTGGCAGGGATGACAAATTCAGGCTGTAAGGTGGAGAAATTCTGGACATAGGTTAATATTAACCCATCTCCTTCCTTTGTGGTGATACTGGTGATTATATTCTGTCGACAAACATTTATTGATCTCGAAATCTGCTCAAGGTTAAATGCCTGGCCGGTCAATGAATAAGCAACAGGCTTTCTCAAATACTGCATGATCTTACTCTTATGTGGAACAAAGGTTGATCTAACAGAAGTAGAGTAGAATGGTGGCTACCAGATGCTGGGGTGAGTAGAGGGGAGAAGGGACTTGGGAATAAGTTTAAGACATGTGTCATAAAGTATGGTGACTATAGTTAGTGGGGATATAACTGAATTATTGTAACTATTTATTAATATATAATTATTAATATATTATGATTATAATTATATTATAATTGAATTATTATTAATTGTATTATTGAAAAATGTACATTGGATATTAAGTATTCTCATCACAAAAATGACAATTATGTGAAGCAATGCATTTGTTAGTTAGGTATAAGCATCCCCTGATGTGTATGTATTTCAAAACATTATATACATGATAAGTACACAGTAGTTTTTGAGACAGTCCATTTCACTTTTTAAACTACTTTTCGGAGAGCTAGGGTTCTAAGAGTGGGTGTCTTCCCTGGGTATACACCAGAATCTCTTGGGGGGCTTTTACAAAATACTGATAGGGGCACCTAAGCCAAAAATCTGACTTGCTGGGTCTGGGATTTAATACCCTCTATGTAGGGGGCGACTAATATAACTAATCTGCTTACCCTAAATACTAAATATGGCATGTGGTACATATATATAAATAATACATAAATAATTGAGATATACTGACACTAAAAATTATTCCTCGTTATTCTGAAATTCTAATTTGACTAGGCATTCTGTATTTTATTTTCTAAATCTGGTAATCCTGTGGAGAGATTCCAAACTTTAGACAAGGCTGGGAAACTCAAAAGCTTCGGGTGTTGCCAGAGTGACTAGGGGTGGGCCAGCAAGGCAACATCTGGGTCTACCGCGTGTTCAGTTCTGTCTCTCACTTCTTCAGTCTCTTCACAATATTTTGCTTGAAGACTTTTTAAAAAAATAGTCAAAAGTGACTTGCAAATCTCTGGTCTAATCCAATTGCTTTTTCCAGGTGAGAAAATGTAAGATCCAAAGAAAATGTCTCTTAGCCTCTCTATCATGACTAATTAATTGCAGAACAAAACACCAGGTCTTTCGCTTTTCCTTCCACCAGAAGCTACCACTGCCATGTCACTTTTCCTGGTTCTATGTATTTTTTTTGAGTGATAGTTGTGGATTAGAAGTACTGTGACTCTATCTCTGTGAGTGCTGAGCAAATATTTAGCAAGTCCTAAAGTTATGCCAGACATATATGCAGAGATGCTAAGAGCAGGACATAGGGATTAAGATGTGGCGTTGGCTTTCAGGAAGCTAGTACAGGTGAAAGCAAATAGTGCTGCTGTCCTCAGGAAAAACTGTCACCTTTATGGCTTGTCCCTTGCATAATCTGACTATTCACCACCTTTCTTTGAGCTCAAAGATAAAAATGGTGAGGTTAGGGGTCAGGTCCGGATTCCCAGAAGCTAGTGGAGGGAACCTGGCATGTAACCTAAATTCTCATTTTGAGAGTTAAAGGAATGAGGAATATATGATGACAAATGACACGGGGATGACTATTCTTTGTGCAGTGGTATGATTCACAATGGCTACATGGCTACATCTGTCAGACTTTTTGACAAATGGCCTCGAATATTTTCCAATTAAATGAACTGCATAGAATTTAAAAGTAGCTGAGAATAAAAGAATGTGTCCTTCCATTTGTGGAAATAAATTTACTTCCATCCATAAGAGGATAGGTAATTATTAAGTGTTTCTGTGCCAAAGGAAAAAAATATATAAATAGGTATTGAATGGAGTGGAGGCAATACACTCTCCAGTGACCTCCTGCCTGCTGTCAATTTGGCAGGGCTTCTGATGGGCAATGTGGGAAGACAGTGGCTTCCTGTCACTGATCTCAGATGCCAGTGACCCAGATATGATAGAAAAGCACTTTAGGTGATGATCATTTGGCCTTAGGAAGGGGTTGGAAACAAGACTAATAAGCTATAAAGAGATCAGCCTAGAGGGTCGAGAGAGCTCCTAGGGTACAATGGCCTCCCTCTGAGAGTCTGACCTGCAAACAGCCCCTCAGACTCACAGTACATACAAGGAATTGCAGTCTGTTCATGCCACTTAACAGTTACTGGTTTCTAGTCTGGGTATCTTCTCATTTCCCTTGCTACTACCACCATTACCACCAACTCCAGTATCTCCTCTGAGCCATTAAATTTCATGATGAGGTTACCTTTTGGCTGAGATTTTCAAGCTGCCCTTCCTCCCTCCCTCCCTCCCAGTATCTAAGAACCAGAGGATAGGAAGCTCTGGTTTACAGAGTGATTTTTATAGGCTGAATCTGTTAACATGTGAGGAGCAAAGGTATTTATTATGATATTATCTACAATGTGCTGAAAAACTTTTAAAACAATCAGCAGAGTCATATAATATATATATCAATATATATATCAATATATCTATATATCTATATATATATCAATATATATATCTATATATATATATCTCACCAAAAAGTGTATACACACTTCAGGAAAAGAAAAGTAGTAAGATGTTTTTCCAACAGAGAATGTTATCCTCATATGGGGGACCCTAGAGGATGTCGTATATCACAGAAAACCCACTACACTGCTGACTCTTAGAGAAGAAACTGAAAATGCCTGTGGAGTAATCTCAAAGACCAAGGTTACCCATGCAGCAGTTTGCCAAATTAATTAAAGTCTGGAAGCTAATGGTCACCACTTTGAACACCTTTTGTAATTCCAGAGGCCAAAGGTAACTTGTATTAATCTTACGATGTCTCAATAAATTTAGTATTAAAATATTTATACAAGTTTTTCTTTTCTTGAAGTGTGTATGCAATTTAGTGGATTTATATAATTTATATAATTTATATATATTTATATATAAATGTGTGTATATGTTATGTATATTTCAATGTGTGTGTATATATATTATGTGTGTATATTGTATATTTCAACATGGTCACTTTAGAATACATATAAAGTTATTCTAACAATTCATTTTGGAAAGTCCCCTTTTGAAGTTATTTTCAGAATCCATTTATCAGCTTCATTACTTCATGTTTAGTTAAATTTTTGACCAAAAATTGTATTATTGTATAGATGTACCAGATTTGTTACTATATGACATTTAGTGGATTTCAAATGCCACACTCACTCTAGTAAAGCATTGCTCCTGTAAGGGAATATGGACATACTGACTACAGGTTGGATTGTCCTCAGTCAGCTGAAATAGCTGGACATGATGCACTGCCTGAACACCCAAGTCACTCATTCATTCAACAATTATTTATTGAGCACTTATTTTGTGTAAGCATTGTGACAGATTTTAGGGATGGTAACATGAAACACAAGTTAATAAGCTACATAATTATGATCCTATATTTACATTCATATATATATATTTTTTTTTAATTCACTACCTTTGAATTCCTAATAGTATTTTGAGCAAATCATCATGACTGACAAAAATGGACAACTCTTGGCATTTAACTGTAATGTTTGTCTAAATTCTGATGTGCTAATTAAAGATTAGTGATTATTATCTGTAGATACATGTGACCCTGTTTTTTCCTTTTAATATCTGAACTTTCTGAAGTTTAATCGGGCAACTGGCTTCTCATTATAGACCACACATCCCAGCTGCCCTTGCATTTACATGTGCACGTGACTAAATTCTGACCAATAGGACTGGAGTGAATGAAGAACCTGGTTTGTCATTTTCTCTTTATCCTTCCTAGGAGCAGGAATATGGATGAGGAGTTGTGACCAACTTTAGGTATGTGAGTGAGGATAGTACCCCAGCAGCATGAGTACAGTATCTGGATGATCTTATGGAATAATACTAGCCAGGAATCACCTTCCTACCACTGGACTGTGATAGAGAGGCCTGGAGAGCCTATCTTGATTTAGCATTGTATTTTGACGTCTAATCTAAGGCTAGTCTATACTCATTTCACTTCACCTGTCTTTTCACATTTTGAACACTTAAAAGGAAGGAGATAAGATTTTTATTCAGTTCTACTCTGTACTAGATCACTCAGATATAGTTGATGCCTGATCTTTCAAGTACTTCTCCCCTATAACTGCTAAGACTAGACTTACTCTTTTGGTCTCTATAGCTCTTTGGGAGCTCTGCAAGCTCCTAGCAAGACCATCCTCCACTGGTATCCAAACCTCAATGCCAGGACAGAGATGGGAGGCTGAGTGCACAAGATACTTAACTATCCAGTTCTAGCCCAAATCTGACTCTCCTGGGGAAATGACTTTCCTGAAGCCCCCTGAGTGGTGGCTATTTTCTCATTCATCCTTTGTATTACTGAGTCTGGAATGGAATAGGTGCTCTACGTTCCCTCTTTGTTGCCCTAGAATAGAATTTCATTTTATCTGCCTAGCATCTGTGTCCCCCCCATGTTAAAATCACCTACAGATCTCTCTGTCACTCCTTCAAGATTTTAGCTTGTGCTTTACTATCACATTTTCCAATATAATTCTAATCACAAATCTTGATGACTTCACTATCTCTGCAGATGAACTTGGAGGCTTCAATCCCTCTTCTGCATATTTTGTCCTCCACCCACTCCCATCAGCAACAACAGCAACTCCTCAATTTCAAACCTTCTAACAAGCACCTCCCAGTTTATCAGATTTCTCTAATACTTCAACCCAGCAACCTTTGATTGGACTCTGCCACGCTTTGATTTTATCAGTTTTATGGTTCTTCATACCCATCAAACCCATTCTTATTCAGTTTAGACCCCCTGGTTCACTATGGTAATCATTCCCTTTCGAACACTGTCAATTCCATTGCCCTTTTCTTTTTTGTACCATCTAACCAAAACCTAACCTCACTAATTGCAATACTCTACCACTTTTTATTCATGCTGTTGAACATAAAAGTAGATACATACCAACCATGCTCATGAGTCTCATTTAATTCATAATTACTGACTTCAAGGGTCAGGGATTAGCTCAGCGGTTACACTGCCTATCTTGCAAGTGCAAGGACCCAAGTTCGATCCCCAGTACCAAAAAAAAGTTATTATTACCAAAAAACATTATTACTGACTTCAAGATCCTGGTAAAATTTTTGTAATCCATTCTCTTTCTCTCTATCTTAGACTATTTCATATTTTTTCCTCTCTTCAAAACTGCAATACCTCCTTATCCATATTAACTTTCAGTTCATGGCTGTGCTTTATATTTCCCTCAGAAAACAGAAGAATTCAGAAGAGAATTTTGACAAGGTCTCATCTGTACTAACAGCACCTGCCCGTAAGTGTGCCTCGCCTCTAGTCACTACGGATTATAATCCTATCTGTGACAGTTAATTGTGATTGTTGATTTGATGGACAAAGGCCGCGGAAATTAGTAAAGGATAGTTTTGTGTGCGTCTGTGACAGTGTTTCCAGAGACAATTGGCATGAGGAACAGCAAACCTAAAGGGGAACCTGCCCTGAATGTGGTTGACAACATCCATTAGGCTGAGGGGTCCAGACGAAACAAAAGTGGAAAGAAGATGTCCATCAGCACATGCTCTCTCTTTGTGTCCTCACTGCCACTGAGGTAAGCATTTTTCCTCTGCCTCCCTTTCCACCACGAAGTCTCTGCTTCACTACAGGCCTAAAGCTTTAGAGCCAGGGAACCATGGACTTAAACCTCTGACACTGTGAGACAAAGTAAAACTTTCTTTCATTAAGTTGCTTTACTTAGGTATTTTGTCACAGTGACAGAAATCTAGCACATTATCTGTGGACAGTCCTTGCACTTGTATAAATCTCATATCATCAGTTTTTTCTTTCTTACAGAATTATTGTTATCAATATTCAACATGTGGCAATTTCTTCCATCGTTAAAGAAACCCTCTCCAGTGACTCCATTTATGTGCACACTTTTATAGCAAAAATTCTTGAAAGATTTATATATAGGTACGATCTCCCAACTCTTCCTACTCTCTCGAGTCCTTTCTAATTAGACATCACACCTATCATTCTTCTGATAAGTCTCCTGCCAAGATCTCCAATGACCTCTATTTTACTTCAAAGGTTAATTCTCAGTTCTTATATGACATGACCTATCAGAATCACTTGACATATTTAATCATTATCTTCACTTTGAAAATTCTTTCATAATCATAATGTACATTTAAAAGTCTAGTCAGGTTTAGAATGTAAGCTTTTATGCAAGACCTCAATGGGATGAAATTATAAAATGGGAAATGTTCACTTCTACATGGGAGAAAGTTAAAAAATAAATAATGAAAAAAGCAAAAAGAGGATCCATGAGCTAAGCTTGTTCTTAAAACAGATCATATCCACATTTTAGTATAGAGGTTCTGACAGCTGAAAAGAACCTTAGACTTCAAGTACAACACTTCCATTTGGTAACTAAGGACATCAAGGCTAAGAGAAGTGACTTCTCTTGTCACCGAGTAGTAGAATGAGTCTAGGATCTGGATCTTCTGCCTGGAAGAGCTTATCCCAGTATCTACTTGATATGGTTTTCTTCTCATGCATATGTATGGGTGCATTAATAAATACTTCATATATATATTTATGAGAAGACATAGAAGAGTATATACACACATATAAATACAATGCATGTTCATACATATGCACACACATTTTTAAAATGATTTTTCTCACCAAATTATGGAAGTGTTGAATTCATGTATTCTCTCTGTCTGCTCTTTCTTCTGATAGACTGGTGTCCCACATGGCTCACCTGGGATCAAGCCTATCTTCCACTAAGGCAGGGCCAAGGCTGAAACAAAAGGACTGTAAGAATCCTTTGATCTAGCTGAACACTATCTGAAAGTAAGACTCACTTCCCCGCACCACTTTCTCTTTTCTGATGATGAAAGGAGGCTGGATGTGGGGAGTGGGGAGATTTAAGTTTGATCCTGGCTAACTCACTGGGCGACACTGGGTGCTTTTCTTGTCTAAACAATGAGTCTATGTTTTGCAAAGTCTTAATTCCTCCCTTCTAAGCTTCAGTGCCTGATCCTATGCTTTCTATATTCTCATTTTCTAGCCTTAGTTTCTCCTCCATTACTTATTAGCCCCTCATTACCAAGCTTCTTGCCTGCCTAGATGTGTGTTATCTTCCCATCTGTCTTGTCCCTCTTCGCTGGCTTGCTAGACGGGATGGCTGGACTATCTGATCTGTGGTTTATGCCATATCTAATTAGACTTGGTTCTAGCTATAGTAACACAGCTGCTTCCTGGGTCTGATGTGACATAAAAGAATAAATAAGCAACTGAGGATGCAAATGTTATAAATGACAAGATGGACATAATACTAAACAAAAAATGCTCAAGAAGAAAAAAAGGCAAGAAGAGGAAAGATGAAAAGAATGGCATGATATTTCAGCATAAAACATAATACTCTGGCTTAAAAAGAATATAAAAAGCTTATACGGCTTGCATGATGGTGAATTTTAGGTGTCAACTTGAAAGATTAAAGGATATGCAGAGAGTTGCTAAATAACTATGAGATACATCTATGAGAATATCAGGAAGGGACTGATGTTTGAATTGGTGGACTGAGTAAGGAAGACCTGTCACCAATGTGGGTGTACACCATCTAATCAGCTGAGAGTTTACACAGAACAAAAAGGCAAAGGAAAGTTTTCTTGGAGCTGAGACATCCTTCCTCTCCTGCCCTTGGACATCAGAACTCCAGGTTCTCTGGCCTTGGAATCTGCAATTTGCACCAGTGGGCTTCTAGGCTCTCAGCCTTTTGACCTTAGAATGAGCTATTCTCATGGCTTCCCTGGTTCTTCAGCCTGCAAATGGCCTGTTTTAGGACTTCTTGGGCTGCAAAATCTGGTGAGCCCATTCCTCCAATATCATTTTCCCTTTTGTCTGTCCAATATATATATATACATATACATATCTCCAAACTATTTGGTTAGGTGCCTCTGAATTTCTCTTGTAACTAATAGAAGTGAGGTACATAATAGAGATGAAGGGCACACTTCTGAGTCTAAAAGGTGGGAAAAGGGAATAAATTAAAGGGAGCTAAAACTTTTGCCTAATACATAAGAAATGCAATACATGGAAACTCCTGGAATTCTAGGAGTCTTTAATCATGCTATTCCTTACTAGTGAAATATCCTCAGAGCCATTTTCATACAGAGATCTTGAAAACCCAGTTTTTAGATTCTTTGAAGCAGATTAATCACAATCTAATATAAATGACAAATTATCATCATTGGACTAAGCATGAGTTTTTCCCACCATTGTTGTTTATTTAATATAATGCAATGAATGGACATTGGAATTATCCTCTAATCCGAGAACTAGAATACTTTTTACTTGGTTATATCTACCTACCTGCTCAATTTGTAGCCCATTATCTACCATCCCTATAAAAGTAATCACTATGATAAATCTAAGTGTTATAATTTCTTGCTCTTTCTTCTTTTTTAGTTTTATTACATTTTGCAGGTTAATACAGATTGTCCAACTGGCTGGAGGAAGTGACCTCTGAAGATATGGCTGCATTTTGAAGGCACCAACTTCATAGGTTAATCCACTGATGACTTCACAGCGGAATGGGATATACAGATGGGCTTAGTTTGAGAAGGTAGGTCATAGTCTGTGACACTGGGGACTATATCTGACCTCAGCCTCTTCTTCTATGGTTCTTATGCTGCTCTCTGCTTTTCATATGTCATGAGTTGCGTAGCTCTTTTATGCCACACCCATCTGCCATGATGTTTCTACATTAAAGCCAAATGACTATAGACTGAGACCTCTGAAACTGTGAACCAAATTAAACCTCTCTTCCTTTATGGTGCGAGTATCAGGTCCAAGCAATAAAAAAGTTGTTGAGTACAGCCACGTATAGGTGTGCCTAAATGATATCCCATTTATTTTGCTTGTTAATGAAATTTATAAAAAAGGGTACCAGTGCTGAGTACATTTTCCAGGACTTGCTTCATTCATTTGTACTAAGATAATTCCACAAAATTTTCTTTTCACTGTTGCATAATATTTTACTATGTGAATATACCACAATATGTTTTTCTTTTACAATGAATATCCTGGAGGTTATCAGACATTTTGTTCTTACAAACAGTCTAATATAGATGCTTTACTTCAGTCCTCCTGGAACCCATGTGCTAGAGCACCACAAAAATGTATTCTTAAGAGTGGAGTTAGTAGATAAAGGAACATGATAATGATCACCCTTATAGGACAAGGCCAAATTTTTTTCCAAGGTGATTCTGACAGTTTAAAATACCCAAAGAAGTGCAAAATAGGTGCTATCATTTACGTTTTCTCCAACACAAGATATTATCAAACTTTAAATTTCTGTCAGATGGTCATAAATGGTATCTTAATGTCACCTTCATAAAATCTTTCCTGATTATTAACCTATTTGAGCATCTCTTTGCATGTTTATTTATTTTGTAGGCTTTAAAATGCCTTCTCATATGTTTGGCCCTGTTTTCCTAATTAAATTATCTTCTTATGAATCCATAGGGCTTGATTTATATATATAAATTCAAGTTATATATAAATTATACATTAATTTACATAT
>NW_004624732.1:32116043-32233440 GCF_000247695.1 Heterocephalus glaber
GCACCATGAGCACAATCTTTGCTGTTATCTGAGTAATTATTTCTGATTTCATTTTTCCCAGATCCTCTTTTGTTGCCAGTTCAGAAAGTCCAGGTGGTTGAGTATCAGATTGTTCCATCTCATTTCCCTTTGGGGTTGCTGTAGGCGTTCCAGAAGTCTGTTTTTGAGGCTTGTTCACGTATCTTCTCATTTCCATGGTGGTGGTGGGGGTGCTTCTGGCACCCGCGCGGCTCACCTTCTCTGCCCTAGGAGCTTGGGATGGCAGCGGGGGAGCTTCCCTCCAGGTGCTGGGACTGACTCACCTTCTCTGCCCTAGGAGCCTGGGATGGTGGTGGGGGAGTTTCCTTCCGGGTCAATTAACTTTTATATATTGGTCTTATATCCAATCACCTATTACTGTTTCTAGTACCTTTCGAATAAATTTTTTTGAGTTTTCTATCATCACATCATATTTAAACTGAAAAAGAGAAACAACTAGAGTAAAAGAGGAAAAAACCCATAAAAATCCAAAACATATTTTAATAAAATATAAGAAAAGAATACAGAAATGACAAATGTTTGAGGAAATATGTTAAATCTGACAAATATAATGTATACAGGTAACAAAACACTACACAATACTTCATTAATATGTATAATTTTTATGTTTCCATGTATTAGCTAAAGCATAACACTCTGAGAGGCTGAGGCAGGAAGAGTGCCAAGTCCAAGCACAGACTGGGCAGCTTAGCAACTTAGCGAGACCTTGTCTCAAAAAAATACATAAAAAAATTATAGCTCAGTCCAAAGGTCTTAGGTTCAATTGCTAGTGCTGAAAAACATTCATATAAAAATGATCTAGTATTACCTTCTGAAGTGGTTAAAGAATAATAAGACAACAAAATCAAAGTTTAAAGAAGAGGAAGATAAAAATAAGACATCAATAAAATGAGGGTGAAGGAGATAATAGGTTCAGTAAAAGTAAAAGGTGGTTCCCAGAGAAGACTTACAAAATTAGCAGACCACTAACAAGAATGATTTAACAAAAGAAAGGATCAGTAAATAATACTAGTTAAAAAGGATGTAACTACAGATATAATAGGGTCGATATACCTCACAGTGACACTGGCTTTACTCTAAGGACAAAAGGCTAGTTTAAATTTCAAAATATATAAATATTTTTCACTTCATTAAGACATTAAAGGAAAAAAAATATAATCATCTGTTATCATTTATATTTAGATATCCCCCCCCTCAAAGCCTAATGTGCTTATAGGTGTAGCTTTTCACAGGTGGCTAGATCTAAGGTGTGTGCATATGGATTAAGGCTGTGTGATAACTAAACTGGTTTAGCACAGTTCTGGGTGTGGATAATGGAAGCCCCATCCTGGGTGTGGGTGGCACCAATCAACAGGCTTGTAACCTGGATGAAACATAAAGAGACAGAAAGAAGGCAGGCTCCCTGCTTGCTACCTCCTGTGTGCTCTACCATGGACTGTTTTTCCTACGCCATCTCACTCTTCCTTGGAGCCAGCTGATTATGGACCAAAACCTCTATAAACGGTGAACTGAAATAAACCTTTCCCCCTTTAATTTGTGACTGTTGGGTGTTGTGTCCCAGTCACGAAAAAGTAACTAAGACATCATTCCAACAGATACGTGTATTCTGATAAAATTCAACATGCATACATGTTAGAAATATTCTCAGCTAATTGGGATCAAAAGATAACATACCTGGTCCAGGGATTTAGCTCAGTGGTTCTGCTGCTTGGCTTGCAAGCGCAAGGTCCTGAGTTTTATCCCGGGTACCAAAAAAACAAGGAAAAAAAAAAAAGACAATATCCCTAATATGATGAAGTTAGTTTACCAAAACAATTAAAAAAACTAAAAAAGTTACAATAAACATCATTATCCCAAATGAATGGGAACATTGGCAGTATTCTCTTTAAAAATCAGCAAAAATGCGAGAAAGTCTATTATCACCACTTCAACACTGATTGGAGATTCTTTCTTTTGGAAGCATATAGCCCCTTTACAGAATCTCATACTAACCTTCCTCCTAAACATAACTCTAAAAACAGGTGTTCTTTGACCTACGGTACAGTGTTCTGAAAAGGTAGAATGTTCCTACATAAACCCAAAATTATTATCAAGTTTCTTTAAAAATTATAATGCTCAGCAACATGGCACATTTTAGAAGTTGATTTACAGAAGTGAGGGGAGGGATATAATTTGACATCATTGTAAATTCAGGAGTATTATCCAGACTAAGTAGTATCTTGCTTTGGGAATAAAGAATTGAATGCATATTGCTTTTTTCCTTCAACAAATGCAGAACTTAAAGAGCTGTTTTAGCCCTTAATTTTGTTCATCTTATGATTCAACTGGTATTATATACTAAATAGCATTTATAATTTGAATGTAATATGCATGTGCACTGTGCACTCCAAGGAGAACTAAAAAGACATTTTATGGCACTGAAATGATAATATTTTAAAAAGAGATTTATATTTTGAGAAAGGCGCCAGAAAACTTGTTCATTTATTCTTTGTTCTGAAAATCCAGCTGAGTTTTGAATGAAGGGAATTATTTATTTTGGTATCAATGTCTTTCATCCACTGGACAATGTTTATTAGGTGCATCCTGTGTAGAAGGTGCTGCTGTAGGCACTGGTGACATAGCAGTGGACAAAACAAAGACTTTGTCCTTGAGGTGCTTGAATGGCCAAAAACATGGTAGCATTGTTCAACAGTAAACGCTACAGTGAGTCTCTAGGATTCAAGAGTAAGAATTCCCTAACCAACATCAAGTATATTCCTCTTCTCTTTGAAAATCTTTTGTTTCTATCTGTTAGGTAGAAGAAAAATTTCTGGGTTGATTTCCTTCTAGGATTGGGTCACTGCATCCCATCAAAGCCATACCTCATGAAGCCTTTCTTGGCAAATTCATTCATAAGAGTAACAACATCTAGTACTGCAAGGGCACCGATCAAAGGGAAATGAATGGTGCAGACACTGTCACATTAAAAATCCCACAGTCAGGTATCATCATCATTTGAAGGATGCAAATCTGAGGAGAGCCTCAGTGATACAGTATAGTGGACATTAATTCACATCTGTGTGACTCCAAAGCATCCATGAGCATTTCCAGTACATCTGGTTGTCTCAATCATTCACTCATTCCATTCACTATTAGGGCCAGGGATTTAGCTCAGTGGCACTGCACCTGCCTCACAAGCAGAAGGTCTTAAGTTTGATCCCCAGTACCAAAAAAAAAGGACGACAATATTCATTCACTATCTCAGCAAATACTTATTTATAGATCAAAGAGAGGTAAGAATTTCACGTTGTTCTCCTGAGTTTAGGCTGAGCAGAGTCTTTATCCATAAGCACCCTATTTTCTCCAAAATATAATACTGTGTAATCAAAATATCAAATGTCAGACATCCCCTCCTTTCCTCTTTCCTTGCCACAGGGTATGATACAGAAAAACCCAGGTAAAAAATAAAAAAGTTTTAACAACTATATTTCTCTCCAATAGAATAAACTGACATGTAAAGTGGTGAATCCCACAATTACCTGACAATGAGGGGAGAGTAAGCCAAGAATGGATAAGGATAGGATAAATGCTACTGACTGATCATCCATCCATCTATCCATCCCTCCATTCCTCCATCCCTCCAGTAAATACCTATTGAGTTCCAGTAATTATGAGAATATGACACAACAAAACAAACATCCCTGCTGTGTGGAGCTTACATTCCAGGGAGAGGGAGGGTACACAGAATAACTTCTAAATTCTCTGCCAACACAAAAACTCTAGTTTATTAAAAAGAAAGAGAAGAAGTAGAAACAAGGAAGCAATTTTTTGTTTTTGAGCAACGGCTGCAGGACAGAAACAAGTTTCAGGGTAGATTCTGTGACCACGGATGACAAATCAAGACCAGCTTACCACTTGTGCTCTGTGATGGTCTCCTGGCCTTCTGAACTCAATGGCACACACAGACTACAATGTTGGTACCATGTTTCTAGTGGAAATTACTCTGATAAAACCACATGCCTTTCTGTTCTGCTAATCGACTGTGGGGGAAGCCGGGCAGTCATAGGATGTCAGTGCTCTGTTCTGACCTTCTCTTCATTCCCCTACCTACTCACTCACGTCTCCACTTCTCTCCATTTTTATTCCCATTCAAACTTGATTCTTTAAGCCTTGCCTCAGAAGCTCCCTCCAGGAAGACCCTCTGATAACTTCATTCCTTTCACTCAGAATCAAGTTGGTGCTCAATCTCGGTCTTCTTAGACCATTCACTCATGCTATCTTTCAGTGAACAGTCAGTAAGCACTTTCCAGGGATGCTAGCGATTCAGTATCAAATGTTACACTCCCATGTGCTCAAGGACAATCAGAAGAGCCAGGCAAGGATAACAGTAACTTGATGGTCAGTGCTACAGAATCCAGAGAGAGCATTAGCCAGGATCTAGGGCTCTGACTTTGAAATGGTCTATCCCAAGCCTGCATCTGACATGGGAAAATAAGATTCTACAGTAGTTCATGATGTAAGGTCACAGAGAGGGAGTCATGTAACAGGACAAGAAAGCAGGGGTCGAAGGAGTCTCTGTGCTGTATTTTTTGGGAACTCAGAAGCTGCTGGCAGTGTTGGTGGTTGTTTAGAGTCTCTTACATCTTTTCTCTGATTAGCTGGTAAGCTTTGTGTGGGCAACGCTGTGTTTCATATTTTCTCCTCTCTATTCTCAACAGCACTTAGATCTGAAATGGTTTGTGGTGAGTCCCTAATAAGTACTCGTGCAATGTACTCATAATCATGGCTAAGGAGAGGTTTTTATTTGTCCCGAATAGGCTATGATTCTTTTCTTACACATGTCCTTCCTTCATACATCTTCAGGTGTGCAATGAGAGGTATCCAAAGGCAGCTGAAAAGGGATAGAGGGATAGCCCAGTCCATGAATCCCCTGGGATGCAATGGCAAACAAAGGGCCTTTCTCTACCTGACATAGGCCTAGAAGCCTGTTATGGTTTAAATCTAAAGTGCCCCCCAAAGTCTCATGGGTTCAGAGGAGGGGCTTTTGGAAGGTTATTTAGGGCCTGATACTCATTGGTGGGTTAATCCATTGATAAGTTCATAGCTGAATGTGCTGTTAGGAGGTGGGGTCTGGTCAGAAGTGGGTCTCTGGAGATGTGACCTGGAGGGGTATGTTCTTGTCCCTGTTTCCTTCCCCTCTGCCCCCTGCATCCCTGCCTTCCCCTCTCTCTTTTCTTCTTCCTCTCTCTTTCTTCCTCCCTCTCTCTTCTTCCTGGCTTCCATGGGTTGAGCATTTTTCCTTCCCCATGCCCTTCCACCATGCTGTTTCTTCCTTGGAGCCAGCCACCCATGCAGACTGAAACCTCAGACACAATGAGCCCAAATAAACGTCTCTTCTTTTAAGTCACAGATGTCAGATATCTTGTCCCAGCAACTGGAAAATGACAACATAGAGCCTTTTATATTAATTACCAAAATTCCAGAACTTGAATGTGAGGGTGAAAAGTCTCAGCCTATTCTGTCAAATCACTGTGGTGAAAAAAACCAGGGCCTTCTCATTTTACCCAGTACCAAACTGTCTCTTCACAGCTGGCCCAGGACAAACTGTTGTACCTTTTGGCACTTTGTCTCTTTAATATGAAAGTAACCTAAGACATCTGGACAGACAAATTAAAGAACAGAACAAGACGGGATGGGTCTATATGTGAGGACAAAACCACTTAAAACCTCATAAAATCCTAAAATAAACATGATTAAAAAACCCCTCTGAAATAGGGACAGTCTTGTCAGAAAAACATTTGATACATTTAACTACCTAAAAAGCTGCACAACAAAGAATATGATGAATGATGCCATAAATCAATGAAAAATGGAAAAACATTTATATTTTATACCACAAACAAAGGAAAATTTTCTAAACTTTGAACTGATTATAGAAATTGGGATGACAAAGACCTACAAACCAGTAGAAAATTCAGCGAAGGTCACGAACAGATGGTTCACAAAGACATGAAGATGCGTGATCTTTCAATGGATTTGAACAAAGATTTTCACCCTTTCTCTTAGTAAGAGAAATTAAACACAAACCACACTGGAAAATCATTTCTCCTCTATCAGATTGGCCGAAGATAAAGTTTGATGTGAAATTTGTTAGTGAGACTGAGGGGAGTAGGCAAGCGGGTGGGTCACAACAGGTAACATAAAGTGGTACTGCTCCTCCCAAGGTGTGTTCACTCTTTGTCTCAACTGTGCACCTGCTGGGAATCTACTCTATCCATAGAGGTCGAGGTAAATCAATGACCGTGCAGCCACACGATGTAGCTGCAAAGAACAAGGAAGACTGTTACATTCTGACATGGAATGATCTCTGGGATATATTAAGGGGAAAACAGCAAAGCACAACAAAAGATGCAGGATAGAGTATACAGTATGTTTCCTTTTAGGTGAGAAATATTTATGTACATTTGTATGGTTTGTACAGAGAAAGATGGGAAAGACAAAAAACTAATAAAAATAGTTGTCTATATGGGGCTATGGACATGGATATAAGGGAGAGATCTCTGTGTTCCAAACATTAAAATTAAATTTTGGAAACAGTACCTGGGGAGAATTCCAGGACCCTCTTGAACACCAGAGGCTGCTGAATCCTGAAGCCTGGAGCCTGGCTTCCTACTTCTCACCACATTTGTTCACTGAGCAACACAGCCTCAAGCCCGGGGATATCCAGGGGCTGCAGAGCCTGATACAGGCCCACAGAGAGGCAAGAAGACACGTGTTCAGGGTCACCAAGTATGGTATAGTCCAAGATAACACATGCTCACTCCAAGACGGGTACTTGGGTCTTTCTATGCATTGTAAAACTTTCCTGGGGCACTGTAGTGAAATGAAGAGTGTCAGCATAGTTTTGGGTCTTCCCTAAAAATCCTGTGCCTTCTGAATATTCCTAAGCAAACCCAGGAAGGTCTCTGGGGGAATCTAGGGGAAGAAACATTATAGAATGAAAAAGGGCAAAATAGCATATGGCACTAAGGAAGGGCCAGACAAAATGAGATATGAGGGAGGTTAAAAAAGAAAATGTCCACGGTGGAAGAAATGTTCTGCACCTGCGTGTGGTGGTGCATGCTGGTCATCCTAGCACTTGGGAGCCTGAGGCAGGAGGATTGCCATGGGTTCAAGGCCAGCCTGGGCTATACAGTGAGTTCAAGGACAGCCTGAACTATAAGACAAGCAAGACCTTGTCTCAAAAAAAAAAAAAAAAAAGAGAGAGAGAGAGAAAGAGAAAGAAAGAAAGAAAGAAAAAGAAACACTGTATAATAATGCTTTGCATGAGGGTACTTTAGATAAGTAAGCTGACTGGAGGAGGCTGGGAGCCAACCATTAACCTTCTGTTTGACTGCATAAAGTCAAGAACCATGTTGGCTGGGAAGGGTATCATCTCCTCTAATTAAATTCCTCAAAGAGTGAATTGATTTATTAATTTATAAGAAATTTCCTAGTCTAATTAAACATGGACCCCCAATATAGCCTCACCATATCTCAGGTTCCCACATAATTGTATTTGAGAACAAAGATGCTGAGTGATAGTTTGGGGTATTACTACTTATTGCCAGAGTAAATAAAGAGGCAGGAGAATGCTGCTAGGCTTGTTTTGGGGAACTTTAAATCAGTCCTTTCCCAGAATAAATTTCAACAACAGATATTTCCTTTAATGAAGCTGTATAGCTTTGGCTAATTTATGAGGGAAGTTCACCTGCCTGGGGCTTTAGCTTCATATTATTTTGGCCTATACATTATTTTAAATTCCCTGTGCTCTCCCTTCCTTACTTTGATATCCTAAAACTTAAATTCCAGGAAGTTTTCCTTCTCTTGGTCCACTGAACCAATGAACATAATACTGCTCATATTTACCAACACTCTGCAAGGTGAAACCCTTGTCACATCTGTTGTCACATCTGAAATATGCCATGAGAAGGCCCAAGGTGGGCATTATGTGGCAGATGGAACTGATACTCAGGCCAGTGTTATTCCTGCAGGATCACAAGTCAATTAATGGCACATCCATAGCCAGAAAGCAGATGTCCTAACTCCCACTTAGGAGTCCTAGCTCAATGGCCTGTGGGTTCCAAGAGGTTACTGAGGAACTAATTGAGTGATTCGCTGAATAATGCTTGACATGTTTCTTGACAGAACTTCTGGTTGCTGGTGAAGAAGGAACCATGGTTTTACCTGAGCCGATCTGCTTTGTTATAGATTAAATGTGTATTTCCAGGTTCAGGGATAAAGGGGGCAGCTGGGATGACAGACTGAAATAATCTCTTCCTTGACCCTGAAAATGAGGTACCTTAGATGATGAGAATATATCTGCCCCTCATCCCATCACTCAAAGGTTCATACATTGCTTTCTCCTCTTGAACACTATAGGAAGCACATCTAGAAAGATTCTTCCTGAATATCGAGTCCTTTCTTTACCCACCTCTCCCACTTCAAGACAAGACCTTCTTACCCCAGGGTTTTATTCTTTAGATTATCGTTAAGCTTCCTTGTCTTAACTACTCACTGGGAACAGTTCTGTCAAGGGGCTCATTCCAAATGTCACTATGTACCTTCAAGCCAAATATGAAATTCTTTGGTCTCCAAGGAGACCCAAACACCTGCTGATTGCATTTTTTTCTTCCATTTTTCATCTAATTGCAATTTACCTGCCTTATCAGAGCAGTGTGAGGATTAACTGTTCTCGGGTAACTTTCAAGTTTGTAAAGGATTTCTGCCTCCTCGGGGCACATGTTCTCTAAGAGAGACAGAACTGAAATACTAATAAGAGATTTAATGTGTAGCAGCCTCAAATAACCTGCACTCTGTGTTACCACTTCAAACAGCTGGTGTCTTCTTAACACCTTCTGACAAAGGCACCAGGAACACAATCAACAGTCAAGTCTACACAGCCAGATGGGAGGAGGAGCTTTTCTTTCAAAGCCCCTTTGGAGGAAGACGTATCTTGTACCTTAACCACCAAATGAGATAGCTGGGCTGGGGGAAGGGGGCTGGGGTACTGCTGGGGATGCCAGGGTATATGACTACTGTCATATTTGGACACAAAAGTTTGACAGCTTCTCTGTCCCAATGAGCATTTCTGATACCCAAAGGTTAATCTTCTTTTGTTTTGTTCTTGACACTACTGACATTTTGTGGCTAATGACTCTCAGTTGTTGGGGGTCTATCCCAGGCATTGTAGGATGTTTAGTAGCATCCCTGGGCTCTATGCATCATAGAGCCCCTGCCTCCTTCTGAGTCGTGATAACTGAAAACATCTCTAGACATTGGCAAACATCTCCTGAGGTGGGTGGGTAGGTAACAATCATTCTGGCTAGGTGATCTGGTCTAACATTGCTTTATTCAGCTTAGGTTACACCTCTACACAAAAGTCATTCTCAAACACACATGTGGGGTTATGTAAATGTCAGGGTCCCTGGAAGCCACTCTCTGCCAGCCCCTACCAAGTTACATTTCATTGTGCTTAACCCACATGGAGCTGAGGGGGGAAGGACACACACATTTTCACCAATAAATCAGAATTGTATTTGTTGCTTACTTCTTTCATTTCAGATCCATTACCTACTTTCCTTTCAGCTCTGGCAGCCAAAGATGGCTAATCTGCACGGCATTATGTATCAGTTACTCCCTCCTTTTATTCCATGTCAAACGAGGAATTGGTTTTTTACTTTGAAATTCTACTTTTCAAGCTCCTTTTAAATGTTCTCAGTTGCAACAAGTTTGAATGCAAGGGGTATAACATTGGGGGTGACGATGGGGGGCATCCATCAAAGGGTGACAAACTCTGGGGGGGGCAGCTCTTCCCTCCAAGATGCCTCATTAGGTCCCCAGGCTTGGCCTCCATCTCCTCTGCACCCCACAGTCCAATTTAATTGAGCGACGGCCTCGCCACAGCACACTGCTCTTTCGACAGGAGGGTAAACTCATTCTGTCCATCACGACATTTGCTTTCTTAAGGGCCTCACAATATGCAGCTGAAATAATTAAATGCAGGTCACATCGCAGCTCCCCTTTCCAGCCTGTCTGAGGGCACAGTGGGTTCTTTCTGCTGGTTAGCTTTCCACCATGTGATTTTCAGAAGCTGGTTGGGTTGTTTGTTTTGTTATTGTGAATGACACTTCTTCCCACTAGAAACCCTATCCCTCAGCACAGCTGAAAGCTATGAATAGCTGAAAGGGCTGCGGATTTTCTGAAGATGGATAAATGGTGACAGAGAGATATCTGAGACCCTGGTTCTAGCAAGGGTCTTGGATCAGCCTGCTTGTCATAGGCAGTACTTTGCATTTATCACCCAGAAATGTTTAATGCTAGGAGACAAATCCCCTGTGTTCCAATGCATATGTCTTTTCACTTCCAGGTGGGATGGGCTTGTCAAAAATAAAGCAAATCTTTAAAATGAACTAATAAGAGAAAAATTCCAGGAAGGGCTAAAGATAACTCTCACCTGTAGTGTCCATTTTAAACAACAGATTTCTCTGGGAGGAACTTGGAGCGATTATAATGAGTTTGGGTTGAGTTTAACCCAATGCTGATTTTGCACATTACAGAGATTTGTCATCTTTAAGTAATAAGCCAGATGAACGATTTAAAATAGATGCAACTTTGGGTGAATTCTCTATAATACAGTAAAGTCTGATTGCTCTATTAATAGGCAGAGTCCTTGGCCCTGAGAAGCAGGCATGGCAGCATTTTTATAATTCATCATCTCTGCATAATTAGTTGTGAATCTCTACATACTCAAGCTGAGGAATTAACCAGGAACTGCAACCATCATCCTTCAGTGTCCCTTTCAATACTGTTCCACACTCATCATTTCCTTGTGTTTTTCTAATTACTGCAAAACCAATTGTTTTTAACTCAACTGCCCTGGCTCTTTGTAATTTGTTGAATGTAATTACCTTCAAGTGAAGAAAATGTACTTCTTGTTCAGGAAACTGTGGCTTGATTACGCGGGCATCATCAGTTGGCTGTGTGACTGCAGTTGTGAGATTTTTCATATTTCATCTAACCACTGCATTGTGTGAGTATGGGGTTAAGGGGGCTCCTAGAAGGAGGCCCCATCCTGCGGTGGTCTGTAGATCCGAATGGGGTTTTCTTTGGAGAAGTAATTTGATGAAAATCAAAAAGTAGTATAAACTCTGGTTCCCCACTCTGAGCAGCCAACAGTATGGCCACATGTGATGGAATGCAATGGCTTTGGATTCTGGATTATCTCCTCTCTCCTATGATCTGCTTCTCATCTCACTCACCTGCCCCGACACCCCAGGGTCTGCACTGGCTGGACACAGCAGTTGCTGAATAAACCAAATAAATCAGTGTACAGGTCAGGCCTCACCCTTGCTTTTTTCCTTTTCTTTTCCGTTTTTTTTTTTTTTTCCATCTACTAGCCAGTTCTACCTGGAGATTGTCAAAGAACAAACACTGCAAGAGAAAATATTCTTGTTCTTTCTTTTTTTCTTTCTTTCAGGTCATGGATGTGACATACACTAAGAGTGATTCTCTAGGATATTTTTCAAATTGGGCCAGAGGATGTGAGAGTCAAGCCAATATACATGAGCCTATTTAAGCAAAGCAACACAAGAGTGTTCTGATAGGCCTCAAACAGCCTCCATGAAGACACAGCAATGAAGAGTAAGCTATGATTCTACATCCCTGAGAAAAGTGGGTTTTTAATTTTTCTAGTACAGGCCTCAGAGAAAGAGAAAGGTCCTTTTCTTGGATTTCTCTTGGTACACAGCTGCTCTAAGTCACTCTTTCTTTGGACAAGAATCAAAAAGATAATAAATGTGTACCTACAGAGCCATCCACGGTCTTGATCTGTGCAGTGAGTTGCATTTTTATTTAGCACATATCATGTGCCATGCCCTGTGCTAAGTTCAGATCATGAATGAGAAACAGTCCTGGTTATACTTAGGGAGTTGAGCATACAAAGAAATAAGCCAAGTGGCAGGCAACAGAAATAAGTACAGGGTCTCATACAGCAGAATAGTCATGGGGGGTGTAACTGAGTTATGGGAATGTGGATAAAGGAGTGTCCTGGAAGACGTCCCGGAGGAGGTAAGTCTGAATTGAACCTTGAAGACTAACTAGAGATTAGGTGAAAGGCTAGAGAAGAAGAGTGTTAATAGGACAGCCATTCCACAGAGATGGGACCACATGAGTAAAGGCACAGAAGAACCTAAGAGAATCTTGTGTTGAGCATGAAGCAGGTATTTTAATGATGCATAAAGTCCAAGTTAGAAAATTAAACAAAACAAGGCTGAACCTGGTGTAGTGGCACATGCCTGTAAGCCCAACACTTGGAAGGCTGAGGCAGGAGGATCCCCATGAGTTAAGGCCAGCCTGAACTACATAAGAAGATGCTGTCTCAAAAAACCTAAATAAATGAATGAATAAATAAGCTTAGAGAGGCAAGGTCAAGGCCCAAGGTTGGCTTTGTGGGCTGGGCTTTGTAAGAGGAAGAGAATGGAGTTTCCTTTTTTTCCCTTCAAACTGATGCATTTTAAATTTTAACTTGTTCAAGGACCAGAAATACTATTTTACCAGAAATAAGTGCTGACTATGATCCAGACGTTCATGTATTCAATTAAGCATATTTTTATTGAGAATCAGATTTTTGCACTAGGACTGTTGATGACATCTTCCTTTTCTGAAAAGGACATAGGCAGCTAAATCCTTTTAAAGTCCTTCTATTATGTGAGTTTAAGTCTGTGAACCAAGAACAAGTCAGTGTGACTTTAGAGGTACTTGGTCTCCTCATCTGTAAAATCAAGACAAAATGTCTCTTTTAAAAAGTTCTCATGAAGAATGCATGAGAAAAACTTATCAGGAAAGATATCTGGCCCTTAATAATAGACTTGTCAGTAGAAGTAGGCTTACCGGGCTCAATAGGCTGGAATTTGAATGATCCCATTTTGGGTAGTATGGAGAGCATAAATCACTTCAGTGAAGAATAAACAGAACATTCCATGGAAATGTAGCTCAGGAAAAAGCTTAACCAAGAGGGAGCCCTGAGATGAGCCATTGTTATGCAAATACGGAGATGTAGCTCTAAAGTATCTTGCGGCTCAGGCTAAGGGGCGAACAAATTTGAGGGACCTGTGTTCTGTTCTCAGATCTTTCTAGGGCCCTTACCTTGCTCTTTCTTATTAAAGTTTCTTTACTGAGATGTGATTGCAAACAAAAAGCTGTACAGATTTAATGTATGCAAATCGATGAGTTTGGATGTAAGTCTGTGGTGCAATTGAAAACTAGAGTGAATGTTTAAATTAAAAAAAAACTTATTACAGTAAAAGAACCATTGTCATCAACCCCCTCCCCCAATACTCCCTTCGCTTCAAACACCCTCACCTCACTATTCTTGCCACTTTCTGAAGCAGTTCTGGAAGTCTTTTTTGAGTGTCTTTATTGACACTGTTGTGGCTGCCTTGATGTCCTAAATAGATTCAAAACTTTTACCTTTCAAGGTCATTTCAACTTCGAGGAAGAGGCAGAAGTTGATTGGTGCCAGATCTAGTGGATGGGTACACATCTTAATGTTTTTCTGAGTCTGCCTTTCTGCTGAATGGCACTCAGCAGCAGCATTCACTACAGTTTTGACCAGACCTCATAAAGACACACACAAAGAGGACTTCTAGAGCTGCTTCACAAAGTGGCAAGAATAATGTGATGAGTGTGTTTCAAATGAGGGTATGTATTTTGAGGGTGATTAATGACAATGTGTCTTTTATTGCAGTAGTTTTTAAAAATTTAAACATTCATCATGTATTTCAATCATACCTTAGATATATCTGGACCTGAGATTTTGTAGATGATGGAGAATCACTGAAAGGTCTTCAGCAAAGGCAAAACATGATGGGATTTTGAATATCAGGAAGACCATTTTGGCAGCATGGGTGGGTGACATAGTTGAGGGAGTTAAGAGTGACAGTGGGCTGACAGGGCATGGGGCAGAGTGAGGCAGTGGAGGTGTGGAAACCATCCAAGGACCTGAACTGAGCCAAAGACAGAGGAGCTTGGAGGAGGTACAGATCTGATAGGTATCTGGGAGCAAGGTCAGCAGGCCTTATGATGGCTAGCATGTGGAGATGGAGACAAGGAAGAACCTAGGGTAATTAAGAACTTCGTAGAGGTATTATAAAAGCATGGCAAGACATTTGGTTAGGATGGAGAACCTGGGAGGCAGGACAAATTTCCAGAGAGAATAATGTTTCAGTCTGGATATTTGCTCAAGCTGGTAGGCTTGGTGCTATAGTTTGGGTCAGGAAAGCGCATGGGGGAAACCTTGCTCTCCAGTTTGGAGTGACTGGGAGGTGGCAGAAACTATAAGAGGTGGGGGGCTTACATTATTGGGAGCATAACCCCCTGAAGGGGATAGTGGGATCTCAGCCCCTTCCTCTTCTCTCCTTTAAGACCCAGTCACGAGGTGAACAGTTTTACTCCACCACACACTTCCCACCATGATGTGTTTCCTCACCATAGGCCCCAAAGTGACAGAGCCCTGAAACCTTCTCTCTTTATAAGTTGATTATCTGAAGTATTTTATCAGTAATGGAAAGCTAGCATTCATGGTAATGATGGTAGCCAGCCAGGTAGATGAATCAGAAGCTTGGGGGATGTGTCTTGGCTCGAGATTATTATTCTGCTTTACACTAGGCAGGTCCAGAGGGTGCAGGCAGGGGTGAGATTCCCCTCTCTCCCTCCCTTCATACTGAAATTAAGGTTTGCTGCTGTATTCCTCAGCCTACATTTGGCTACTGACTTGCTCTCTCCTTTATCTTCCCTAATCTGCCCCCCACATGTGCCTCCTCTAAGGCCTTGCTTGCAGGAAAGGCACAGGGATATTCGTTTTGCCCAGCTTGGCAAATTAGAGTGGGCAGCTCTGTGGAAACAAAACCACAAAACTACTTCCGTCTGTGTTCTCACCCGCTGGGCCGCCTACCCAACTCCTAAATCCTGTTCCCGCTGCTGACTCTGTGGTAACAATTTGGACTCCTTAAACATTTTTCAAAGTCAAACTAAAGAAACCAACCTTGAAAGAAAAGACCTGTATTTACTTTAGTGTTTTATGAGCCTGTAGGCAGGGTTCGAGAAAATAGGTTTCTTTTGCCATATTCGGTGTAAGGCAAAGTAGCAAGTGTGCAAGTCAAACCAAGAAAACCAGGGCACATGGAGCCACAGGCCTGTGTTTTAGAGAAGACCCCAGCCTTGCTGTGACTGGCAGAGAGAGCAATCGGGGAATGAGAAGGCTCCTACAGGAGGTGGGTGTTGGGAGGTCACAGGTGTGAGATCCAGCTCTGGAGGACAGATTGCTGCTATCAGATGTTCTCTCCTGCCCCAAGGAAGTTTCACAGAATCAGGGAGAAAGGATGTCTCCAAGAAAGGGCAATCATCTTGGCAAATATACAATGAGGCTTCGACATCTACTGGCAAATTCCATTCTGTAGATCGGGGACCTCTGTTATAAAACCTTGATATTTAAAGAGGTAATGCAGGGCTGGGAGAGCCAGTCTCACTGTCAGAGGCATATGTGCTGACAGGGAGACAGAACCATGATTCAAGGGGACAAAATTGCCTTTGGCTTCTCAAGGTATATGCCCTTTTCAATTGTCCTCAGTGGTTTCTATTTCCTTGTTTTATGCTACCTTTGTTAAAATTTACAAGTTAATGGTGTGTTGTTCCCTCTAAGTGTTTCTTCCTAGGATTTCTTGGCGGCTTGGGCATACCTTCATCCACACCAGCTATCTGCTCCCAGCTTTGCCCTTCCCAGCAGCACCACTGCCAGCTTGTGGGGTATGCAGATGACAGCCTTCCTGCAACAAGGCCACTGTTAAAGCACAGTGCACCTTGGGAGAGAGAAGAACTGTTTTCCTGGTTGTGCTGCTTCAAGGACCTCAGCGACCTCTCCCAAGAAGCACCATTTGCCCAGAAGCTGAAGCCAAGGAAAGCTCCTTGGAAAGGGGGATTTGCAGAAACAGGGTAACAAAAGTGAGTATATAGAGAAGAAAATTCACTTCATTTTTCAACAAGATTAGTTTAAGGAGCAATTTTTCCATTCACCTGGACCCACAGCCATAACCCGCTGTTTCTTTGTGGCTCTGCCCACAAGCTTGTTAAGCCCACATTAATGAACTCATTTAAACAAGCCCACATTAAAATATGAACTCTTGAGTAAGTTCTGTCAGGCCCATGCACATTCTCATTTGGAGTCACAGAATTTGACTTAAACTGGATCCATTTAAAGGACATTTTCAAAATGCCTTTAGGCCACCTTCACTATCTCCATCTTTGCTTCCTTTACAGACTCACCCCTGGAACCCTACTGTCAGAGGGAGGGACAGGATCGAATTTGAAGACTGTGTCCCTCCTTTCAAAATAAGCAACAGATAGAATTATGGACCTCCTCCTGACATAAAGTCATCCCTCAGTATTTGGAGGAATTGGTTCTAAGACCCCTGATGAACACTCAAGTCCCTCATATAAAATGGTATATTTGCATGTGACACACACAAATATACTTTGTTTAAACTGTCTCTAGATGACATATAACACTTAACATAATGTAAATGCCATGTAAATAGCTGTTTTGGGACTGAGAAGGAAAAAAAGCCAAATATTTTTGATCTATGGTTGGTTGAACCTGTGGATGCAGAACTGGTGTTTATGGAGCCAAGTGTGTGCTTTTCGCTTGGCTTCTAAGGTATCGTGTCCCCAGCCAGCCTCCTCCCTCACAGCACGCTCCTGCTCTGCCTCCACCTGCCAGTCCTTTCTTCCCCTGACCTCTGAGGTGAGAGGATAAGGTTCTCACTCTCTCTCCACTCCTGATCTCACTTCCTCTCCTAGCTTTAAATGCTGTCCACATGTCTAGCCTGACCTTGTCTGATGCACTCCAGACTCAGTCGACTTCCATGAATCACCCCCACCTGCAGGTTTCATGGCACCTCAAACTAGCTTGTCTGATGGGACTCTGTATGTACCTCCCCACCCCCAACATCAGCTGTCTCCACTTCAGCCCATCACATTGGCCCTTCTGGACTCCATCCTTGACCACTTGTTCTCCCATGGCCACCTCCCTCAAAAGGTGCATCAGTGAATCTGACTGTGCTCTTAATTAAATTGGGAATCAGGTCATTTTTATTCCCTGACCTGTACAATGAGCCCTGAGTGAGTACTCATACTTAAATCAAAATTAATTAAAATTTTAATAAAAGGGAAAAAAGAGAAATAGTCCAAGTAGGAATTCTTAGGAAAAGTAGAACAAAACTTAAATTTGAAAACTCATTTCCTTCTTGCAATGGTCATGTACCCAGTGCATAAGACCCAGGCAGACATGGAGCATTTCCACTGCTGCAAGAAACCTATCAGCCAGTGCTTCTCATTCCCATTCGCCACCACCCGCCCCCCACCCGGCCCACACTGCTGGAGTTTCCTGCCTGGATGTTGGTAACACCCTTCAGCTGACATTGCTTCTTCAGTCTGCACAAGAGGGCAGTGATCCTTTGATCCTTTGAAAATGTCTCAGGTCATGCCGCTTCTGTGCTAAAGACTCCAAAGTACTTATGTATATTTCTTAGAGCAGAAGCAACCAAAAATTCTGGTCTCCTTACTCATGTGATCTCATCTCGTTCATCTTCTGATTTGTTCTCTCTGCCATCAAGACAGATGCCCCTGTTCAGGCCTCAGGTCTGGGCACAGACTTCTCCCTCTGCACACTGCTCTTCCCTCTTCTCCATCAGCTCTGCACAAAGGTACCGTCTCAGTGTGGCTTGTTCTGGCTGCTCTATCTGAACTGTAACATCTCTTTTACCCAGTACTTCCTTTCTCCCTCTACTCCACCTGTCTTTTCATAGCACTTACGTTCTTTGAACAAATGGCACGCATTTACTACAGTAGTTTATTATGTCTCTTCTCTACTGTATGGCAGAGATCTCTGTCCATATACTCACCTGGCCCCATCACCTGGCTCAATTGCTCAATAATGAAGAGGCAGACTTTTAGAGCTGGAAGAGGCCTGGAAAACTGTTCTTTGAGTGGGCAGGTGAGGGTTGGTGAGGTAATTCACTGTGGACCCCCAGTGAGCTCAAGGAAAGAACTAGGACTAGAGCTGGCCTGGCCCTAGGTGCCTTTACCTGGCAAGCACAATGAATCCCTTTTCCCTTCATCTGTCACAACTGGAAGGGACACTGAAGAACCACAGAGAGCCATGAGAGATTCCTAACTAAAATATCAGAGCTATTTGTCATTTCTTTTTGGTAAATACTATTGTTTGAATATGGTTTGTCTCCAACAAAATCCATGTCTAGCATGATCCCAATGTAATGGTGTTGAGAGGTGGGCATTTGGGATCATGAGGGATCTGCCCTCATGAATGGATTAACACAGTTTTCAAGAGAAGGGGTTAGTTCTCATGAGAGCAGACTGTCATAGAGCCAGATAGCTCCTTCTCCCCCTGTTCTTCTGCATGTGCTTCCTTCTCTTACGCTTCTTATCATGAGGACCTCACCAGAAGCTGAGAAGATGCTGGTGCCATGCTCTTGGACTTCAAAACTATGAGCTACATGAACTCCTTTAAATCACTTAGTCTTAGGTATTTTTTAGGAACGGAAACAGACTATGACAGTAAGCCTTTGTGTGATTCACCCATCAGTCCTACTTCCCTGATGACTTGTAAGAAGCAAGGAACAAAGTGATGGGTTCAGAATAACTGACTATTCTGATATGTCAGTTTTACTCCCCCTTCCATCTCCATGCTACAAACACCAAGGTAATCTGAGAATTAGAAATACAAAGGATTGCTACATTACATTTTGCCCTAAAGTAGCATCAGTCTTATGTCAAAGAAGAAAATTATGGTTCCATCATATAATTTCTAAATTAGTATTTGGGAAAAAACTAACTAAGAGGAGAAGAATAATCCTTCATTGCATCATTAAAAAAACTTCTAAAAATACAGAATGATTAGAAGAAAAGCAGACCACAGATTATATTTGTGTTAGGGGTTCATCTGTCCTCATATTGGTAAGGATATCTGATATATATATATATATATATATATATATATATATATGTATTCAAATGACAAGGGATGATGATAATTTTTCTACTGCTGGTTTTGATCAAAGGAAAAAGACAAGGAGGGAGCTTCAAAAGGACACATAGACCTGTTTCATAAAGGCACAGCTACAGGTCTGAGCTACACAGCATGATATTAGCAAAGAGCCCAGAAAGCTCCATCCGTGGCCCACTGGATGATTTAACTTGCCAAAATATTTAATTAAGAGCAAAGTTATCTTTATAGTCATTCCTTCATTACTGAGATAACTCAATTGGAAGCTGTTTTAGAGATGTTAGATCTAGAATAAAATCCTTACAGGCTACACTGCAATGTCATGAAGATTACAGCCGGAAACAAATTGATGCACATAGACAATCTTCTGTACATACCAGAAAATTAGATCTCGGGAGAGATATGGAGCTGAGATGTAAAATCAAGGCGGGTGGGGGCTGGGCACGGTGAAAAGCAGACTCAGCGTCTTGCCAGAGAGAGGAGCATGCTCATGCCTGGTGCTCCTGGGCGTTGCCTGGAGCGGGGCTCCTTCGGGTTTTCACTCATTTCCCCCTTTCAGCTTCAGAATCTTTATTTTCATAGTCCAGAACACTGTCACTATCATTGCTACCCCTGGCAGAGTATGTACATATTTTTAGTACCTGACCCTAAAATGAGTAATATGAGACAGTGAGAACCGTTCACACAAGTATCAATGGGGCTGAGTATCTGAAGAGGATGTGCGACAGTTTACACCTTCGTGTATAGTGTTTGTGCGCGCATTTCCACCTCCACTGCCCAGCCCACCTCTACCCAAGAAGAACTCTGGCCTGCGGTTTCTCTGCCTCCTCCCGAGGGGCTACCACAGTATTCATTCACTGGGACTGCAGAAATGGACCTGCAAGAATAAAGCCATGGAGGTCACCCTGCCATTGTCCCAGGCTCAGGCAGGACCCCAAAGTCACCCACTCTGCACTTTGCATACTGCTTTGGAGGTCTCATTTTTCTGAACTGCCTGTTGTGAGCCACTATTCCAAACCTAATGGCTTATTTAGTTAACTGATCTCATCATTAGTGTTCAAGTATGTGAGAGCATTATAAACAAGAATGTTGGGAATAAGAGAAGAAATGTTTGCCTACTTTATAACTTCTAGGCACAAAATGAAGGTAGCCTTTAGGAAATAGAGCAATGGCTGACTCTCCCCCCACCCCATTTGTCCAATCTATGGATAGATAGTTCATGGGTCATGGGGCTCAGTCTCCCCTCTTGCTCACAGGCACACATAGCCTATTGTCCGGGATGTTACTTGTGCAGCAATAATGCTATGTTCGGCAGTTGCTGAGCTGGTTGATATTACAGGAACCATTTTCCCCTCTGCACACAAGTAGAATATTGGATTGAGGACTGCAGCTGCTATTGGTTGTGTCAGGGGAAAAGGGTGATATTTGGGCTCCTCTTTTATGTTTGTAGATTACCCTCTTGGAGCTGGTTATTCTCCTCTTAACGTGAACAGTTTTGGAATGAATTCAAAAAGCTTGTTTGGAAAGGTGTCATTTGGATGGGAATTAGAATAACACATTTTAACATATTTTAGGTTATAAGCTCCCTCAGCTGGGGTTATAAATTTAATCATTCCGTTTTTTCATTCCTTCATTTGCTTTCTCATTCACCAACTTACTCAACAAGTGTTAGCTGAGTACCTACTCTGTGCCAAGCAGTGGGCTAGGTTCTAGGAATGCAGAGCTCAAACTGGGATACATGTTGACCAGGAAGAATATGTCCTTGAGAGAAGACAGGGGAAATAAGATTACAGGCTGTGGCTCCCAGGGAACTGGTGTCCAGAGTTTAAAAAAATATTCTTGGAGCACTTTTTGGGTGTGATGTGACATATTCCTTCATCTTTTCATTCAACAAACACTAACTGAGCCATCAACTGAGGTGGGTTCTTGGACTGTCAAGCTAATTCTGGCTTCCAACTTTCCCTCCCTGGCAGTCACTGAGGCAGGGTTCAAAGTTCCAAGCCACAGTGGTAACTTTTATAAATCAAGGTAGGATTGCCAGTGAGCACAGCTAGCACAGGATGAGGATGAAGGGGACTTCAGAGAGAGTGTGTACTGGTGGATGTGCATATAGTGTGAGCACTGCCTGCCAGAACATGTGAAGAGGACAGGTCCCCTCTGGGCCACCACTCAGTTTCTTTATTTTTACTTTCTTGGAATTTCTCAAACTCCTCTGCCACTGTCAACTGTTGGCTCCAAACTGGTATCTTCCACCTCCCTTCCAACTCAAGAGTATCTTAAGAGGTTCTTCGTTTTCCAGTCATTAAAGCAAGTCCCATGGGACAGTAGTAGCATTGCTACTACTGTGTTCTGTGAGCCAGCAGCATTAGTGTCTCCTGGAAATGCACGAGAAATTTTTAGATTTCACATATACCACTTTACACATGTGTAGCCTTCCAGCTGATTCAGATGTGCTTAGGTTTGGAGACAATTGATTTGGGGAGCCCCTAATGGTTCTGTGTTTAATTTTAAGGCAGGGCAGAACACAAGAGTTTGCTGCTTTGCCTTGCAAAGTCACTTCCTGTGGAGGCAGCCCTTCCAAGAACGAGACAGAGAACTCAGAGGGCCCAGTTTCAGCCTCTGTTCCACACACACTTTCACTAGTATCCTGAAATTGGTCAAGGACATTCCCAGAATTGGTATTCTCTGCAGTACATTGAGGCTGTGGGTCCAGAAATCTCTCTCTCTGCTTGTCCATGCTTTCATTTCCAGGCTGAGGCACTCCAAGTGGAGAGAAGATTGGTTACACTGGTTGTAGGAACCACAGAAGTAGGAGAATCTTGGCCATTCCTCACCCTCACCAGTGATAGCAGGGCAGAAACTAGTAAAAATTTTGAAGGAGCTCCAGATGCCACATGTGAGAGAGCCAAAGCAGCAAAAGTGAGAAGGGAGAAGGAAGGGCTGAGAAGCTCCGGTAATTAATCTCTATGACCCTCCTCCAACTTTCTCACTGCCAGGTACCACCAAAGACCTTAAAACCCTGAAGGATGTCAGACTCAGGAGGAGCTGAAAAATAGGGAGCAGGCTAAAAATGGTCAAAGTCATAAGCTGGAAGAGGAAAACAGAACTGAATACCAAGTAATGCTCAAAGGATGAACAAAGAGCCCCCTGAGCCATGAGCTCTTCCTTAAAACCAATCACATGCCAGGAAGCTTATGTTACGTGTATCATCTCAGAGTAGAGGAAGAACCCATAGGAAAAATGGTGGACACTGAAAATATTCATTCCTCACGGACCCTGGAACATCACATGACCATTCCAAATTTATTTGCCCTGGAAAGGATGGAATTATACTTTCTTTCCCTGTCTCATGGGAGCAAGGTGAAGGAAACTGCTGAGATAACAACAGGAAAAAATCTGGAAGATGCCCCTTTAGCTTGGGAAAGTGCTCATTCCCCAGTGTTGAATAAGAGGAGAGCATCCATACCGTAAGAATCTGGGTGTATATTAGAGGCACTTTGAATTCCTCAGAATAAAGGTATCCCAAAAACTCACAGTATTTCTTAATACAATTCAGAGAAAAGGTTGAGCCTTAGATCTTCATACTTAATAATCGGACAACAAATTTAATTTACAAATGAGTTCAAGAAATTCATTTTCACAGTGGCTGCCTCCCTTCCACTGGCCACTTACCTGCGTCTCAGTAGCCGTACCATCACTGCCCCAGTCTGGAAGTGGTTTGCCTGCCACCGTGTCTTCAGCATAGTCAAGTGATGAGCAAGTCTGAGACGTCAGCTCTGCTTCATTCTGCTTTTGGAAACTGTTTTTTCCTAAAAGAGAAAATGTATATCAAATTACAAATCAACTATCAACCTTTTACCACTTTGGAGAAGGAGGTGGGAGATATTCAGAAATCATTAAAAAGGTTTGAATACAGTCAAGGTTGAGTTTCCTGCAATTCTGTCCCCTGCAGTCTGTGCCACCTAAAATATCTGCATAATTAAGTACACATATTTATAAAGAAAGCCCACTTTGGCAATCCTGAGGCAAACTGTCCTGGAACCCAGGGTTTTACAAAAGACATTGAGATTTTTCAGGTTAGGAAAGGTTCAGAAGGCTGACTACTTGTGAAATACTGAGGTTATCCCTGATATAATGTTATTTATCTGACAACAAACAGATTTTGGAGAATATCTCAGAGCTCTCACTGTGTGAATAGGTATTGTCATAGTTTCCAAAGGAAAGATTCAAATTTTCAGGCTTTCACAAACTTAAGGCCAGGGAACATTTATTTTCTTACAATACCTATTAAGGTCCCTTTCAATAAAATGTGTGGGAGGCTTTGCTCAGAGGTTCTTAAAGATCTTTCTGGGCAGCATTCTCAAGCTTAATGGGTTCAACAAGCATACACATCACTGGTGCTTCTGCTAAGTTGTGGGTTCTGATTTGGAAGTGGTGGGGTGGGCTCTGAGCATCAGCATTTCTGACAAGTTCCCTGGTGATGTTCATGATGCTGGCCCATGGACCACACCTGAAGTAGGAAGGGTGGAATTAGTGGAGAATTATTAAAGAACATTTCTCCACTACCCATAATAGGAGATTAACCTGTAGAGTGTATTCCTTCTTCCTGCCAGAGAGCAGATTTGCTATTATTATTCTCCAGCCTCAACAATTATGAACAGGACATGCTGTGACAGCTTTTCCACAGTATTTTCCTCCTGAGGAGAAGCAAACTCACTGTGTTTTTATCAGTCTTGAGAGACTGATACAATGACTTCCATTTTTAAGATGGGATAACAGAAAATCCCACTTAGATGTGTATGTTAAACAGGAAGTGACTGCTGGAAGCAGGCTTAATTTCATTTTCCTTTTGTTCCAGCTACTTTTCTAATCTCTAATTTTTCACATGAATAACAAATGGTCACTGAAAAAAGAGAAGCTTTGTTGAAACTATGCTGCCTGTGGACCACAGATATCATATGGTGGACAGGACATTTAAGGATGGCTGACCCCAAAATGTCCTGCCATGTTCACCTGGCTTTCTACCATATGCTACTTTTTAAAAAACAACTCTTCATGACAATTTAATTAAGACACAAACCTTAGAAATCTAGTGCAGTGAACATTACAGCAAGATCAGAACAATCTTTGTCCTATCCCTTTCTTTCGAAGCAATTCAAGGCTTGTGGTTTCTATTCAATTTGTTATAATGACAGTGTTTAATCATGGAGTCTACTCGGCAGCCCGCTGCTGAATTGAGGTCACACATGTGACTATTCAGGCATAGAGCATATAATCTATAACTAAGATTTTGCCCCTGAGACTCTGGAGGCTGTGTCATTAATTAACAATGCACTTATTTCTAGAATAATGTGCATTACCACCTTTAAAAATGGACCTGGGGCTGGGAATGAGCAGGAGTTAGCAGTCAAACAGCCATAGCATCTGGTATTACGGTATGGAGGAAGAACTCAGCTATGGGAGTAGTCCAATGCATTCATTTAAAGACACTTAATTACAAGTCTTCTCTTCAAATTTCTCAGAAACCTATAGTATAATCTCCACTTGCAACTCCTGTCTAATTATCTAATTGTAAATGAAAGTATTCAATTCGGAGTTGTAGTTTATACACTCATGCATGTCATCAGAGCAACAGTAGTCACACATGTTAGAAATTATTTAGTGTCATCCTAGCCTGCAACAGATATTTTTAATCTTGAGGGAGCCATGAAAAATCTTTGACCCTTGGCCTGACTCCTTTAATCACAGAAGCTTTCTTCAATTGACTGAGATGATGGATAGTGCTTCTCAATGGAAAGGCTTGCTGTTTCTTCCCACTGTGGCCACCTCACAATCTACTGCTGATCTACCAAACTAAGTCTTTTATAGCTCAACATATAAACATAAATAAATAGGATAGGAATATGTCAGAAGATATACGGTTTCTGGTTAGAGGGCAAACAATATTTTATTTACATTATATCTTGGATATAGATCGGTTTATATTCAAAGTTTTATAGAATAAAATCCCATGAATATGTTCATGATTTTTCCATAATCAATTTATATATCCATATAACAGTACTTATACATTTTCTTCCCTTTATGTGTGTGCACTCCTTAAGGTAACACTATGAATCAATGATGCTTTATATATACTGTTTTAGTTTTTGGTGGAAGACATTAGGGATGTTCAAAAATCCTCATTTCCATAGGACAGAGGTCACTGACTTACACTTCTTCTAGTGGAAAATTTTCCAATTTTGTCATTATGGGCTGGGAAAAAAAATCTTTTTTGAGAGGCCACTGACATTTTACCTGAGGAGGCTGGCTTGGGAAGGAAACTCTGAGGTGGCTGCATCCCTCTGGCCACCATGATGGGGTCTGATGTGGAATGAACAATGGCCGTCTCTGTAGCAAGCCGGCTGTCTGTAGAGGAAGGCACTTCTTGTTCAAGGGTTTGAGCTCTGATGGAGGAGGCTGAGGACGGGGCTTGCTGGACAGACAGGAGGGGCTTGCTGTCCTCTGAGGAGTCCGGCTGGCATGTATACCGTCCTGTCACACGATTTCCTGAGTCTGGGAGTGGGAAGGTTCCAATGCCACTGTCCAGTGTTCTCATCTGGCAGTTTGATTCTGAGACAGAAACAGAGAGGAGATAGAGAAGGCTCACCAAAAAGGTTGAAAAGATCACTGATATTTGGGTGTGATCTTGGAGAAGGCGATACCTAGAAAGAAGAATTTATAAGAAAAAGAAAAATAATAAACATTTGGAAATAGTGTGGTGAATTTCCAGCGAGGTGCATGAAACAGACCTTTAATGGAACATGAAATGAGCCCCTTCCAAATGAAGTAAGAAGGCCATCCTGTTCCTGGCAGTAATAGTTAGATGCATGTATTTCCTAGATGGTTCAGTAGAGTTATAATAGAAAAGGAGTGGTCATTAGCAACCAACAATTATTTTTGATTATCCTGATTTCAACCTGGGAATCAAGTGACTTCAATTAGGTGAAATTTATTAACTGAAATAAAATGAGTAATGTCCATATATAACAAATCGAAATGATCACCTAACAAAGGTAACTGTGTATCTCCTGCATGAATTACCACCCATTCAGCATTTAACTCAATCTTTAGCCTCTCAATTTGACAGTCAGGACAAATAATTCACACAGCACACGGTCATAACATCACGTATCATGTGAGCTTCTTTTGACCCCGTTCCACTCGGAAGTCTTCCTGAAAAAACGCAGGAGCCACTTTCAATCTTTCTCACTTTATGCAATGACAGAACTCATCTGTACTCTTTAGGGTTCTCATTACTTTTAGGGGATCCCACTATTCTCTAGAATTGTGCAGATTTTACCATGTTTCTGTCATATTGTTAATTATGTTTCCTATATTTTAAATTTCTGAAATGGTGATGTGGCTTATCCACACCAATGAGTCAGCTTCCAACATCTCACTGTCATCCAGAAATTCTCCATTCTTACAATAACATCTTGGAATGCAACTTCCTTAGCTTTATTTTAAAAAGCCTAGTACTGGGTAAGAGTTATAACTTAGCACTGTTAGGTATGGGTGGAAATATAAATACAGTATAAGCTTTAGATCAAAAGCTCAAGTGCCGGGGATTTAGCTCAGTGATTTCGCTGCCTGCTGTGCAAGCACAAGGACCCGAGTTCGATCCCTGGTTCCAAAAAAAAAAAAGCTCAACAGCTACCATTTCTTTGGTGCTTTATAGAACAGTGGCTTATGATGTGGCCTCTGCCAATAACTGATAGTGTGAATCTTCTTACAAAAGCCTTAACCTCTTGGGATCTTCACTTCCTTGTAGGGCTGCTATGGGTATATGTTGGGCACCATATCCCTAGAATTAAGAATGACACCTAGCACACTGTGAGATAGCCAAAGGAATGAAATAATAAATGACAATATATACAAAGTGCTTAGTCTGTTTGTTACACATTAGTAGGTATCTCATAGGTAAATAGCTTATCCTTAAGTACCTTTCATACACAATCACATTTGATGCTCAGCAAACATTAGAAAATGTTCATCTCTTCCAGCCCCGCCTCCCCACTAAAAAAGCCTCTTTGCTATGAGCAAGTAATGGAATTCTGGGAATTTCCCAATACCAAGGTAAAAACATGCAGGTTTTTCTAGGTTCTAGTCATTTGCTGCTTGGTTTTGAAAGTACCAGGAAGATGAAGACGCCATTGAAGGAGAGGCTTCAATTTCCACAGTGATCCTGAGTAGGAAGATGCAGATCATATCCTCACCTATACGGTGTTACCTTCTTCTATGCCATTGGATCTCAGGGTTTTGTCATGCGCTGTAGGGTCCTTGACTCATGTATCTATGTTCCAAAAGACATTTTTCTCTCCCAGGATCACAAGCCTTGAGGTTTAGCCCCACTCATTTTAGTTTTACTTTCAACCAGCCTTATAGGTTATTCATTATTTCCTCTATTTATTTTCTGATTACAGAGACTTCATTGTTCTAAGATGGCCTTTTCGACACATGGTTGCTGCTTACACGGAAAGGCATTGGCAGAAGAGTTAAGGGGTAGGGGAAACCCTGCCATTTGGACTTCTCTGACTTTAAATTTTAGCCTAGATATTCAACTCTTCAGGTTTAGCATGTCCATGTATTGTATTTGGGGCAATTCTAACGTCTGAACATTTCGGACTTTACATAGGAGTAAGTAGATCATGATGAAAACTGACCTAGACTTTGGGGTGGAAATTAAAGTCTAATAGGATGTGAGATGTACTGGAAACTATGTATCTCAGACTGCCTGCCGGAATAGTTTATTCCCAGTATGTTGTCCCTAGCAACAAGCCCAAAATCCAATCAATCAAGTATTGACCCTCAGGGGGGTGGATACGGGGTCCCTACCCCATAAAATAGGACTGCAGTCCAGATTAGGTGAGCACCCAGCTCTGACCCCAACTACATCAGTGGCTTTCTATTGCTTCCTTTTGCAAATGAAAAGTACTTTTGCTTTGCACTGGTCTTCTCTGGCTCTTTCTATGTCAGAGAGAGAGACCAGCTCAGTGAGGGTGAATCTGGGGACCCCTAGACCCCAAAATCACCAGAAATAATAGGGGCAACTACAAGAAATATGGCAGAAGAGAGATTTGGGGTAGAAAAAGTGGCAAAGAAAGCTCAAGTCTGGTGCCTTTCACAGCACAACATTTTCTGACACCTGTCCCCTTATGTTACTTTCCTTTCCCATTAATACATAATATTGCCATACCAGAATCTACACAATAGGACTTTCAGAATTCCTGAGTTCTCTCATAGTTTGAGAATTGTGTGCACTGACATTAAGCTCAGAAACCACTATTAAGGCCATTTTTTATTTCTAAAAATTCCAGATGCCAATGTAGAGAATGTGAAGACTCGTTTACAAGCACCTATGAAATGAGACGTAGACATTCAGGGTCTCAGATATATGCCAAATTTCACCCTCCAGCAAATTTCTTCAGAATGCACACAACTTGGGAAACAGGAGTTTATATCAAAAATGCTGACCTGGCCTTTATGTAGTTTTTCTTTTCTAAAGCACTATTAGTTTCTTGCAGTTTATAAAAATATCGTAACCTGAAAAAGTGTTGGATACTATACTTCTGAGACCAGTTTTTTCTTCTCAGAGAATTATAAGAACTCACAAAATAATTAAATGGCTGTATTAAGAACCAAGTTCAAAGTGCCAGCCCGCCTTGAATCTTGAATGGGATGACTTGGTCTTGCTCGACAAGTGCTGAGCTCACATTTGTGGCTGTGAGTGCAGTACCAAAAGGGTCCCTTGCTAACGAGTTTGAGGGTCGAGTCGCTTGAGGCACCAGCAGGCTTCACTCCTCCAAGGTCACCAGCTACATCTCTGACCTTGGCCAGGCCTCTCACCTAGTTCCATTGCTCCATTTGCCCTCTGAGAGTCCCTAAAGGTGGCTTCTCATGCTTATCGCCACCAGTGCCCTCCAGGTATTTCATTAAATGACTTGAGACACTGCATCCCAGTCCTTTCACAGTCATGGCACACACAGAAAATAAATGGATTACTGAGAAAATAGCTAGCTCTTGGGACCACTAGCCATCGGAAGGCTCTTCATCCCAGCAAACCCAGGACCCAGGAAGGGCACGTCAGCAGCAGAATAAGCAGTCTTTTACTTACACAATGGACGCAGAGGGTTCTTTCACCAATACTCCAAATACATGACTTTGCAAATATATGGCATGCAAGGAGATGAATTTTTTTTATATTAAATTCTTTTATTGGTACATTGTAGGTATACAACACAATTACATTTCTCATTGGGAGTTGTACCTTTACATAATGCATCTTGGTTCTTATTTTTTCCCCACTCCTAGCCCTCCCTTCACGGCCTCCACCCTTCCCTATTTACAAAGACTTTATTTCCATTTTTTCCATTTCTCATCATTTTTCCTTTCCCTTCTTTCCTTTTCCCTGCCCCTCCCCCTCCCCCTACCCCTTTGGACCTTTTCTTCCTATTTTACATTATCGATTATTCATTCTAATCATTGGTACATTTTAGGTATACAATATAATGACATTCATCATTGGAAATTTGTACCTTTACATAGTCTCTCTTGGTTGTTATTTTTCACCCTTGCCCAGCCCTCCCTTCAACCCCTCCAGTCCTCCCTATTTACAAAGATTTTGGTCCTATTTTTCCATTTTCAAGGAGATGAATATTTTTTAGCCTCAGTAGCAGGTACAGGACTTTCTGTAAAGCCTTCCTTTATTGGGAAGAATGTTAAGATAGCCCAGGTTAGGAACATCCTGTAACATCTAGCTCCAGAAGTGAGGAAAGTGACTATATACAAGAGGCAATGAGCAGCCAAGGGGCAAATAGTCAAGTGAGGCTCTGTGTGGGTCAGTGCCAAAGAAGAAACTGGAGAAATGTTTCCACTGGGGAATTTTAAGTGTCAATTTAGGGCATGCAATATAAAATCCCCACTCATTTTGCTAAGTTAGCCTGCTGCTCCCTGTATCCATTTACCTCAGATCACACTATCTTCATCCCAGGAATGTTTTGGGGGCTAGAAATGAACCCTGTGATTTACCCAGCACAATGCTTGCAACAAGTACACTATTAATTACTTAAAGAAAGTTCTCGAAATAGCTGTTATTAGACCATAAATGTCCTGGAGGCAGAAGTGGGTTTTATTCATTTCCTCCACACTCCCATGTATGACAGTTCCTGACAACATCCTTGCCCTAATCTAAAGTGTGAGCACTATGTGCACTAGACTGATGGAGTGTCTGATTCATCTTCAACTGGACCAGAATTCAGCACAGTGCCTAAGAGACTCATCCCTCACTGGTATGCAACTAATGAAAGGAGGGATGAAAAATCAACTATCTTTATAATGTTTTTTCTTATGTTCTGTGAATGTAAATTTTTTTCTTGAGAAATCTCAATCTATTTCTTTTTGTTCTGAATCCAGAAACCAAAGCAAAGAGCCGACTCCTTTCTCTGTTATCTGTTTTTCACATATCGTCAGACTCTATTAATTCAGATGGGCAGAGGGAAAATATCATTCAGAATTACTGAATACTGTAAAGACTGATTCTTTGTACTTTTGGATCCTTGGAGAAAGATGGGTGACCCTGACAAAGGACAACCAGCAGAATGCTGCTTTAGTCCTCCTTACACTTTGTGCTTAGCGCTCACAGTTTCATAGCCCTGAAGGTGTCATGTCTACTGAAAAACAGTGTCACTGTTATGGTGGCCGTCATACTCAGATGTTGAAGATGCCAGGCTGAATGCTGGTATCCTGTTTATTGCCAGCACCCACAGCAGTGGGAAAACTAAGCTCACTTCCTGGAAGCTGTCTGTAGCAAAGAATATCAGTACAGTAACAGTAACTTCTTTTATGCACTTACACAGAATACTGAATTGCATCCTTTTAAAACAAATTGTTCTCTTGCAGAAGCATGGTTGGCCATGCTTCTTCAAAACCTGTTTCATTCTATACTCCCTCACACCAACACTATCTTTATAAATAGCTGCAAAGGGAAGAGTTGATTTCTGACACTATTTCCATTAATGTAAATTTCCAAGTGAGTGGAATGTGAATGAGTGATGATTTTGGGTACTTGGGAACTACCCCTCATTCATTCCTCAGCTTTCTCGTCTATAGATTCAAGGGTCTTGACCTCACACAGGCACTACTGAACAAATATTTAATCATTTGAATTTGTAAGCCAAAACTCTTGGTATGATTACTTGTGTCCTTGATAGACTTGAGAAAAGGCTAAATGACTCTGAGTATTCAAAAGACTGAAGTGAGACCAGTTTAGAGTTCAGAGCTATAAAGTCTGAGCTTGAAGACCTGTTTGGTTACCTGTGGGTTATGCAACAACAAGGTGTTTTTCACAGGTATAATCATAGCTCATTTTAAAATAACCCAGGCAGAGTGTTTATTGTTAGGTAGGTCTGAAATGATCATTGAATGTCCATAAATGGTTGTCAGGGAGAGATGAGAGCCCCTACAGGGAGGTGATCCTTATACTGCCATGGCATCCAAAGCAAGCCAAACTGTCATCTGTGCAGTTACTGTTACACTGCGACACCAGCACATATTCCACTAAGCAATTATCCTGATTATTTCTTAAACAATTACCTTTTGGTAACCATTTATTTCCTTGGGGTTGAGTTCAGCAGAAGTATTAATAAGCAACTAATGAATATGGACCAATGTACATGAAGTTGGTTGCAAATGACTCATACATTAAAAACAAGGAAAGCTGGGAATGTGACACATGCCTGTAATCCCAGTACTCGGAGAGGCTGAGGCAGGAAGATTTCAAGTTTGAACACAGACTTAGCAACTGACTAACATAGTAGGATTCTTGTCTCAAAAAAATGAAAAGAAACACCCCCCCGCCACCACCAAAAATGTTTGGGCCTGTAGCTTAGTGTAAAGGCTCTGGGTTCAACCCCTAATACCAAAAGCAAACAAAAAACAACAAATAAACAAAAACAAGAGAGAATATTTTCTTGAGAAATCCATTTGGAGTTGGTACCCTGACAGGCTGTTTTTCTTCTTTTAGATAAAACCAAACCAAATAAGGCTGATGCTCTATTGTTTACAGACCCATGAAATTATCAGAGAACATTCCCAAGTTAGTACACCATGATTTTCAGTTAGGGACACTGGTACATCTGTCCTAAAAACTTCCATAGGTCTAGTGTTTCCTTTCTGAAATGCTTGAGGCCAGAAGTGTTCTTGCTCTAAAATCTGAAACTCTTTGAGCATCAAGTCAGCATTCAGAAATTTCAGAGTACTTTGGACTTTGCATTTGTAGATTAGGGATGCTTGATTTGTATTTGCTTCTGTGTAAGAATCTAGCCACTTATGGATTCAAATTACTTTATAACCACTTTTCTTCCCTCTTCAGCCTTCAAATATAGTAGGTCCTAATAAAACAGAAAATCTTGAAATTCAAACCATTTTTCCACCTTGAAAACTTCTATCAGATCTATAAAAACTTCACCCAGGCAAGCAATGAAGACTCAACACAATTCACCAGCCAGAAAGAGTAACTTGTGAGTATTTAATAAGCATATAACCTTATAAACTGGTACACTTTCCTATAATGCAAATGGTCATATAAATAAGTCTTTGTAGGAGTTATCTCCAGGTTCCTAAACATGTATAAGTTACGTGTGGTATTGGCAACAGAAACTTAAACCACAGATGGGAGAACAGATCTCTTTATTTGCACATCCTTCTTTTCATCTATATGGTTGAAAAAAGCTAAAAGAATGCAAGCCTGTTGCCAAAGCCAGGTCATTTAAATGTTGGTTATTCATTCTAAGTTTCCCCCATGGTTTTGTCAAAGTAGTCAAAAATGGCCATGCTTTTATGTATTCACAGCCATGGGATAACTTTTGGCTGTGGGATTAAGATTACCTTCTGGACGGGTAAATTCAACTTGATGCCTTTGGAATGCATAATACTTAGCCTCTAAATTTAAACTGGATTTAAGCTTTGTGACACTGGAAGAATGAATGTATGGAAGAACGAAAATTTGTTTTCCAGTCCTTTGTGCTTCTAGGAAATGATTATTAGAAAAAAATGTAGGGCATCAATAGTATAAAAAATTTGAAAAAAGGAAAAAAAGTGGACCATGAAATTTCTTTGGAAAGATGAAGAACGAGTTATTTAGAACAGTATGAAAGAAAGTGCTAGGTCACTACCTGGTAAACAGGTAGTCTTGGTCTGAGAGTAGCATCACAGAAATTCTTGTGTCAGATATGACTCCGGGGCATAAACTGGAAAGGGTTAGAAATATGTCCCAAATGCCCATGTAGGCTAGAAGTCACAGAAGTATTTATTGGATTTATTTACATATATATGTGGTACAACCCCTCAGGGAAAAAAAATTCCTTAAGATGTACTCCTTCTGGTCACTGATACTAAAATGACCTCTTTTAAGTTTGGGGGAAGGTTCTTGGTCTAATATTCTGGGATCTGCTGCACAACTCTCAAAACACTTTTTGACTTTATGTATTTTAATAATTATCTCCATACAGTCATCACTCCAGAGTGAAAAATGCTGAGATCCTCACATAGCTGTTTCACGTCTTGTTAGGCTACTAAGTCTGTGTTGGAAAACAATGGATAGGTTTATGAGAACTGTTTACTGTGATATACAGGAATAGGCTAATGTGATCACTGCACATTTATGGGATTTAGGCAGCTGATCTGACAAGAGATCTAGGTCCCAGACTCCTAGGTACTGTTTTGTGCATCATCGCTTTCAGCCCAAAGTCCTTGTTTTTGAGAGTAGAGTCTGCCAACTTCCCACAAAGCAAAGACTACCACTTAAACAGTTCCTTACTTATAAGTCAAGTGTTGTACTCCTTAACTTGATAATTTTCTAATAAAATTAATCGAGTTTATACAAACTCTGTTAGCAAATCCTTCTAAAGTACCATAAATGTAGAATCACAATGGTTCTAACCCTGATTTTTGATTACCATTTTTCTGATTGAAGAAATCCCAACTTATCTCTGTCTTTCTGCCCTGTTGTCTTTGCCTGTTTACTATCCATCAAAATTACTCTATCCTCAAGCTTTTCCCCCAATTAAATTAAAATTTAGCCATTTGTTCACACGTACTTTTAATTCACTTTTAGGCTGGTCTTTATTCAAGGCATTTTAAAGGCCTAAACAAATGATGTTTACTGATACTACTTTGTTCACAGACTCATTATAATCTCAGCTCACATTCACAAATTAGTAAGTCATGATTTCCCCTTGGAGAAGGTATGGCACATCTTTCTTAAAAGATTATCCTTGCCTGTGTTCAATTATCTGTCTTGCTCAAAGACATTCCATCTCTTGCTGTCCTGACAAAATGAGTGAAAAGTTGAACAATTATCTGGTGAAACTGATAGACACTGATGGCTATTATGGGTAATTCTGTCTCTAAATATCTTTTACTTTACATGAGGTTTGCTAAATTATATGGACAGCTGCCTCTACTCTCCATTTCACTTGCCTTGATAACATCTGCTTTGATAAGGCACATAGGGAAAGGAGGAAAGAAAATAAATTTGGGGTAGGATTCTGTAGAAAGAGATTTAAGACAGTCTTAAGAAGCATATAAAAATAGAGGAGCAAGGGAGATTCAGAGATTTCAATTTAGCAACTGATAAAAATGTTATTACAGATAGTTACAGAAGCATTTGAGCTAAAAGTCTGTGTATTACTATGCTAACATTTTTAAGTTAAAAGAATATACTCTACAAATTGTTTTCATTTGCTTATATTACTGTAATTACAGACACTTAAAATGTTTCAGGAAGGTTAAAATTTATAGTTCAAAAACGTTTTTCTCCATTTGTCTCTGTATTTAATCAGCATTAATTATTTTTTGAATTATAGGCAGCAAGGAAGAAAGCTCACATCTTCATACCCTTAAGCTTTCAAAAATATCCATTTTAACATGACTTATTCGTGTGGTAAGGATTTTAATTATTATACGGTAATGCATCTTAGGTGAATATTCAAGGATCATTTATTTTTCTGTTGTGTGGTGGTAGCAGGACTGAGATGAAAAGAAGGTTGGGGTTGAGATGAACCTATCTTTCTATTTCAGCTGCCACCCTCCTCTCACTAATGCATTTTGATTGTCTCTACCTGAAGCCAACAAAAGGAATAATAAAATGCAGCAGACAACAGAAAAACTAACAGACCATGGGAGATGGATATAGGTAAGCATATAGGTAATTTTTGCTTCTGTCCATGAAGAATTAAACTGCTGCAGACACAGACACACACACAAAATACACACTACACTGCACTGTCTTCATGACATTGGACAACAGGCAGCATGGAATGTGATCTCTCCATCAAGTGAAACAAATTAGGTGAGCTCTGTAATTTCTTCAAACAACTGCCTAAAGGTTTCCAGACACACTCACAGGCAGAGGGGATACCAACAGAATCTGGAGATCTTGCTGGATCGAAGAGATAATACATGTGTTAGGGGGGAAGGGATTAAGGTCGATAGAATACTGCAAATTCTGGGGAGAAAAGTTAAAAGCAGAGATTTCCCTCCAGTGTTTGGCTGAGTACTTACCTACATATTCATGAGGTGAAGTTCATGAGATCACAACAAGAACTATAAAGTATAGGTTGAATACTTTCTGGAGCTCACATAGGACTGAAAATAACAGAAGTTTCCCCCATCCTGAGAAGTTAGGCCTTTCAACATATGGACCACAAGGTAGAATTTTACGAAGGTTCCAGCCTTAGTGGAGAAACTAAATTATACCACTAATAAATGATTTCCTAGACTCCTCATAACAAAATTGAATAGCAAGACTTGAAAAATATGTAAATGTATTGAATGAATCCCAGAAAAAAAGTTCAATAGTCTTCATAGGGAGACAATGAAATCCAACATCCACCAGTGTAAAATTCACAATTTCTGGCATCCAATTAAAATCACCAGGCATGCAAAAAAGCAGAAAATTAGGATTATTCAAGAGAAAAAGTAATTGAGAAGAATAGAAAAAGAAATGAGGAGATAATTAAATTAATAAATAAGGATTTAAAATGGCTATAGTAGGTATTATAAAATGTACAGAGATGTAAAGTAAAACTTGAACACAATTAGGAGGTATTAAATTAATAAAAATACCCAAATGGAAGTTATAAACAGGAAAAACTATACTTAAATGAAAAAAATAACATACTGAAGAAGATCAGTAGCAGATTAGCAGAGATATTAGATATAGGAATAATGATCACTGATTTTGAAGACAAAACAATATAAACTATTCATAATAAAGCATACAAAAATAAAATACATAAAAACCTGAATATCAGAGACCTGTGAATCAATAAGAATCTAAATGTGCACAATTAGAGCCTCAATAGAAAAGAAAAATATTATGTAAAAATTATAATAAAAAACATTACCAAATTTCATGAGAACTGTAAATCTGACATCTAAGAGACTTAGTGAATGCCAACCAGAGCCAACACGGAGAAAACCAAATCAAGAAAACCACACCGTAATCAAATTGATGAATGTCAGTGATAAAACTTTAAAAGCAACCCAGAAAAAAATACTTTCCACAGGAACAGAGATCAAGTTGATAGATTTATTTTAAAAAATTATAAAACCCATTACAGACAGAAATAATGTCTCTAGGGTGATAAAAGTAAAAACAAAAGCCTGTCAGTATTTCAAAAATCAATTTAATTAATCAACATTTCAACAAGTTTTAAAAATTTAGGCAAAAATAAATCATTTCTAGGCAAATAAAATTTGAGATAACTTATTGCTAGAGAGTTTTTAATATAAGAAATATTAGAGCAAGTCTCACTGGCAGATGAAAAATGGATACCAAGCAGTTATCTAGATGAATATAAATGAAGAAATAGACATGGAAATCATACTATGAGGAGAACATAAAATAAACATTGTGAAGTTTTAAACATATATAGAAATAAAATATATAAAACCAACAGAAAGGATGGAAAGATTATATAAGAGTAATCTGTAATATTTTATATAAGGTAGGCTTGATATAGTAAAGATCTAATAAAATGATATTTAAATGCTATATCATCATGAAAATTAAACCAAAGAATATAGGTAACAAGTTATAAGTGGAGATAAAATAGAATTATAAAAAATTAAATTCAAGAGAGAGCAGAAAAAGAGTAAAAATATAAAGAACAGATGGAGCAGATACAAAAATAAATAATGAGGCAACAGATTTAAACCTAATCACCTAGATAAATACAGTGGCACCTCGGTTCACAAATTTAATTTGTTCCATGATTCTGGAAAAGATGGCCGCGTATATGTTCATGCAGGAATGATGGTCGCGGTTGAGTTTGTCACCGGATGCAGAATTCACAAGCAAACAAACAAAAAACTGCCAAATGCTTCTGTTTGTGAAACAAACTGTTCACAAACAAAAGCATTTGTGAACCGAGTACCACTGTATATTAAGTGTGAATGATTTTAACACTCCAATTAATAGGGTGAGAGTGTCATACTGGATTTTCAAAAAGCAGACAATTTTTATGTTGTTTGTAAAAATCCACTATATATACACACACATGCAAAGCAGAATGACACAAAAAAGATATTCCATGTAAACACTAATTAAAAGTGAGTTAGAAGTAATATGTTAATATCAGAAAATATAGACTGGAAACAAATATTTTCAGGGATGAAGAGTACTTATTTTAAGTGATAATTGGGTCAATTCATTAAGAAGATATGACAATCGTAAATACATACTCTATAAAATTAGAAGTCCAAAATTATGAAGTAAAAAGTGATAGAACTGAAAAGAGAGAAAGACAAGTCTATAACTGAAGTTGTAACGGTCTTCTCTCTGTAGTAGAACACAAAGAGACAATCACAAGATTTAAACAGTTAAACGACTTTGATCTATTTAAATTTTATAGAACACTCTACTCATTAAGGTTAGAATATATATTCTTTTTATTACTAATTCATCAAGATAGATAATATCTTTCATCATAAAACAAGCCTTAACCAATTTAGAGTGATCAAAAGCATACAAAATATGTTCTGTGACCATCACTGAATTAAACCAGAAATCAATAGAAGAAAGATGTCAGGAAAAGCTTCCAAATATTTGGAAATGAAGTACAATACTACCTATCTTGCACATTAAAACACATTAAAATAAAAATTAGAGAATAATTTGTAGTAAATGAACATGAAAATAAAATGGAATGTAGCTAAAGTAGTGCTTTAAAAATTTATAGCACATAGCAGCCCCACCTGCCTGCCCTGGCACCACCAGCTGCCTTGTAAGAACTAGGGAAGCAGCCAAACCACCAACTCCTAGCTGGCACCAAACCTTGTTTCTCCTCAGCACAGGGTGGCAGAGGTGGCAGCCAAAAGACGGACCTGACTGAGGATGAGACTAGTATTTAGGAGGAGAGTTTCACTCTAGGACTGAAGAGTTACCCTACTGCAGAGACTGGGTGAGAGACATTGTAGGATACAGGGTAGGAGAGAATGAGAGCTCGACAGAGATTCTCTGAGGACCTCAAGCTCAGGCCAGGAAGATAACGTGGCCTCTATTCTGTGGTGGGAGGCAAGGTTTCGTGGGTAAAACTTCGGAGAGGGTGAATCTGAAGATGACATGTAGTCCCTTGGTCTCCTTGAGCTCCCGCACTGCTGCATACATCCATCAGAAACCAGTGGTCTGACTTACTGTGGGTCATCATTTGGGTTGCCTAAGTGTCTATACTAAAATTATAGATCTCTTTGTTTCAGTTAAATGTGACTCATGAGTAGTTCTTAGGGTTTGTCAATATCTGGTCTATATTTGACACTATTGCTGTCAGTGACTTTACTACTATAGCCAAAGTGATACAGCTGTTACTGTCAATTGGTTTTCTCTGTTTGCCAATATCTGGACTGCCTGGGAGTCATGAAAATACTGGGACCCTTTCCTGAAAAACTGAGGTCTGGGCCAAAGAAGTTGCAACTTTCCTCACAAATAAAGGAGGTAGCTAGAGCCTGGGACAGAAGCAAAGACCAAATGTCAGCCATGCCCAGAGGGCATCTCTGTAATGAAACTAGGCACTATACTCAACTAGCAGTCCTACAAGAGAGGTGTATAGCTATGAATGCCCACATTAAAAAAACAGAATAAGACCAAATATATAACCTAATGATTCACTCCAAGGTCAGAGTGATGAAGCAATAATGCACAATAGGACAGGTCTTTTCCTTGCCCCCATGTTTTGTTTTGTTTTTTTTCTTCCATAAGATATTCTGTCCCAGAAATATAACCATTTGGGCTGTAAACTGTTCCTGGCCAATGTATCAAAATGTTCTGTGACTGTGCTGCTCATGAACCCGCTGAATGTATCACAAGTGTTTTGTTCAAACAATGTAACTGTTATTTAGTACCTGATATTTCTACCTAAGTTTCCATTTCTAGCTGTGTCTCTACCCTAAAAGTTCCTCTCAACGTCCTTTCCTCAATTGTATATAAATAGACCTTCACTGCAACTCCCAGCTCAGAATTTGGAGTGGGCAAACTCCTCTGAGACAGGTAATGAAAGGTTTTTCTCCAACTCTTCAAATAACTTTCTGATTCTTGAGTCTTCAAATTGCTGTACAGTTGTAGCACTTGGCTGTAATGCTGAGCTGTTCCACTTTGCCACAACAATAAAAAAGCAAGAATAATAATAAATCCAGAGCTTGTACAAAGAAGGAAATAATAAAGGTCACATCAGAAATCAATGCAATGAAAAAAAAAGAAACCCAAAACAAAACAAAACAAAGCACATATAATCAATACATCAAAGAGCTGGTTTTTCTGAAAGAATAGCCAATTTTATCAATTAAAGGAAAGGCACAAATCTGTACAATTAGGAATGAAAAAAAGGTGGAATCACAATAGACACAGGTGAATTACAAAAAATTATTAGCAACTACTTTACAAACCTGAGGGCCAAAAAATTGAGGCACTCAGAAGAAATGGAGAGATTTCTAGATATACATAAATTACCAAAACTGAACCAAGAAGACTTAAAAATCTTGAATAATCCAATAATAGGCAATGAAATTGAAGCAGTAATAAAACATAAACCTCCCAACTAAGAAAAGCCCAGAACCTGATGGATTTACTGCTGAATTCTACAAGAACTTCATCAAAGATCTAACACCAACATTTCTCAATCTTTTTAATGAAATCGAGACTGAAGGAGTACTCTCACTATCATTCTTGAAAACTAGCATTACCCCAATCCCAAAACCAGACAATGATCCAACCAAAAAAGAGAACAATCTCTCTAATGAACATAGATGCAAAAGTCCTTAACAAGATACCGGCAAACAGAATGCCACAAATCATAAAAAAGGTCATACACCATGACCAATTAGGTTTCATCCCAGGGATACAAGGATGGTTCAACATATGCAAATCAATAAAAGTAATTCAACACATAAATAGAAGGACAAAAATTCAGTGATCATCTCTAGCCACAATAAAAGCCTTTGACAAAACTCAATATCCATTCACGATTAAAAACTCTGAAGAAAACAGGTACAGAAGTACCTTATCTCAATGCGATAAAAGCCTTTATGACTAACTTACTGCCTACATCATATTAAATAGGGAAAAACTGAAAGCTCTCCCTATAAAATCAGGTACCAGGCAAGGATGTCCACTATTACCACCTTGTTCAACACATTCCTGAAACATTAGCCAGAGCAACCAGTCAAGAGAAAGAAATAAAAAGGATACACAGTAGAAAGGACAAAGTCAAAGTATCATTATTTGCAGAACACATGATTGTCAACCTACGAGACCCCAAAAATTCCACCAAAAGACTCCTACAATTAATAATCAAATTCAGTGGTATAGCAGGATACAAAATGACCACCAATATCAACAGCTTTCCTATATATTAATAATTAAACTCACTGAGAAATAAAATAGGAGAACAATAACAAACACAATAGCATCAAGAAAAATTAAATAGTTAGGAATTAAACTAACCTAGGAAGGGACGACATCTACAACAAAATCTATAGGACTCTGAAAAAGGAAATTGAGGAAAACATAAGAAAATGGAAAGATATTCCCCATTCTTGGATAGGCAGAACCAATATATTCAAAATTTCTACACTTCCAAAACTGATATATAGATTTAACACTATCCCAATCAAAATACTAACAGCATTTCTCACAGATCTGGAGAAAACAATCCTAAAGTTTATGTGAAACCAGAAGAGACCCACAATAGCAAAAGTAACCCTAACAAAAGCAAAGCAGGAGGTATCACAATCCCAGATTTGAAATATACTGCAAAGTTACAATGATAACAATTGTATGGCACTGGTACAAAAACAGGGCATGTGGAGTGCAGAGGACAGTTCCGGGTCAACGTGCCACAGCTCCCAGTGCAGAGGAGGCTTCCGGGTCAATGTACCACAGCTCCCAGTGAAGAAGAGGCTTCCAGGTCAACATGCCACAGCTCCCAATGCAGAGTAGGAGGCTTCCAGGCCAACCTACCACCAATCCCAGGACAGAGGAGGTGAGCTGCATGGGTGCCAGCAGCACTACTCCCCCTGCACCCCGTTGAAATGAGAAGACACGTAAACAAGCCTCACAACCAGAATTTCAAATCACCTACAGCAACCCCAAAGGGAAGTTAGATGGAACAATCTGATACTCAACCACCTGGACTCCCTGAACTGGCTACAAAAGAGGATCAGGAAAAAATGAAATCAGAAATAATTTCTCACATAACAGAGATTGTGCCCATGTTCTGTGCAAGACATGATTAATAAATCTAGAGAGGACACAGAAAAAACAATAGAGGAGCTGAGGAACATGATGGAATCCCAATATAGAAAACAAATGGAATCCATAAAACAGATACAAACAGATTTCCAGGAGATTAAAAACTACACTGAAAGTCTATGCAGCAGAATGAACCAATGTGAGGACAAAATTTCAGAAACAGAAGATAAGATTGCAATTAGTGACCAGGAAAAGAAAATTGCTTCAAAATTGTAAGGGACCATGAGAAATCAATCCATCAGCTGCTAGATGATGCAAAGAAGAATAACATAAGACTGATAGGAGTGAATGAAGAAACAGGAGAGAGTGCAGATGTCATAAAAAACTGTTCACAGAAGTGATGGCAAAAAACTTCCCAAGCAGGGGAAAAGAACTTGAGATACAGATAACTGAAGCATATCAGACTCCAACTACCCTTGAGAAAAAAAAAATGTACACATAGGCATATAATTGTTAAGATTCCAGAAAGCCAACAGAAGAAAATAGTTCTACAAGCAGTTAGAGAAAAGAAACAAATCACATAAAAACGAAAGCCCATCAGAATTACAGCAGACTTCTCAACGCAAACCCTCAAGGCAAGAAGAGGTTGGAGTGATGTATTTCAAGCCCTAAAAGAAAACAGCCTCCAACCCAGATTGAAGTACCCTGCCAAGCTATCTTTCAAAAGTGATGGTGACATAAGATACTTTCATGACAAAGAACACCTTAGGAAATTCATGAATACCAAATCAGCACTTCAAAAAATTTTAGACAAAATCCTAGGAAAAGAAAATGAGGATCACAACATCAGGAAGCCCAGCAGAATGAATCCACTGGGCAGGACAAGAAAATAAAAGCAAAGCGGGAGAATCCACCAAAAAGAAAAAGTCATGACAATGATAACTCAATATGTATCAAGTTATAACCATCAATGTTAATGGTCTCAATTCACCAATCAAAAGAAATAGACTGGCAGAATGGGTCAAGAAGCAAGATCCAACAATATGCTGCATACAAGAAACACACTTAATTCAAAAACAAGCTCATAGACTGAAAGTTAATGGGTGGAAAATAATACTACATGCAACAAGAACCCCCCAAAAAGCAGGAGTAGCTATCCTCTTGGCAGACCAAGTGGATTTCAAACTCACACTGATTTAGAGAGAAAAAGAAGGACACTATATGCTTGTAAAGGGAACAATCCAACAGGAAGAGATGACAATCATAAATATCTATGCACCAAACACTAGTGTGCCCAACTATATAAAACAAATACTAATGGACATGAAAAATCATATAAGCACTAATACAATAGTAGTAGGGGAACCCAATACCCCGCTGTCACAAATAGATAGATCAATTAGACAAAAAACAAGCAACAAAATACTAGAACTCTATCAAACTCCTGAACAAATGAATTCAACAGATGTTTACAGAGTGTTCCACCACACAAAATCAGAATACACATTTTTTTCAGCTGCACACGGGTCGTTCTCCAAAATAGACCACATACTCGCCCACAGAACATATTTAGGTAAGTGCAAAGAAATTGAAGTTATCCCCTGTATATTATCAGACCATAGTGCGATGAAATTGGAGATCAATAGCAAAATAAACTGCAAAAATTTCATAAACACATGGAAACTGAACAACACACTTCTGAATAACCAATGGATCACAGAGGAAATTAAGGAAGAAATGAGACAGTTCCTTCAATTAAATGACAATGACAATACAACATATCAGAACCTATGGGACACAATGAAAGCAGTCTCATGAGGGAAATTCATAGCAGTGAATATTTATATTAGGGAAAAGATTGAGCCCAATTAAACAACCTGATGCTGAACCTTAAGCTTCTAGAAACAAAAGAACAGGACAAAGCAAAAGCTCATACAAGGGACGAAATTATAAAGATCAGAAGAGAAATCAATGCAATGGAGACTAAGACAACGATACAAAAAAATCAATGAAGCCAAGAGTTGGTTCTTTAAAAGAATAAACAAAACTGACAAACCCTTATCCAACCTTACCAGAAAAAGGAAAGAAAAGGCCCAAATCCATGCAATTAGGAATGAAAAGGTAAAATTACAATGGACCCAGCAGAAATCCAGAGGATCATCAATACTTTGAGAAACTATATGCCAATGAGACAGAAAACACGGAAGAAATGGACCAATTCCTAGATACATATGAATTACCAAAGTTGAATGAAGAAGACCTAAAAATTCTAAACAATCCAATATAAATCAATGAAATTGAAAATGTAATGAAAAACTTACCAACTAAGAAAAGCCCAGGTCCTGAGGGTTTCACTGCCAAATTCTAAAACACATTTAGAAAGGAACTACTGCCACTACTGTTTAAACTCTTCAATCAAATTGAAAGGGAAGCAGTACTCCAAAATTCATTCCTGGAAGCAAGCATCACTTTGATCCCTAAAGCAGAGAAAGAACCACCAGAAAAAGAGAACGATAGGCCAATCTCACTAATGAACATAGATGCAAAATTCCTTAATAAGTTATTGGCAAATTCAATGCAGAAGATCATGAAGAAGACTGCACACCCTCACCAAGTGGGATTCATCCCAGGGATGTGAGGATGGTTCAACACATATGCAAATAAATAAATGTAATACCTATATCAATAGATCCAAGGACAAAAACCATATGATCATCTCAATAGATGCAGAAAAAGCGTTCAACAAAATCCTACATGCATTTATGATAAAAACACTACAAAAAATTGGAATAGATGGTCTCCACCTCAATCTGATAAAAGCTGTCTGTGAAAAACCAACAGCTAATATCATACTAAATGGTCAAAAACTGAAATCCTTCACACTACAATCAGGAACAAGACAAGGATGTTCACTATCACCACTCTTGTTCAATATAGTTCTGGAAACATTAGCCATGGCAATTAGACAAGAGAAAGAAATAAAAGGAATAAAGATAGGTAATGAAGAAGTCAAATTGTCAGTATTTGCAGATGACATGATACTCTCTATAGAAGACCCCAAGAACTCCACTAAGAGTCTTCTAGACATAATAAACATATTCAGTAAAGTAGTTAGATACAAGGTCAAAACACAAAAATCAATAGCTTTCCTCTACACGAATGACAGACTCACTGAGAGAGAAACAGGCAAATAATTCCTTTCACAATAGCATCCAAAAAACTGAAATACCTAGGAATCAACCTAAAGAAAGAAATCAAAGACCTCTTCTCTGAAAACTATAGCACTCTGAAAGGAGAGATTGAAGACGATATCAGAAAATGGAAAGACATCCCTTGCTCCTGGGTAGGAATAATCAACATAGTGAAAATGGCCATACTTCCAAAACTGCTATACAGATTGAATACAACCCCAATTGAAATCCCAGCAGCATACTTACAGACCTTAAGAAAACAATCCAAAAATTCATTTGGAACAAGAAGAGACCCAGAATAGCAAAAGCAACCCTAGGCAACAGAGACATGGCAGGGGGCATCATAACCTCCAACTTGAAACTATACTACAAAGCTACTGTGATAAAAACAGCATGGTGCAGGCAAAGAAACAGACCTGAGAACCAGTGGAACAGATTAGAAGATGCATCAACAACTCCAGACACACTCTGCCACCTCACCTTAGACAAAGGAGCCAAACACCCTCAGTGGAGGAAAGATAGCTTCTTTAATAAATGGTGCTGGAAAAATTGGGCTTTAACTTGCCAAAGATTAAAACTAGATCTTTATCTCCCACCTTGCACTAAACTAAAATCAAAATGGATTAGAGATCTAAATATTAAAACAGAAATGCTGAATCAGCTGGGACAGAGGTTAGTTAGAACTCTTGAAGACATTGGTGTAGGAAAAGATTTTATGAACAGAACCTCAGTTCCCATGAACTAGCAGAAACAATCAACAAGTGGGACCTCTTCTTATTAAAAAGCTTCTGCACAGGCCCAGGAATTAGCTCAGTGGTTCCAGCACCTGCCTCGAAAGTGCAAGGTCCCAAGTTCGATGACTGGTACCAAGAAAAAAAAGAAAAAAAAAGAAAAACAAAGAAAAAAAAACCTTATGCACAGCAAGAGAAATGACCACCAGTGTGAAGAGACAACCTACAACGTGGGAAAAATTTTTCACCTGCTGTTCCTCAAAGGTCTACTATCTAGAATCTATAAAGAACTTAAAAAAAAATCAGACTTCCCAAATTGAAAGACCCAATCCAAAAATGGGCATCTGAAATGAACAGACATTTCTCAGACAAAGAAGTAGAAATAGCAGAGAAACATATGAAAAAATGCTCAACATCACTGGTCATTTGAGAGATGCAAATGAAAACAACGCTGAGATTCTACCTCACCCCAGAAAGAATGGCTATCGTGAAGTCAACCAATAACAAATGTTGGTGGGGCTGTGGGGAAAGAGGAACCCTGGTCCACTGCTGGTGGGAGTGCAGACTGGTGCAACCACTGTGGAAATCAGTATGGAGATAACTCAAAGAACTAGGACTGGAAGTCCCATTTGACCCAGCTATTTCCCCGGTGGCTATCTTCTCTGAAGAATTAAAAGAATCATACCCCAGTGATACATGTGCACCCATGTTCATAGCAGCACACTTTGTAAGACCTAAAACTGGGAAGCACCCCAGTTGTCCATCAAGTAGAGGCTGAATAAAGAAAATGTGGTTTTTAAAAAATATATAAAATGGAGTACTACTCAGCCATAAAAATGAGAAATTAGAGACATTAATAGCTAAATGGATGCACATTGAGGTGATACTCTTAAGTGAAATAAATAGGACACACATGTGCAGATACCAAATAGCTTCTCTAATGTGAGAAACTGAAAGTGTAAATAAGGACTAAATGGTATAACAGATAATGTGAAATAGGAAGAAAGGTGCAAAGGGGAAGGGGAAGAGGGAGGGGTAGGGGAAAGGAAAGAAAGGAAAGGAATAAATATGAGAAAACGGAAAAATGGAAACAAAGTCTTCGTAAATAGGGAGGGATGGAGGCACTGAAGGGAGGGCAGGGGAAGGGGGAAAAAATAAGATCCAAGAGGGATTATGTAAAGGTGCAAATTTCCAATGATGAATGTCAATATATTGTACCGAAAATGTACCAATAAAATTAATTTTAAAAAAGAACAACAATTTTAAAATCAATAAAAAGTGGTTGTTAGTATAAATACAATGATAAACCTCTAACCAGAAAGAGAGAGAGAGAGACAGAGAGAGAGAGACAGAGAGAGACAGAGAGGGGAAGAAGGAGGAGGAGAGAAATGAGAGAGGAGAGAAAAGAGAGAGAAGAGATGGAGAAAAGTGAATGTCAATTATTAATACCAGGAATGAACAAGGGAGAAGAACACTTTCTGTATCATTTTATGAAGTTCACATTACCTTGATAAGAAACCCCAAAATATCATTAATAGACAACAGATTAATATCCTTCATGAAAATGGATGCACAAATGCTCAACAGAACATTAGAGAATATCATTTTCTTTATAAACTCATAAAACAGACAAACACTTTCCATATCATTTTATCAAGCTCACTTTACCTTGATATCAAATCCAAAGACATCATTAATGGAAAACAGATAATACTCCTCATAAAATGGGTGTAAAAAGCTCTGTACAATATTAGATGAATTATAGAATATGGAAAAAGATAAAGTAATCTTTATCAATTCTATTTATTCAGTAAATGTAAAGTTCTTTTTAGTTCCAAAGTTAACATGAAGAGAAAAATCATGATGAGATATAGAAAGAACACTGGACAAAACTCAACATCCATTAATGATAAAAAGCCAAAAAGGAAGAAAAAAAACCTCAACAAAGTTGGCATAGAAGGGAACTTTTTCAATCCCCCAATGGGCATCTACAATAAACCTGCAGAATAGTGTCATACTTACTAGGAAGATATTGAATGCTTACTCCTCCTCCAAATTGGGAACATGTCGAGGATGTCTGCCCTCACCACTTCTGTTTAACATCACTCTGGTGTTCCCACCGATGTAATAAGAGAAGGAAAAGTTCAGTGGGTTTACAGATGAGAAAAAATATAACTTTGTTTGAAGACATGATTGTATATATGGAAAATCCTAAGAAATCTACTGAAATATTCTGAGAATAAATGAGTTTAGCAACATCACATGATACAAGGTAAATGATAAACGTATAAAAGATATATATGAGAAATAAATTAGCATATAAAATAAAAATAATATAATTTCAAATAGCATTAGAATACAAAATAGTAAAACATGGGAATGCTTGTACACTAAGAAATATAAAACACTGCAGGGAGAAAGTAAATAGTGACATAGGTGGAAAGTTGTATTTATGGATCAGAAGTTTTATTGTTAAATGTCAATTCTCTCCAAATTGACTTACAGATTCAATGTAATCCTAATCAAAACATCATCAGGCTTTTCCAGAGACACTGACACATTGATTCTAAAATTATTTGAAAATACAAGATTTAAAAAAAATAAGACAAGCTAAGGCTACTGATACTACTTGAATTCTATGAGGCTGTACTAATCAAGTCAGTATAGCACTGGATAAGGACTTACGTACAGATCAATGGATCAGAACAGACATCCCATAAGCAGACTCACACATATTGTCAATTGATTTTTGACAAAGATGAAGAGGCAAATTAATGGGGCGAAATAGTGTTTCAAGAAAAGGTACTAGACATACTAAATATTCATATAGAGGAAAATGATTCTTACCTCTCTCCTCACATTGTATGTAAAAATAATCCATGGACATAAATATAAGAGCTACTGCAGAAAACTTCTAGAAGAAAGCTTGATAGAATAATACTGAAACCTTGGAATAGGCAATGATTTCGCCAGTGGAGCACAAAAACGTAAAGAAAAAAATGATAAATTAGATGACTAGAATTAAAAACTTCTCTCTTCAAACACACTGTTAAGAAAATTAAAAGGTAAGCAACAGGCTGAGCGAAAATGGCAAAAGGTATATATAATAGGGTATTTTGACCCAGAATGAAAAGAATGCTTATAAATTAGTGATAAGCAGACAAACAACTGATACAAAATAGAACAAAAATTTTGTAGGCATATGTCAACAAAGAGGCTATATGGATGACAAATACAGGAAAGATGTTCAACATCACTAGTTATGGGGGAATGCAAGTTTAAAACTGATATTTACTACACTTCCATAGAATGGCTAAGATTTTAAAAACTAATAATAAATGGTGACAAAGGTGTGCAGCAAGTGGAACTTTCATACTGTTGGTGAGATTATCATGTAATAACTTACCACAATGCTGAAAGAAGCTTTAGGCATAATAGCCCAAACTAGGTATGACTGAAATGCCTACCAGGTAGTAAATGGATGAAACAAATTGTTACATATCTACACAATAAAATACTAATTAGCAAGAAAAAATAAAACAAGCAAAAAACCCAATGACAATGGTTCCAAAAAGCATCATGCTTATAAAGAGTCCACATTCAAAATATTATATAACGTATGACTGATTCTATTCACATAAAATTCTAGCAAAAGGAAAATATAGATAGAAGGCAGAGCAATGGTTCTGTGGGACCACTGCTGTTGAAAGGGCTGTAATAAACTATTTGTGAGTGATGAACATGTCCTGTATTTCGACTGCAATAGTGGTTACACACTGTATAGATTAATCAAAACTCACTGAATTGTAGACTTCAAAAGGTTTAATAGTGATGTAAATTATACCTCAATATACTTGCTTTTAAATATTATATACTCAGCCTTCCAATATAGATTTATAGAAAACGAAATGTGAAATCTTGGCTGAAAAAGTTAAAACAGAGCAACTGGGCTTTTCCTTGGTGAATCCTTGAGCAATCATTAGAGACATCTAAAAGCGATGGTGGCAAGAAAGGGTCTCCAGGAATCATCAAGGAGCAAGACTGAGGTTCTTCTTTTATCCCAGAGCCAAGTAGCCTACAAAGGGGCTTGTGTATTTCATCCTGTCAATACTCGTGTATAGTAGCTATTATAATCCTCATTTTAGACAGGGAAAAGCAAAGCTCTGATACTTGCCAGAATACCAACATGACTCCACAGCTCAGGTTCTCTGTATGTATCAAGTTGCTCCCAGCATGACTGGTGCTATGGTCTGTATCTTCCACAAGTTTCTGTACTAACAGTCTGGCCCCCCATGTCACAGTGATGAGTTGGTGGAATCCTTACAAAGTGAGGCCCAAAAGAAAGTGATTAAGTCAGTGGGGACCCCACATTCACAAAAGATTAATATGGTTCTCATGGGTGCTTGCTAGCTCCCTTGAGTGTGAGATGACATAAAAAGAGCAAGCCTGGTGCCGAAGTTCCTCATTTTCTGTTTTCCATGTGACTTCTGTCTTTCTTTTGCATGGGGTCCCACCACGATGCCTTCCCACCGCTGTTATGTATCCAGAAGCCCCACACTATAGGTTGAACCAATGGAGCTGCATGCACTGGGACTTTCAGCCTCCCAAACTCAGAGTAAAATCTCTCTCTCTCTCTCTCTGACTCCTCCGCCCCGCCCTTTCATACATTAACAACCTCAGCTCTTTTGTTACAGTAACAGAAAGTAGAGTAAGATAGCTGGGGATCCTCAGTATCGGAAGGTGTTCTGGGAACTTTGCAGTCTGGTACTTCTCTATGTTGTAAGGGGAAGGCACAGCTTCTGATTTCCTGGCTGTGTGGTCTAGACCCTCCTCTGCAGATAGGGCCCTAATGGCTCAGAGCCTCTAACACACGACCCTATAAGCAGATTTCTGTAGCCTAACAACATTTGCTCACTGTTCACTATCAAGCAAGTGTTTCACTTGCACCATGTAATTATGCATTGTGTAATAGACATATTTTACATCTGAGTAAACTAAGGTTGAAATGATTAATGATTTGGCCATAGGAAAAGCCTGGGTTTAGATTGAGGTCTGTATAAATCTCAAAGCATGATAGTGACATGGTTACAGTAATGTCTTCTGTATTCTTTTACCAAGCACTTGGGATCAGTAAGATGTTCTTTCTGGAAAGTAATGGGTTAAATAGTACAGATCTGTGTGGAATTAGAGCAAAATCCAGGACTGCCCTCATCTAGGGCCCCTGCATGCATTTCCTCATAGCGCTCTTTACTCTGTCCAAGTTTATCTTCAGGTTTGTAGGAGGTGGCTGTAGCAGGTGCATACCAGTCAGCTGCAGACTCCCAGATCTAGAGAGAGCTCTTTTTGTGGTTCTCTCTAGAGCTCTAATAACCCTGTGCCCTGAAAATTAGTCAAATGAGGTTATAAATTCATTCCTGGACCAACCCATGTCACCTGGAGAATGTCATTCAGGCTGGCCCAGGGCCCCATTTCTGAACAAATTACTGGCATATGAAAGGTTACCATAGTGGTCTTAATCAAGTTTCACCCCTGGAGTGGAAATGAATAGCAGGAAGCCAACTATAATGCTTGCTGCAATCTTCTTTATTATTATCTCAACTGAGTTCACAGCAATGCGATGTGCAGTGGTCATCTCCACTTTAAAGATAAGGAAACAAAGGTACAGAGAGCATCTGTCTCTCAGGGACACCAGCATGTAGACGGAAGTCAAGATTCAAAGTCAGGTCTCGGCACCAAGCCCAGAGCTCTTCCCACTGTTTTGCAACTATGCTTATACTCTTTTCTCCTCTTTAGACCGAACTCTAGGATGTTGCTAAGAATATATGCATCTTCTGGGTTCCTGCCTCTGGTATTTATCATAATTTTTTCCTAATTCAATTATCACTCCATTATGGATGCTAGTGAAACATTTATAACTCAATCAAAAGGCTTTTTTTTCAGCACTTCCTTTCGAATGAGATTTTAAGGTTATCACTTAAAATAAATAGTCTGATATACCTTAACACTTACTTGGTATGATACAGACTTTCTTCTTCCTTTTTATTTTTATTTCCTAAAATAATCTCATGTTCAGAAAATTGTCCTTTTTAAATTAATTTCATTGGTACAATTTAGATAGACATAATGATCACATTCATCACAGGGAATTTGTACCTGTATATGATATATCTGGATTTCTCCTTTTAAAAAAAAGTTGTCCTCTTCAAATTCGTTTTCTGTGTCTAACCCATCGAAGTCATAGCCTCAGGGCCCCTGGTTCTCACCACCTGAATCGCTCACTGCAACAGACCTAATGAGAAGGGGTTCCGGCTTTTGGGCTGTTGGGCAAGAATGTCACAGAGGCAGCATTTTCCCCTTTAAAAGACATACAAGAGAAATGATGTAGAATAAAACCCTCAAATACCTGCTTAGCTATACAGGGCATTTTTTCAAGCAGAGATCCAATAAAAATGGAAATATTGAACTGGTTGGCAGATGACTGTGACTTTAATAGGTAGCACAGGCCCAGAAGCTGGGGTACAGGGATCCTTTGGACATTGGCTTATTTTACATTTAAAATATGCTGCCATGAACTTCATCTTCTTTGGTTCTCCCACCAATCATTCCCTGAATTAAGGAAGACAGAAATCAGTACATCTAGTTTACATTTGCAGAAATAGGCCAGATTTGCTTTATTAATCAGAGGAAATCATAAGTGAAACTTGGATATAGTAGTTTCAGGTTCAGTTCTCTTCACCATGCATTATTTTGATTCCTGAAAGACTAAAGAAAGGTATGTAAAAGATGTGAATTAGTTTAGCTTCTCTGATCCTGTATTTGAAGTTTGAATTTTATATATTTTTGTCTACGGCCTTACCATCCTGAACATGCCCTATCTCATCTGTATTTTACATATTTTTGGCCTTTTTTTTGTATTTAGGAAAAGTAAACAAGACTTCACAGAAAATGTGATGAGAAGCCGCATCATTTTGATTCAACGTTAGTCTGTAAAAATTCAAAAGATGCTATCAAGAATATGAGTTGATATCATCTAGGGCAGGTGTTATAATGTGGTCTTCCAAAGGAGTGGCAATATCACTGCATGTTGAATAACACTGAGCATGCCACTGATGCTTTGGAAAGCATGCATCTTTCTGAGACAAGATGAAAGAGGAATCAAACGTGATTCTTGCTTTTCCAATGTGAAAGATTAGGAACATGATGTGGGAGAGTCCAGAAATAAGAAGGAAGATTAGAGCATGGGAAAAAGACAACAATACAACAGTAGCCACGAGAGGAGGAGGCTTCTAAAAGGAAGAAATGAAAGAAAGAAATGAAAGGAAGAAATGGAAGAGGAGCAGCAGCTGGGGAAGTTGAGTGAGCCTTGTGGCTCTGGAGGACATACTGCAAATGCCAGGACTGAAGCTTGGACATTATTAATGAACAGAGTTGCTGGGGAAGCAGGAAGGAACACTAATGCATGACGCTGGTGAAGGGAGGATTAAGAAAGAAGCCAAAGGCAGCCAAGAGAGCTCCAAGGCAAATATGCTGAAAATGTCTTTGTCAAGCTCAAGCAAGTCACAGTACACTTAGGAGAATCCTGATCCTCTCACCTCCAAACAGACTTGGAAAGAATCAAGGAAGGAGCAGAATGAGGAATATGAGGCGGAGACTAAGTTGCTCCCTCTTTAAGGTCCTAAGGATTGCAGAAGAATGGAACATGCCAGATCGTCAAAGATTGGTGACAGCTAAATTGGCTTAAATGCACAGGGGAAGGAAAAACTTCTCTATGAACCACACAACTCAGCCTATCAGTTTCTGAAGAATTCATCTTAGCTTCTTTTCCAAACATCTGCAGAACACCACCCTTTTAAATGCAAACTCATTAACGGATATGTTTTACAATGAAGCATGTGTCTCCCAGCTTCTACTCCAAGGGCCCCATCATCCAGGTACATTGAACTTGGCAGAATTCAAATGCTTGATGCAATATCTGGATTCAGGGACCCCAGACCAATTAACAAAGCAGAGTATGTGCAGTGACTCTAAGGGGCAGAATTCTCACATAGGGGCTGGTGAACAGCGGGGATTTCTCATCCGTTGTACACTGGATTGTCCTTTCTGGGAGTTTCTTCACAGCATCCTGTACAACACATTTTTACAAAGGAAGATCTGGTACCAGCTCAGCACAGCACCCCACCCACTCACTGAGGAATCTCAGGTGTCTGGCTGAGGGGAAGAAAGCCATTTACTCTGGGTTTTGTTGCAGGTCAGTCTTCTTTGAGAGCAGGGGTGTGTGTGAACTGCACAGTGTACACATTGCCATCCACAACTCTGGACGGGCAGTGGAATTATCTACATGGAACAAAACTCCCACTGATTTCAGCAGGAGCACCTCATGCATGTCCCTAGTCATCATTTTTCCACTTTGAGGAGCTCTGCTCTAAAACACAAATTCTTTCTAACCGGGGACACATTACTGTGTAATGAATAAATATGCTGTGTGCAGCTGTGGGGATCTGCAGGGGCCTAAAGCCCTCCTATCCAGGCCTCTGGCACTTTTGGATGGGAAGAGCTGAAAGGATTGGCTGATGACCAGTGCCTGTATGAGGCTATTCACATCTAACTGCCATTAAGGTGAGTTCTGAAGTCAGATTCACTTTATTTATTTATTTTTATTAATTTTATTGGTACATTTTAGGTATACAATTCATTTACATTTACCATTGAGTGCTTGTACCTGTACATGATGTATCTTGGTTCTTATTTTTTCCCCCATTACCTGTGCGCCCTTCCCTGTTTACATAGATTTCATTTCCATTTTTGTTTTTCTTTTCTCATAGTTTTTCCTTTCCCTCTTTTCCTTTCCTTCCCCCTTCCCCTCCCTTCACTCCTTCGTCTTTGGACCTTTTTTCCTATTTCAAATTATCAATTATTCATTTTAATCATTTTAACCCTTGTTTACACTATCAGTTTCTCACACTGGAGAAACTATTCGGTATTTACACGTGTGTCCTATTTATTTCACTTAAGAGTATGGCCTCGATATGCATCCATTTAGCTATACATGACTCTAGTTTTTTGTTCTTTATGGCTCAGTAGTACTCCATTTTGTAAAAAAACCACATTTTCTTTATCCAGTTTCCAGTTGATGGGCACTTGGGCTGCTTCCAAGCTTTAGCTATTACAAACTGTGCTGCTATGAACATGGGTGCACATATATCATTGTGGTATGATTCTTTTAATTCTTTTGGGAAGATCCCCAGCAGGGGAATAGCTGTGTCAAATGGGACTTCCAGTCCTAGTTCTCTGAGGTATCTCCATACTGATTTCCACAGTGGTTGCACCAGTCTACACTCCCACCAACAATGGAGAAGGGTTCCTTTCTCCCCACAACCCTGCCAGCATTTGTTATTTGTTGATTTCTTGATAGCAGCCATTCTTTCTGGGGTGAGGTGGAATCTCAGGGTTGTTTTCATTTGCATCTCTCGAATGACCAGTGATGTTGAACATTTTTTTATATATTTGTTTGCTGCAGATTCACTTTAAGTGAAAAAAAATCTACTTTGTTTGCTCACATGAACCCAATCACTAAACAGAAAGGCTTTTTAATAACCAGGTTTCATTAGCTATGTCTAGACCACTGTCTTATAGTCAGGGTGACAATGTAGGCTGAACCCTGGCATCTGCAGTCTCGCCCATTCTCACCTAGTTTATGGGGTGATGAGCTTATTGGCTCAGTTTTCCTTGGTCTGGATGATACCAACTCGGGCTGCTGACAACAGTTCAACTTCCTTCATCTGACATTCTAATCATCTTGGTAAAAGCTACTTACATGTCTTTATGTTAGTCAGGATTCACTAGAGAAAGAGAACCAAAAAGGTCTCTCCCTCTCTCTCCTTTCTATCTCTTTGTGTATGTCTGTGTGTATCATAAGGAATTGATGATGGAAGTTAAGAAATGCAGGTTGAGTTGGCAAGCTGAAGACCAGGAGGACTGATGAAGACCTGGAGGCCAGCAGGCTGAAGACCCAGGAAAAATCAAGGTTTCAGTGTGAGTTCAAAGGCTGGAAAAAATACCCCGTGCTCCTTGGAAGGCAGGCAGGAAATTCTCTTACTGAAGGGTGAAGTGGAGGTGTCAGCCTTTTTATTCTATTCTGGCCTACAACATTAAGGAGAGCAAACTGCTTTACTCAGTCTACCAATTTAAAAGTTAATTGCATCCCAAAACACTCACACTGAAACACTCAGAGCAATGTTGGAACAAATATCTATGTACCCCACAAACTATTTCAGTTGACACAAAATTAAGAATTACAAGAATTAAGGAGCTAATGTTTATGGCACACAGAAATGATTAAAGAGCCAAAATAAGAGGAAAGAATTTTCTAACTCATTTAACATAATTTTCATACATCCTTTAAATAAACACAGGATGAAAGATGAACTCAGTGATGGCTACCCTGGCAATGCTGCTCCTCCCCCTCCAACCCCTGCCTCCAGACTTAAGAGACTATATTACTTAGGAATGAAATTATTATTTTAAAGTTGCTTCCCACATACATTTCTAATGCAGATGTCTCAAATCTTGTAGAAACAGACTGAGAGTAATCCTAAATCTGTTTCTCTGATGAGGCAAATGAGGCTTAAAGGAGAAGACATAGCTCATCTAGGGTTAGAATGTTTGGAAAACATTTTAAGAACTCAAGTGTATGGTTCTCCCTTCTCTGTTCTTAGCACACATTGGAACTTCCACATATAGAAATGATGGATATCATGATTGATGGAAGAGCTGGCTACAAAGCAGGCAGATGGAAAAGAACTTCAGGACGTGTATTCATAAAGGGAGAAATTCAGCAAGTGTTCCCATTAAGAGGTAGCTCACTTTTAGAGAGCCATGGCACGGGCTTTGGTTACAGCAGGTCCTTTGATAGCTGAGTAGCATGCTGGGCACTTCTGGTGGCCTGGCCACCTCCCCAACTTCTTACTACTGTGCACATACAGTTGCCAGTAACCACATCTCTTTGCCCAAAGGTAACAACCCCAAAAGAAACAGCCTAGCCCTAGATCAGCAATGCTGAACCTTTTAGAGACTGAATGCTCAAACTGCAAACCAAAACCCACTTGTTTATCAAGTGCCAACACTGCACTTAAACCTGAATACTGACATTTTACTTTAGAAAAAACATCTCATACAACTCATGATGTCATCGCAGAGAGGGTTCTGTGTGCCCACTGTGGCAAGTGTGCCATAAGTTTGCCACTACCAGATTAATCTGTGATGGGAGAAGGTGCTGAATACCCAGGTCTCTCATGCTCAAGTGGGAAAACTCTGAGACTTGGGTTCTACAACTCATACTTTCTCACAGGCTAAGCTTGTGTAATCACTCGCAGTAATGGTGAGGGCTGGTGACATGTGTATGTGTGTATGTGACTCATGCAGGTACACAAGGCCTTGTGTGCTGCTGTCTCTGTCTTGAAATTCTTAATAACTTTTGAATTAAGTTTCTGCACCTTGTTCTACACTGGGCTGTGCAAATCATATAGAAGGTCCTTGGTAGCTGGTGTGACAACATGCCTTTCATTAGCTAGTTTCCTATCTCTGACTGATGTCCCCTATCAGTCTTCCTGGTTCCTCCTGATAATTTAGTTGCCATTAAATATTTGTCACAGGGTTTACTGGGAAACTAAAAACTAGATTGTGGCAAATTTTATAATCTTGAAAACTATGTAAAGGTTTAAAACAAAGCTATTTCACTATTTTTACTAAAGGAAAACAATAAAGCTTATGGATTTAATGGTCACCAAAAACAAGGTCATGATTATATCATTTGTCATTACCATACCTAATTGAAATATCCAAGGAGTTTTGATAGGAAGCAATACTCAGATAAGCTTCCTGCCTCCTCTACATCACAGACCAAGTGCTCAGGTGAATCTAACATGCAAATAACTCTCTGTGTAAGTAGGGCAATAAACAGCAGCAGAGTTGACATTTAAATAACAGCTCTGCATGTCATCTGTTTTTAAGAAATTATTTGTCTTTGCTGGGATGTCAAGATGAAAAAATTCTTATAATTTAGGAACTAGGAAGGAAAATAGTTCTTGATCATTAACAATGATAGGATTCTCTGCAATCATCAGGTCTTTTGGTAGTTTCCAAGCATTATTTTTTAGGACAGGACAAGGAAAGTGGTCTTTTTGTAGAGTCTAATATCAGGGGAAGAGATAGAGCAATTCAATCTTCAACTAAATTTAAGAAAAAGATGTAAATAAAGATTTTGGCTCAAAATCAGGTCAGATGAGCCTATCAAATCCAGAGTCTCTGTACTCATCATTTTTATATCCCTAGGGTTCAGCACAATGCCTGGAAGGAAGTCAATGCCTAATAAATATTTAGTAGCTGAAGTGAACTTAGCTTATGGCTGGGCTTTGAGGTTTGAGCACCAGAGAATAAAAGTGACTCACTCTTACCTGTGGAGTAGATAGCATCTTTCCCATTAGTTCCTTCTTAGAGATTGGAACTTATCAAATGGACAGAATACCAGGGAAGGAGACAGCTCGGGAGGAAGAGAATGAAGGTATCAGATGAGCAGCAGGTCTGGGTGAGATGCTGCATGTGACTGCAGTCATGGCTCACATGTGTTAGTAGCCCATGGGGCATGTGATGCTTGAAGACCAGTTGCATGAACAGAAAGTTGTCTTAGGATTTTCTCCTCCTGTCTGAGGCTTACAGCTAGGAACTTCCATGACCAAATCCTTCTATCCTAAAGATGCTCTAGTCTTCCAAATGAATCCTGTCATAATGCTACAGTGAATTATGGGGCAAATGTGATACTTCAGTCTCTCTGTCAGTCAGAGAGATGACAGCAATGGCTATCAAGACTTTAAACAATCCCTCGTAATAACACTAACCACCACAGCAATAAAACAATAGCAATAATAAAACCCAAAAACAACAATAAAAACCAACACTTAAGTCACTGAGTGCACCTAGAGTTACATCACACACTCATATGCAAAAACACATTGAATGCTCTCAACAAAAACATCAACTGTTTCTGTTTTTTCCATTTGGCAGATGAGGGGATGGAGGCTCAAAGAAGTCAGGAATGACAGGTAGGTGGCAAAAGGGGAACTGGAGTGTTGGCCCAAATAACTGCAACACCCTGGGTTGCAATGGGAATGCTATCCAAAATGGAAAACTCCCAGAAAATACATGGTGGGAACATGACTGTCATGGACAAAGTCCCCCTCTCACTCAGAAAGAGCTGGATAAGTTTTGTGAGTTTTCTATTATACTCAGATCCTATAACTGAAACACTGTCTTCCCAAGAACCAAAGGAAGTGAGAACTCAACATGGTAATTTGAAGTCCAGGTAGTACACTCACTACCTAAAAGAATCTCAGAAGATTCACCCAGGAAAAACAAGACAAAGCAAAGCAAAGCAGAAAAAAACAAACCAGTACAGAGTATCTAGAACAAGTCATCTCTCTTGTGGCTGAGGAGCCACAGGCACTAAAAGATGAAATGTTTTGCACCAAGTCATAGATCCCAAAATATAGACTCCTCTCCCAGACCAACTTTTCATTACCACAGTACACTGCCTCCTATTTTTAAAAATCTAGCTAATGGTAACCCAGAATATGGGAACTATTTACAAAATACGTTACATAGGGAAAAAACTGACTTAAACACTTGTTTTGTAACAGAATTATATAGCAGAATTATATGTCAATACTTTGACATCAGGGAAACATTTTGATGTCTAAGTAACAGTGAGGGAAAATGGCATCTTTGGAAATATAGTACATTTATTGGAAACAGTGTGGCTGATGCCTACTCCAAATATTTTCTTGTACATATTGAATTCTTTCCAAATAGGCTTTCAAGGTGCAACACAAGACCAAGTTTCAAATGGGCAGGAAGTCACCTTAAAGTATATTTCCCCTCACCTTGGGAGTTGACATAATCGAGTTACAGGAGAAAGTGTTTATCACGGTGGTATGAGAGTCTCTCTTCAAATTCCTCCTGCTTTTATAATCAAACAATGACATCTCCAGAGTATAGGTTTTAGCTACATAAGAAACATATTGGAAATTGATTCAGTGTTCCTGGCCTGGCTGAGACAGTGTTTTATAACCTGGTAACCCGTCAGCCTGTTCTCCCTCCTTCCTGAAAAGCTTTTAGCTATACCAGGGAGGCAAAGCAAAGATAAAGCAAACATTCTTTTATCTGATTCTGTGCAAAATGAGTGGAGCAGACACTGTACCAAGCGATAAGATGATGGCGAAATGACTCTTCTCACATTCTATCAATGGGCTGATGAAAGAAATTAAGACTGACACTGATAAGTTATTTTCTCAGGCACTACCAATTTCAAAAAAGGAGGATTTTTCTTTAGAAGCAGTAAGCCTGGTTGTGTGTCTTGACTCATTTTAAAAAGTACCCAAATCAGCTCTATGTTGTAATAGCCTTACTGAAAACTGACAGTTTTCCTTTCTCTTTACCTCATTCTCTTTTACTTGACACATCTTGTTTAAGGATCTGCTTAAGCCAAGAGCAGCCTGCTCCCAAGATTGCTTTCCTATTTGTTTACTGAGTCACAAGTGTTATTAAACAACTCAATTTTCATCTCCACCATTTGCCACAGCTCTCATCTAATCTGTCCTTCTAGCACCTTACTCCTTTCAAACTAATGCATTTTTTCAAACATGTCAGGCTTAATGGACACATCAGTGGGACTCCTGGTGGATTCTGACATATTTTATAAACACATATGAGACAATAACTATATGACTATATAATTATATGTGCTATAGAAGTAGTTATATATAGTATAACTAGTTATATAAGTGTATAACTCATATAAGTATATAATATAAAGTTATATACATATATAATTTTTATTGTTATATAGAGTATTTACATTTCTCTGTTCATCAATTCCTCTTGCATTTCAGATCTTCTTGGGATTTTTTTTATGACTGATGTTCACTTGTTTGAAGTCACTTTATTGAGGATCTAGTGAAAAGAATCCTCAGTTTTGTTGTTTTTGGTTTTGCTTTCGGTCTTGACTACCTTTTCTCCTTTGTTGAAGCACAGTTTCCCCGAATACTTCTTTCTAGACTATTAATTAATTTGTCTAGCACCCTGAAGATTTAATTCCATCGTCTTCTGGCTTTCATTGTTGCCATAGAGAAGTTCACTGCCACTCTGTAACTGTCATTCTCTTATAGGTAATACTTACTTTCACTTTGTGTTAATATCTTTCTTTTACTTTTGGTGTTCTACATTTTCACTGAGATGTGCCTAAGCGCAGATTCATTATTATTTACCTTGCTTAGGACTAATTTGATTTTTTAATTTGTGGGTCAGCAACTTTCTTCAATTCTGCAAAATTCTCAGTCATTATCTATTTTAATATTATACCTACCCTATTTATTCTATTCTCTCCATCTGGAACTGCAGTCAGATATATGCTGATTTAGTTATCTTTTCCTCAAGATGTCTTAATTCCTTTTTCATATTATTTATCTCATTGTTTCTCTGTGATGCATTCTGTGTAATTTTTCAACTCCATTAGTAATTATCTCTTCAATTGTGATAAATATCTAACCAACTTCTACTTCTTAAGGGCCTATTTTGCCCTTTCTCAAATCTGATTGTTCATAACATTCTCCTTGATAGGTCTCCCACCACCTCAGCAGCTATTGTGTATTATGTATTATGTTCCTTTGTTAACTTTGATTTCCATTTTTGTTTATTTAGATATACCACTTTTATATTTTCTATTGGATAATTCCTAATTGTGCTGTCTTTTTAGGACTATTCTACTGAATGTTGTTTTTTTCTGGCTCTAAGAAGTCACTTTCCCCTAATGATTTTAGTGATTTTCTATTGTAAGTTAATTATCTTTGGAATTTTATTTGTATGTAAAGTTTAGAGTGGGCGCCTCAAAACAGCATGAGATGTGGGTTCTGCCAGACTTTAGGGAGCATTATGACCTAAGTGCGCATTTAAACTTTTCATTACGATAAATTTCAAAGATATTCAGTGTGATATATCCTCATTTATCCACTGCTTAGCTTAAAAATATCAACAGTTTTTTATTCTTGCTTTGTCTATATCCTATTATTCTCTGAAGTATGAAAAATAAAACTTGGACCATTTTAAAATTTCAAGCTGGGAGACTTAAGAAACATAAAGAAAGTTAGTTAGATCCCTGAGATATGTGAGTTAAACTGATGATTTGATCTTCCATGGAGACATTTTTTTTTCTGTTTTCCTTTTTCTCCCTACTAGAGTTAAGACTGAGTTAAGGCTGAAATCAAGTTTTGATCTTCAAAGTCTTTCTCTTACAGTGCAATCTTATAACTAATGCCTTTTGGAATCTAGCTTTAAATTACAGTAGGGGGTAGGGTGGTGTCTTTGATCTAATATTGCACGCTGGTCAGGCCAGTGGCTTTCATTATATCAAAAGTTTAGCTCTCTAACACCAGGCTCCAGGTAGGGCAATCAACTGCCCCAGTATGTCCAATAAAATCAAGAAAACAAGCAAATTGGGACAGTTATCCAAGTTTCAGGTCACCAGGGACAGACCAGAGGGCCTATGCCAACGCTGGTCATAACATTCTCCTTGATAGGTCTCCCACCACCTCAGCAGCTATTATGTATAGTAGCTGCCCTCTTCCTATGGTGCCTTGGCCCCTCCCCTGTGTGACATCATGCCAAGATGGTTGTTCCCACCCTGTTCCCGCCTAGAAAGTAACCTAATACTCGCTCACCTCCTACCACCTAGTGACATCATGGGCTCCTCCATTCCCTAGTCACTACCTCACTCAACCCCACCTCAGCCCCTACAAACCCCACCCCAGTCTCTATAAAAGACTCTCCCTGCCCCGGCCATGTTGCTTTTGTCTCTCCTTTGTTCAGAGACAGCCTGGCAGATCTATTCCCCTAATAAAGGCTTGTTGTGGCCTGGTCTGGTCTTGGTTTTTGGCCCTTTTACCTGACACTCCTGTCCCTATGAACAGAACTGAAGTTTTCTTGCTTTTCCTTGCCTTCTATGAGTTCCTTGTCTGCAGCTCAGCCATATTTTTAAGGAGCTGTGCAGAGTTTTATATTATATTCTATACTTCAAGGTATGACATTCTGTAAAAAGATTTTGAAATTCTTTAATTTGACATATTGCCAGATAAAACAAAGTCTCTGAAGACTTAATTTTTTTTTAGAACTGAGCCAACATTTAACAATATACCATGTCAAATAAAAATGTAGATTTTTGATTCTTATGAAAATAAAAAAGATTTGGCTACATAGGGGTATAGTCTAGGCTCATACAATCTGCCTCCCAAGGATGTTCATGTTCTCTCTTTTCCTCAAAGCCCCATCACTCACATTATGCACACATGTGCACTTCATGCTCAGCCCCTGCCACTCACTGACCCAAGGCCAAGGGTCCTGGTCTTTGAGAGCTGAAAGGTGATCAAAAAATAAATAGTCATCATTTGGAATACTTATTTAGTTTTATTTCACATCTACCAATGAATCTGGATTTGGATGAAGGCTCTACTGCATATCAGTCATACTGCTGAGCAAAGTACACAGCTTTTCAGAACATTCATTTCCTCAGATGACAATGGTGGACATAAAACCCAACTTGTAAGCTGGTATGAGGATAAAATAAGGCAATATACATAAAACATCTAGGCTAGTCAGTGCCCAGTGTATAGAAAGCTCTTAACAGACAGTATGTAGTAGTGCTGTACATATCATTGTTTTACTTCTTCCAGAACTTTCTGTCACCTGGGCAGCTTTCAGGATTTTGGCTTGAGGCACCCTCCTGTTCACCTTACTTTGACTGTCACCTATCCCTTACTATGCTGTACAGTGTAGACACATTCTTTAACTTGAAGTGAATTAATTAGTTGCCTTTTGAAAAATTGAGAGGTCTGTGCAAAAACAAGCCTCTAAATAGCTATTTCTCTAGCTTCATACTTTAGAGAAATAAGCCTTGGGAAAATGCAGAACAAAGGTGAAACTTATTTAAAGCATCCCACTGGTTACTTTTTTGGTGGTCCTTTCTCTTTCATAATACCCCATTGGACAGTGCATCTGCCTCTGGCCCTGATAGCTCACTGATTTGTAGCCTGCACCCTTATCTTTTCTAAATGGCAACTCTTCCCTCTTACACTTCTCAGTTTCCTGGTAGGGAAATATTCCTGCCCTAAAACTTGTTCTTTGAGGGTCTTGCGCACGTTCAACTGAGAAATGCATTGCTGTTATTAGCCAATGATGCTTGGCATGGTCCCTCCAGAGACCATCTGTATCCTGTCAAGTAACAGGAAGGGCCTCAATCAAGTCACTATTGGGTGGGACATTCAGAAAGGTCTGGAAAAACTGGAAGGGGAGTTCTTTCTGGGCAAGGAGTCCTTTAACAGCCTTTAAATATTTCCAGCTGCCGATCATTTTACATGAGTTCATCACTATTGAGCAGAGCACCCGAAACTGTCATGAGGTTAATGACTAAAACATGTGGTTGGTCTAAGGCTAAATAAGGGAAAATGAAGTTTTTTCTTAAAAAAAAAAATCTAAATGTAAACATCATAGCAATTGGATAACCAGTTCTTATGAGACTGATCTTTAAAAAAAATCTCCATAGTTTGTATGCTGTCTATAAAATTCCAATATTTAAGTTTGGTTTTCAAGGTCCCCCCTATCTAGTCTTATCTGAAGCCCAACTCTATTTTTACCTCATCCTCAAAATATAGCCTGTGCTTTAGCCAAGCTGGTCTCTTGCTAATTGCCCTCCTTCACAGTGTGCCAAGCTCCCTCCTACCTCCAGATCTTTGCTGACATTGCTTCTCTGGATTTGAAGAGACCTCTCTCCTGCTGATGAAATTCTGCTCCTTAGGACAGTGTTTCCCAAACTTTGCTGCACATTAGAATCACCTGGGAATCCTTAAGAAATACCAAGGCCTGGCTCCCAAACTGATATATTCTGATTTAACTTTCACAGGGTGTGACTTGGGCAAAAGCATTTTTAAAGTCATCCTTAGTGATTCTGATGGGTAGGAAGTTTTGGGAATTACTGGCCTGAATGATAAAATGACAAATGCTTGTAAACGTCACCCTTTTTTTCCTTACGGATAATCATCAATGCTCCCAGCTCTACCAAAGCTCTGCATACATCTTTATATGTATTCACATAAGATAGAGAACACCTCTACCTTATCAGCGATCACACTGTATTCAAACTATCTGTGTGGTTCTCTGTCTTCCTAATAGACTGCTGTCTAGAGGGTAGATATTATGTCTTATTTACCTCAGTATCCCCAGTATCTGACACAGGCTATGGCTTGTAGAAGTGCTCAATGTAGTTTACTGAACAAAATTGAATTTAACTTTCTGGTGCAATCTATGGAGGTCAATATTTTATAGGAAGAACAAAGCTATACTTTTAACAGTTAAGTCTATAATTCTCTAGCTAGTGAAAAAACAGAGGGAAGGAGTCACAGACATACAGACATATCCGTCAAAGCCTTGCACAGTGATTACCTCTTGACAGGAAGAAGAAAGCAGGAGCACGTGGACAGATGATTAACCAAAAGAACTGGCACCAAAAGAATGAGAAAGGAGGAGGAACGTAAGGCTTGGTACATGGGGACACTAAGTGAATGGAGATTAATATTATTATTTCCAGTTGTTGGTGAAAAGGAACTATATGGTCCTGTTTCCATGGGACTAATTTCAGGAATTCACATTTCAGAGTCCTTTTACAAGATGCAAAGCTGTCCCTTTGGGGTTTGTCCTGAGTAGTCAGTTATAAAAGGGCCAATTCAGTGCACAGTGGAAATGACCTTGCCCAAACTACCCTACAGTACCTCTTAGGTGTCACTTTGTATGTTTAGAAAAATCCAAAAGAGAAATCATCCTGGGACATATTGATTTGGGACCTGAATCATAATAAAACACACCATCATATTCCCACCCTCTAGCACTATTATCTAAGTAGTTTTCAGTATGCTGCTCGTCTTTCAAACTTTACAAACTTAAGTTGTAACAGAGCACATTGTTATTTTCCACCTACATTTTATGTTTATCTTCAGTAGCTCTCTTGACCCACAATCAGGCCTGAATATGTCAGTGGAGTATTCAAACTGTAACATTTGACTCAAACAGTTCTCTATTGAAAAGCTGTGAATAGTCAAGGCAACTTTCTGGGATGTGATTGAATTTTATTTTCAAGAGAAATGCCATGGCCTCTACATTAAATTTCTCAACGTTCTTCAAATTTTCTCAGAGGGGAAAATTAGTAATATTCTTGAAATAAGACACACATTTATCAAGGACTTTTAATTGATTGGCAGCTATAGTACTAGAAGCCCTGCTGTCCTATTGGTTTAAATTTAGAGGAAGGAAAATTCTAGATGTGTTGTATTTCATAAAAGATTTATTTGAATCTGTACATACTTTGTTGCTAACCAAGTATTTATTTATAAATATAGCAGTGGCAAATTAATCAAAGTTAAATACACTTTCTCAAAGTTATTCAAGGTTAATTGTCTAAATAGAGAATCTTAAAAGTTCAGATTATGCAAAACAGAAACTAAGTATTTCATTGAAATTAATTACATATTTCCTAACAATGCTCCAAATTTATTTTCCTCGACTTTCTTAAATGATATAGAAAATCTGTTTGTATTCCTTCAGTACAAGTCAGCTTGTACTGAAAGTTCCATGTGCTGGAGGGGACAGCCTTTGTCCCTGGTATTCCAAATCACCTCTATTTGGCTCAACATAGCTTTGTCTCAGTTTTAGCCTGAAGGCAGCACTTTTCTTGTGCACTGCTTCTTAGGCTGTTCATTATCTGAGGTAGGCTTGATCCTATCCCTTCTTTCTCACCCCATAATTTGCACAAACAAACATCTGAGTGACTGAAACTTACAGCTCCCAAGGATTCTTCTTAACTAGAAGTAAAACTCTGTCTTTATTAGGGAATTATGTTTCATGCTTATCATTGGCTGATGTTTTCAATACTAGACAATGGTATTTGAATTTCTACTAATCATTTAACCCTAGTAGATAATATAATATAAAGGATGAATCTATTATAGTTAAATAGCAAGAAAGAAAAGTTAGAAATATGGCAGTTGTGATCATTTGTATTCATACTTCTCTCATATTAGTCCAGTCATTTGCTTGTTGCTTATTAGGACAAAAGTGTGACATTTATTAGGACAATTTTAAAGACCAAAACCTAGTGGTATTTTTACTTAATTCATAAGTCTTGAATTTAAATATAGAACAACAGGTTTAGTTAACAATATATTGCAATTAACTTTTGGTTAAACATTTTGATTAAATGAACATGATTACCCAGAGAAATATAAACATTTAGATTCACAATTTTCTTGATTATTTTTCTCTGTCAAAGACATCAGTTGATATACTTTTTTTCTCTTTTGGTACCAGGAATCAAACTCAGGGCCTTGCCCTTGCCAGGCAGGTGCTGCATCACTAAGCTACATCCCTGGATGAGTTGATATTTGGTTGAAAGAACAGACTTCAATTTGCTCAGGTGAAAATATTATATTATGGTTATAAAGTATTGTGAGCATATATGATTAATAGTTTGCTTGGATACACTGAAGAACATGGGATTACTAGGGTGCAAATGCATGTTCTCAGCCATTCTTGTGAAACAATGATAAATAACCACCTGACTTTGATTAGTTGCATACAGTCTTTAAAAGAAGAACTTTAAAAATGGCAATCATATTGACTGGCTAGCTCAACTCTCTTTTTACTGCTACTTCATGTAATAGAGATTAGAGAGCAATGTATTTCTCCAGCATCCTTTTCAGGAAGATGACTGTGTGATCCATTTCTCATCAAGTACATGTTAGGTGGAGCCTATGGTGGGGGGTGAATTCTGCAGAGCTTTTACTTTTTTCCTTATACTTTTTGTCCCATACGGGAATGAGAGGCCTAGAGTGGCAGGAATCAACTCACAGCTAAAGGCAACAAACACAGGAGAAAAGACAACATGGTAATGATGCTTAAGTAGAGAGATAAAATGAACCAAGGCTTCTGACAACATTATTGAGCTGATGAACACCTCTTTTTTTTAGTTTGAGACTTAATAATATAGGATAATTACATGATTTTATTAGTTAAGTAATGGTTTTTCAGGTTTCTGTTTGTTTACTTGTGTCCAGTGCTTTTTTGTGTGTGTTTTTGAGACAGGGTCTCGCTATTAGTTCAGGCTGGCCTTGAACGCATGACAATCTTCCTGCCTCAACTTCCCAAGTGCTAGGATTACAGGTATACACCACCACACCTGACCCAGTGCATCTTATCTGTGTAGTTTCTATAACTTTGAGGAGGTAAGTCTACAATGATCTGAAAGCCAGCCAATTCATTGCCACAAACATGACCTAAATTTACTTTTAGTAATCTAAAGCAGTGCTGTTCAACAGAAGGATAACAAAGGAAAGAAAGGTTCATGTAGAGCATATAGAATACATGGCCAGTCAAAATCTTCCTACAGCAACTTAGGAACTAAAACTTTAACACTATGCTCCTTTAATTAATTTAAGTTGAAATAGCCACATGTGGCTAATGGCTATCATAGCAAACAGCACAGATCTAAAAAAGTGCTAGGCTATTAAAATATTTAGATTACTGTAGTTCTTTTGAACAAAATCTCTGCCTTTATGTTATTTAACAGGCTCAAGAACACCACATTACAGAAAAATGATGACTCAGCGCGACTTCACATACCATCATGGTTGAAGGCTATTAAACAATATTTAACGTGTATAGTAGCTAAGTACACAAAACTGATACCAATTTCAGCATTTCACATTGACAGCTATAATAAAGGATGTCTTCTTGGAATAATAATCTTATTCAGACTACACTCATTCAGCTATTTAAGATTTTTGTATTCCCAATTACAAATGAAAAGAGTAATAATAGTTTTCCAGTCTCAGTACACTGTGGGGTAACAAAAACTCGGTGAGATAAACTGTAAATTATAGATTGCAGAAGACTGTGGGGTATGCTAGAAAGTGAGCCAAAAGTGTACCAACATGGCACTAAGAGCCATGGGGTGCCAAAGGTTAGCAACAAAAGATACTCCAGTGAAAGGCAAGAGCAATGGACACTGATTGTACCAGAAACCAGCAAGGCTGCTATGTCCTGGAAAACGGTATTCAACACTATCTGCTACATTCAGATATGATTTAGAGCAGTAATTCTATCATCCCTTGGCATCTCATGTAAAGGCAAACAATCAGTGTGCTCACATTCCCAGGTAGTTTTATAATCTGAAGAAGACTAATTCTACAAACATCCAAGGTAGCCTAGAGGTGTTAAAATTATCACTTCTTCAATCTCCTGAGACAAGGATCATAGTTCCTCATAACTCACGCATTGTGGCTACCTCTCAGCTGCAAAAGGTCAGTCAAGTCCTTTTGCATTGAATTCCTTTTTGCCTGGTGCTATACTTGACAAATGGAACTTAATTCAGAGACAGGTCTAACTATTCTTGGGACTCTAAAAAGAAATGATGAAGAAAATAAGCTTAAGATTTTGCCAAGGCATATTTGCTTATTCTATTTGGTTCTATCTGTAAAACACACACAATTTTGAAAATGCTCAATTTAAGAAAGCCATCATTCAACATTTCTAACCAATAGGTATTTGCTGCTTCTTAAAACAACTATAGAAATTGGATCCATTCAGAATTGATTTTCTCCTCAGAAACAAATTATTAATAGTCAGTGTCATTTTTACTTTATGCTGACAAGTACTAACTTCTCATCAGTTCTCACTGCATTCCTTGGCAAATACCTATGTTTTCTTCATAAGTACTATTTTGACCCACTTTTTAAATGGTATTGGCCAATATCTAAGGGATAAAGCTAAACAAGCTCAGTCCTGATTGATGGATGCATAAGGCATGGTCTCTAGGAATGTACCGTGTCTGAAAGTTCCATGCAGAAAACATCTCACAGTTAAAGATATCTCAAGAAATGAATTTTTACCTATGACATGGTTCTGAAATGCAGAATCTGTGATTGTATCTTCTTCATCCTCTTGTGTGTTTTCATTGGCCTCTTTCACCTGTACCAACAAGAAAATACTGGAAGTTCTTATTCATTTTATTAAAAAGATCTTTTGCAATCCACAGAACAATGGTACATTCTATAACAAATGTGTAGGGTATAAATGTGTCCATGTATATACATGTATGAGTACAGGAATGTATTTATGTGTGCATATCATTCTACTTTTCCTCACTTTACCATTTGGATTCATTACATTTTAATTACAAGTCTATATTTTTAGAAAAATAACCCCAGGTTTGAATGAGAGGATTTATAAGGTATGGAATTCTACACAAGATTTTAGAGATGACTGCTCTGATTTTTAAAGCTTAATGGAGTTAGTAACACAGGACTTTTGGAAAAATTAATGCCTGAGAAGGTATAATTCCTCCAGACTCTGAAACTTCCACCATAAATTATTTTAATAAGGATAAAGACATATACTTAGATCTCCTAACACTTTCCTAGAATGTAACTCTCTAAGAAAATGATTTTGTTCATTTTTTCCACCATGAAACTAGGTAACTGTGATGTGCACTCAGGGAACTGGAGGAGGGAGACATTTTTTCTAGACATTTTACATTAGAAGCATTCTACTTAAATCTCAGCTGAAATCTCCAGGCATTGGACCACTTATCCTCAAATAGAGCTCTAGAGAAAGTTTCATGAAGTCACAATTTTTCACAGATCAGAATTCTAAGGTCCAGGAAGTTCCCTTAAAGTGGCCATACGTGTAGTAAGTAGCAACACTGGCATGAAAATCTGCCCCCTACTTTCCAATTAAGGAGCAGGGATAATGTCAATATCAACAATACCAATCAAGATTAAAACTCCTACATGCTTGTGTAAACTCTTTACATGAAGGACCTCATAATCCTCCCAGCAATGGTATGGGGTAGGTGCTATTGTCTGCACAAGGGGATGCGCCCAAAGCAGCAGAGAAGATAAGTAACTGTCCAAGTGGTGGAGCTGAGATTCAAACACAGCAAGCATCCATATCTGCGTTCATCGGGGAGGAATTTGGGAGTTTTCCAATTTCCACTTTACTGTGCTTGTATGGATTCAGACTCACTATTAATACAGGTGAGGTCCTTTGAGGAATGACCCTACATAGCTCTTTTAAAATACATTCTGGCTGGTCACTTGGGCAGCCAGTAATAATGCTGTGAACTGTGCAATGCAATGAGTCCTGCTCAGGCACATTCGTCAGGGGCTGTCAGTGGCTTTGCTTAGAGGCTAGAGTTGAATAAGAAGAAACCATTATTTTAGACATGCAATGTAGAAATTCAGACAGTCGCATACTGACCTTGAGCTGGATTTAGCTTTCTACTTTTTACCTCCTATTTTTCACACTTAATGGGATAAGACCAATTATTTACATTTTATGACTGCAATTCCAATAGTAGAATGCAGCTGATGCTTAATCTGTACTGTGCTGATAGCTAGAAGATGACAGACACAGGAGGGGATGTAGACAGCTACCTTAGCCCTTACAAAGAAAGACTGTTAAGGGCTCAGGATCCAGCAGCCATGACTTACCACTTTCATTCCCATTAGCTCTCTGCTCTGTGGGCATTTCCCTGTTGGTTAGCACCTCTATAGGAAGAGAAAGAATGAAAGAATAGAGAAAAAAAGGCTTCATCCATTCTAACTAATCCTGTCAGTGTATAGTCATGGACAGCAGAGAAGAAAAGCCCTATGAACATAAATAAGTGAGGCTGCTTATTTGCCTTCCAAGCTTCACTTAGTTCAGAGATCTGCTTGTGGCAAGGCTACAAAAACCCCTCTGAGGAAGGGGGATCCTCCAAATACTTTAATTTCTATTAACAAGCCTCTAGGAGCCTTCTGTCTTCATTTATAGAAACATCAAGGAATCATTATCTTTATTTCCTTTCAGCTCTTATGGCAAGCTGTTCACATTTTCCCTCACCTGTTAATATAAAATATTTTCTTTTGTTTGTGCTAAATTTACCCATTTTAAACTTGCAAGGGTGTTCCGGTAAACTGTTGGAATTAGGTGAATTATCATCTCTGTAAGCCTGTGAAATTTGAATGTAAAGAACCAAAATATTAAGAAATAGTTCTCCTAAAGGAAAAGAGACTCAGAGAAGGAGAATTGGAGATCAGTATAAAGTCACAAAGGACTTTAGTTTTAGAATGGACACTCTTGATCCCCATTCACTGTTGTATTCAATTTTTTAGAGTACCCCAGAATGCTGCAGCTATCCTTTCCAGATGTTCCTAAGAGCTCTTATATTTTTCCTAGACTTGTCACACTAAAAACAATCTACTTAAATCTCAGCTGGAACTCCTCAGGGACTGGATCACTTAGCCTCAAATGGAACGCTAGAGAAAGCCTCATAAAGTTAACAGTATTTTACAGATCAGAATTCTGAGGTCCAAGAAATTCCCTTAAGGTGGGCACACATATGATATGTGGCAACACTGGTGTGGAAACCTGTCTGACAATTAGATATGCAGGCAATATTTGAAGTGTTAATAAATTACAGTACTTACTGTCAGCTCCTTTCAGAACCTTTCTAGGGCTTTAGGAGCTTAAGGGTAAATGATAAATGTGGCTTTTGGGGATTCATTGAAGAACTCAGCTATCTGGGCTGGCTGACCCCTCAGAGGCAGATGGCCTATTGGGGCGGGCGTATGTTGAATTTGAAAGCCCAGGAAGCAACATCTGTAAGGAAATGGAAAATGGGGGATTGACCTAGAATGCTATACTCCTAAATTCTAATTATCCACACAAATAAATCTCAAAGTAAAGTGGTGAATACTTTTTTAAAAATTCATTTGCCTATGGAAATAAGGGGCATAATTTATTTTGGCAGCAGATCCCCCTTGCTAATTATATTTTTCACAGGATTAAATTTAAATTAACTTTTATTCCTGATCATGCAGCTGGGATGTGAGAATCTTCCTGGGGGGTAAAGGCTGCTAGGTCAAGAGTTTTCCAAAGACAAGCAGAAATGGGACATCTCCTCCTGATACAGAAAATGCAAGAGTGGCCATTAAACCAAGACAGCTGGAAAGTGGCTCAGAAAAGGTGGCGGGGGGGGGGGGGGGGGGGGGGGGTAGACATTTATAACTTTTTCAGTCATTGCTATGGCAGAAACAGATCCAAATCAATGTCAGCAATGTACCACTTGATAAGAAGTAGCAAGTGAGCCAACAACTACTTGCTATTTTCTGTTTAAGTCTGTTGTCAGTACTTCATCTTCCAGCAATGTCTTTTGTGTCTCTGCAGTTGTGGCTAAGAACTGCTCCAAATACCAGTCTATCACAAGCAACCATTAAATATTGCTACATCCATCATATTCTCATATTCTGTTAACTCTTACCATGAGGAAGGGTGGGAAGAAATGAGCTTACAAAAGATACATAAAGGAAAAGGGAGAAGATAATACACCACTGTGATATATATATATAGAATTTCATAATTAAACTCCATGTTTAGAGACAACCTTCATTTGAATTTTGTACATATTTCTCCTCTGAACCACCATAAGAGTAATGGCTTTCCAAGAAAATAAAATTTTTCATGCCCAATTTCACCTAGAAGGAAAAGAAGGAACCAATCTACATGAGATAGAGAATGATTCTGTGAGGGAAAAGTAGAAGGCCTAATTTCTGGAAAAGTAAGACATTTAGAAAACTTTGCAAAAGGATGTCAAAATATGCATGCTTCTTGTGAGCAGCAGAACAGCATTTAGAACAGACTCGTTCAATTAGAGATGTTGAAATTGTAACATTCTCTACAACCTAATAAGATGATAACAATTTGTGTAATTATTGTACTATTTTCTGCTATTTCACCACCAGAGTACCATTTTAATGAGATAGCATCTGATGATTTTACTTGCAGATGTGATTTTTTTCAGACTATGTGATATTTGGTTGAAGAGAATACCCATAATTTAAATTAAAATACCCATATTAAAATGGCCATCTCTCTCCCATGCATGATGAAAGTATATGATCTCTTTAATTCTGTGACTTTTTAATTTTTGTCCAGTGGTATTAAATAGACGCCTGGAGCTGTCTTCTTTTGACACTTTCCATTTCAGAAAATTATCTCAATCCAGAGGAAAGAAGAACTTACAATCTATAGCAAGCAGTGCGCACCTCTCTCTGACTTAATGCAGAGACAATCTTTCTAGGGGATGTCTTTCCCCCTCTTTTAATCAAACTGTATAAAATCATTGTAAGTACAATGTAACATGGCCCTTGGTCTAAATTACACAAAAATTAGAGTTAAGTGATTCATAAATGATGGCAGAAATGGGTACATAAACCTTTAATTACGGTTCTAAAAAGAGAAAGAATCAACTCTATAAAATGTTACTGGGGTATCTCAACAACATTAAAAATGCACTTACTACTGAGAAAAATGGTTTACTACGTAAAGGAATTTGTTATGTATGGAACTAATCTTCCTATCATCACTGTACATCAAATTAATTAAAAAGCTGTAGAACTCTCATGACTAAATATAACCTTAGTCTATAAAGGGCAAGGAATTCTGGTATGTTATGTCATAATGGCTGGGAATTTTAGTTTTATTCAGGAAAAAAAAGTATGATATCTAATGTATTATATACAGCTATTGTTTCAATACAAAATAAATGCAACAGTATGAGAAAAATTCTTTCCAACATACTTTAAAATAAGCAGAGAACACATTTACCTTACGTCCTAGTTGGGGAGAATTCTCTTAAACCCTGAATTTTAAAAGGTTCACTCATAGGTATTCACATCATAAGCTATGGTATCAGAATACATCTTATTTTGCATCTAATCTTCTTCCTATATAGGCTGATAACACATAATAAATGGATTTTTACTGCTATTCTGCACTAGTCTCAAAGGAGACTATAACAATGTCCTTTCTGAAATTAGTAATTTTAGCCCAATCCACACTGATGATTATGGACATGAAACAAAAACACACTGCATTTTACATTTTTTTAAAAAGGACTAGTTGGTCATCTATCCAGGTTGCTAATATTCCTCTTTATGGAAAAGCTTCTCAGCATGACTAATTCCCTCTTGAAGCTAACTAGAAATATTAGCATATTCCTATTGATTATGCATTTTTGGGGTGGTTGGGGAGTCTATACTTCCCAGAAAATAATGAATGTTTCTTGCAGATATTCCAGAAAGACCAAAGGACCCTTATTATTACTCTGTGAAAGACTGCAGACTAGAGAGGTAAAACATGGTAAATTACTTTAGCATTAGGTAGTAATAAGAAAGTAAAAATGAAATTGTAAAAGGCAACACAGGGTCTTTTGGTTTGGTGCTTCTGTACAGTGAAGATACACCTTAAGCTGTCAGAACCATACTAAATGGGGTGTAGTTAAATGGAGTGCCTCTGATAAGCGCTCTACCAGGCTATCGAAGTTTTCCATCAGCTAGATTGAATTTCTGGCATATTGCACATTTCCACACGTTCCTTTTCTCTCTTGCTTTTCAGTGACACTATAAGGGCAGGCTTAGATATGCTTATAATTTGTGGTTTTATAATGCAGAGAATATCTATGTTTTCAAAGAAGTAATGATAATGTGGAAGCCAAGAGCAAAAAGGGATGAAAAAGTAAAAACTTTTGCAATGAACATAGTCTGCTTATGACTTTAGAGAGTTTGAGAGAAAGGCCTGATAGCTGTTTGGAGTCAAGACTTATTTGAGTAAAAACAACTAAAATGTGCAATTTTCTCAAATTAAACTGTACCTGTGAAACTCTAATCCAAGGAATGCTAAGTACCAATAAATGATTATAATAATTAATAACTAATAATTCCAATCATGATTACTTAGAATTTCCTAGAACCTTATCAGAAAAAATGCATAATTACCTCATATTTCAAGTTTTCCCTCTGAAAATGGTAGCAGATACTTACTACATTTCTTAACCTCGTTAATAGTGTATAAAAAGAAATGGGCATGGTAAATTCTGTACAGAAAATTTTCTTGGTTTATGCGGTTTAAAACTTACTAAAGGAAACAATGAATGCCATAAAATCAATTATATAAGCATATGATGAATTTTAAAGCAACTAAGTGCAATTGAAAAATAATTACCTGAAGCTAGCATGTCCTAGGGAAATATAAAAGTGCTCGCTTATTTATTTATTTATTTATTCACTTATTTATTTATTTATTTATTTATTGTTACGCTGTTTTTTCAGTGCAGGGGATGGGAGCCATGGTGTTGTGCTCTAACACTGAGCTACATCCCCAACCTACTAACTATATATTTGTGTATATATATGTATATATATATGTGTATATATATGTGTATATATATGTATATATATGTGTATATATATGTGTATATATGTATATATATGTGTGTATATATATGTGTATATATATGTATATATATATTTTTGTTTGTTTGTTTGTTTTTGATACTGGGGGTCAAACTCGGGACCTTGCACTTGTGAGGCAGGCGTGCCGCCACTGAGCTAAATTCCTGACCCCAGCTATTTATATTTTTAAAGAAAGTCTACTCCCTGAATTCTGGATTTCATAATTGACAAGACACCAAATTTCAAAAGTAATTCTTGGACTTAATACTGCCCAGGTAAAATAAACTGGTACATATAACTTTGATAAAAAAGAAGACACTTAAATCACCAGAATAGCTGATACAAAGCTTCTGTACATAAGGAGGGGAGGGAACTTGAGGGGGGAAATGGAATAAAAGAAAATAAAATTTATTTTAAAAAATGAACTTTCTTAATTTGTTTAGCATTTTTATTTCTAAAATTACATTCACTCCTTTTTGTTGCTGGTGATGTTGGAAATCATAAAAATGAATTTCCACCACAAGGTATAATTTGAAGATGACACTGGTAGCATCATTTGACTGCATTGCACTGCGATTATACCATTGTTCTGAAAATAGACTGAAAAGAGCAGCATGCCTCGAGGCGGCCGACTCCCTTGCAGTTGTCATCAAGATTTCTCTCTTTTGAAAGAATCTTTTTCTTTAGCTTTTTTCCTGTATCTTTTAGCCATATCTTATTAACACAAGGTAAAAAGAACCCAGCCAGAATATCTCAGATTGAAGCACTTCATAACCAGGATGGTGAGCACTTACCAGGGAGTCTCTGGCTATTTCCATATCCACTTTGGTTTTGATATTTTTCTTGTGGCTTCCTTGAGTGCTGATAGAGCTGCCAGTGAGACAGGAGCCCTGGGAACTGCCCTTTAACACGTTCCTGCAGGAAACATTATTTGATCCACTTTCTGTCTGTTGAGTTCCTTTCTTATCAACTCTGCAGGTAGAAAGTGATTCCTCTGATAAATTACATTGCTCTTCTTCAATCACACTCCTTTCCTCAATCCTTTAATGTTTAAAGTAACCTGCATGTAGCTCTTTGTCTTTAAACCTTTGAGTGGTAAGTGTGACTCACTAGCCTTGATCAAATCTTCAAATATTCCAGCAGTTTGTCAATTTAGATTTGATGCTATCATAATTTATTTTTTATTTTTGTGATTGCTTGTGGACAGGGGCAAAATAAAACCCATTGAAGAGTGATTGCTAAATACATTCCTGGTGTAAGATAGGCATGAAAAGCTATTATTTCTGCAAAGTTTCTAAGTATACATTTGCTCAGTAAAATCAATGAAATCGCATGCTTTAAAATGTATGTGTAATTTTCTTCCATTTCATGCCATGTGGGTACATTCATGGTTCTTAGGGTAGGTTGAATTTCTATCAACCTTGATAAAACTTACCATTCTTTAATTTCAAAGACCATTGGTTTGGTTAACAAAGTAACAAGGACTAAATTATCATTTTATTGCTAAGTTTTATTTCATTGTTTAAATTCTGGCTAATGTATAAAAGACTGCTACTCTGTATTTCTATGTGTATGAAAACCATGCTTGGCTGATATTTAATGTGCAGGGAGCAAGCAGTTCTCTTTAAGGGGATAAGGGGAACCCCCACTCCACCCCTCTACACTGCCAGCCCCTTTGCCAGTGACCTACCTGTTCAAAAGTTCTGTCATAAAGGTATCTTTTGCTGAACATGTAACAGGGCTGGGTCTGTTTCTTGGTTCAAAGTTCATTTGGTTGTACATATCTTGTGATGTTTTCAGGTTATTTTTGCTTTGTGATCCACTGTCAGGACTACCTGCCAAATTGGTGTCCCTGTGAAGCTCGTTTTCTATCTCACACTGCACCTCAGGCTTCTTTCTCTCTTTCTTTCTTTCTGATTTCAGTTGTTTGTTTCCAAACCCCAAGACTTTCACATCTTTCCTTTCCACCTTGGTTTTGGAGAAGTCCATTTTCCTGCTACTGAGGGCTGGAAGCCTGCTCTTTCGAATACCAAACCAGCTGGCAAAAGAAGGCCCGGGCTTAGGCTTTGCTTCCACAGAGGTGGCCTTTGTTTGCACTTGGCCCTTTTCCACGTTTTCCTGAATGCACAACATGACCTTTTCTTCGATTGTGGCTGGGAGGGGGGCTTCTGGGCTTACAGCACCAGTACTGGTTATAGAGACATCTGGATGCCTTCCAGAAGTTTCTGGCTTGGAAGTCCTGCTTGTTTCTGAACTGCTTGGATGCAGTGTCCTTCCTGGGGCCTGAGGCACTCGAGGGCAGTCCGTTGGAGTGGGTGGGCACCTGCAGTGGTCACTGCCTGGCTCCTCAGGCAGAACCACACTGGTACATTCTCCTCCTATGTAAACCTGCTGGTCTTCTGTTCCAGGCTGGGTTTGGAGTCCTTCAGACTTTGGGGTGATTCTCAAAGGCAGCTTGCTCGGGCTCCCATGCTGGCTGCTGGTACTGCCTGTGCTCCCCAGGGAGCCTTGCCTGGAGAAAGAGTGCCCAGCACAGAGAAGACTCTCAGATATGGGAGCAGAATGAGTGTTGCTCGGGGAGCCCTCTGTGGAGGTGCTGTGCCGGGTCAGAGAGTTGCCTCTCTCTGCTGTGTTGGTAATAATCTGAGTTCTGATTTTGCCTGGCCCTTCCACAGCGGGTGGTGAGGGTTTGTCTCCTGAGTGAGTGCTGAAACTCTGGCTTCGGGCTTTGGCACCATTCATGCCTAGGGCAGGCTTCAGATGTGGCTTGCTAGAGGAAAGGGATCTTTTCACAGATCTGTTTTCTATTCCATCTCTTCCATCAGCCTCAGGGATGCCATTTTCCAGTGACTCTGGTAGCGCTGTTTCCAGGGGTAGTCCTTCAGCTAACCTGTCTGGTGCATGGAAACCTGGTGTAAGGGTGTTTCTTTCACACCCTGTGGCCTCCAGGTTTGATGGATTCCCGGAGTCCTCAAGCTTAGGCCTGCTTGGAGCTACAGAGCTTTTAGAAGCTTCATTTAAACTATCTTTTTCATGTTTCCCCGGCACTGTGGAACTTTTCCTGAGCAACTGGGGTGACTTCGTGAGAACTTTGAGCCCCACTGGGAGGCGAGTTTTCAGTCCTTTCTCATGAGTATTTTGACAACCATGTGGGGTGCTATGGCTTTTGGAGGAAGAGAGGGAGGATGTGGAACTACTAACCTGAGATGATGGTGACTCATTTGCCCCTAAGAAGAAAGGCTTGGGAGATGCATGGACACTGTCATTCAATTGTCTTCTTCCAGGAGACATACTCTTGGAGGTCAGTATCTCCAGTGGCTCATGGGTTGAAGGACAAGTCTTAGGCACCCGTAACCCTGTGTCCATGTGTGTTGTCCCAAGTGTTTGGTGAGGAGAAGTTTTGGGAACACCTCTCTTTGGAGAGGCCTTTGGAGGCCCTGGAGTTATCATGGGAAATGACCTGGAGGGAGCATGAGAAGAACATCCAGGATAAATCACTGTCTCTGTGGAAGGCAGAACATGAGGAAAAACAGGCTTTTTGAAGGCCATGGAAGGTTTCTTCTTCTGTACTTCTCCTGTGGCCTGATTAGAAGAAATGATTGGAGCAGAGGCTCCTTTCAGCATGGGGGATTTGAATACTGTTCTTTCTGTTTCACTGGGAGCCCTGGATTCTGGCTTGGTAGATGAAGGTGGTGATGGACAGTCATAACTGGGCCTGACCAGCAGGGAGACTGACCTGCCTGGAAGGAGTGGTGGGGAAGGAGATGTCACTCCTGCCTCTAGCCCAGAAGCACAGTGTTTATCCCTTGTGGGGGGCTCTCCACCGTTACCAGGCTCAATGAGCAGCCTTGATCTTGTCAACCCTGGAGCCTGACTTTTGGAGCACTGAGCCCAGTCCTTCCTGCTGGACACTTTGGGGCAGTGAGAAGGTTGTGTGGGAAGCTTTGGAATGTGTGAATCTGGTTGTACATGACAGAGGGGCCCTACATTTTCAGTCTTGATGAGCTGTGCAAATTTCCCAGGAGGTAAGACTGGTGATTTTTCAAGAGTCACTGGGCCAGATGAGGGGATTAGTGTGGAGCCTTCAGGCTCTATTATTTTTGACTTCTGAGATGAAGACTTGCCCCTGGCAGGTATTTTTGTCAGATTTTGCTTTTGACAGATACCGATGGGTGCCACAGACCTTGAGTTACTGTGACATGATATACTGTGTGTTGGTGTAGCCAGCTTTTGTTGTGGGACATTTTGTGTTACTGTTCTGGAGCTGAATGGGCCAGTGGGAGCTGAGGAAACACTGTCTACACCACCTGTTGGAATGTTTTTCTTAGTTTCTTCTTCAGATCTCTTTAAGAAGGGACAATCTCTTGCAGCAGCCTCTGGATGTAAATGAGCAATTCCCTGAGGTAAAAGTTCAGTGTGCTCTGCTGTGAGTCCAGAAGGGGGTGTGTTAATGGAAATTTCATTTCTGGTAACAGTAACAACTCCAGTCTGATGTGAGCTGAATTCAAAAGGTTCGCCATCTTCTGCATCAAATATTACAGTGATACATTCTTCTGAAGAAGTCCTTTTTACAACCCTTTGCTGCTTAATGAAACTAAATGTCTTTGGCCTAGTTTCTAACTGGGTAGGTACTTGTTTTTCCTCCTCATCAGGGGACCCATGTTCAGATTTCTCACATCCCATGAGGATGTCCAGGTTCTCCATGGACTTGTCAGTGTCGGCAGTCAATGACAAATCTGAAGGGCTCTTCTCATCACTGCTCTCTATGTGCAATTCGTCGAGGGTCTCATTGTCATCTGTGTCTGAAAGCTGGAGACTGAGAGCTGCGTGGTCATGGCCTTGGCTGTGTGGATCCCTGTCCCGCTGTAACAGAGGCACCTGTACCCATGGGCACAGCTGCCTCTCCAAGGGACACTTGCTGGCATGAGTCAGCTTTTCAGGCCTTTCCCTGGGGTAAGCTGAGGATGTGCCTCCTGGAAAGTGTTTTCCACTCAGCTCCCAGCCAAAGAGACTGTCAGAAACACTGTGGGTTAATTTACTGCCATGCAGCCTGCAGCTGGGGTTTGGAACTGCTTGGAGCAGTGCTAGGGAAGAGGAGTCATCATCAGCATCCTCATGGGAATCTGCTGCAGAAATAAATGCCTTGTGGGACTCCTGGCAGGGGATCCCCACACCTGGTGGTTTGCAGGATGAATATTCCTTGAGACTGCTACTCTTAATTCCTGGAGAATATATGCCTTCATTCGAGTTCATGCAATCTTTATAACCCCATTTGGTTATCACCGATGAGGGTTCAAGTAACACTTTTTGCTTCTGGAGCTTTCTCAGCCCTTCCAAAATGTGGTTTTCCTTGATCCGAGTTGGAGGTAGTTCATCTGCAGGACTAGCAAAGCCACTTGGGAGCGAAGAATCAATACTTCGCCTTTTATCCCACTTTTGTGATGGTTGCTGGAAAAGAAAAGCAGATATCAGAAATGATTGAGCCAGGCAGATGACAAATGTATAAAAGAAAAAGCCCATCATTAGACTTAATTTGTACTGCTGGTTGATAAGTATTCAAATAAAAATTCAGCTTATGCAAAGTTTGTGTGCAGTAAATATTGATTCTGCCAGGTTCTGTGCTAAGTAGCACAGAAAAATAAAGAAAAAGAAGGTGAAGACCCCGTCTTCAAGGAGAAAAAAGCCCAGTAGGGGACAGGGATTTGCCCACAGCTACATGTATGTGATGTAAAGGAGAGGTGCAAGCATAGTAGGCGTCTCAGATTCACAGGAGGGAGCCTATGCTTCTGTTTGGAAGACTCATGAAAGGCATTTAGCAAAGGCATTTTAAAAAAAACTTGCCTAGCTCTTGAAAGACAGATAAGTTTCCTTTACGGTAAAACTGGGGGAAATGATTTCCAGGTTGGAGAAATGGAATGGGCAAAGATCTACTTCAGGAAGGTGGGTTCAAGGTACACTTAGGGGAAAAACCGAAAACAACAGATGATGTAGAGCATCAAGGAGAGGTGGAGGGGGTAAAGCCAGAAGAGTAAGTTGGTCCATATTTTATGTCCTTGCCCAACTAATTTCTATATTTTTGTGACTTTACAAATATCTATGAAAAAATTTGTGAAGTTATTATATACATAAGTGTACACACACACACACACACACATAAAAACTTACATATAACAGCTGGGCATTTGCAGTTAGAACCCTATGGTAATTATTCTGCAACAAACTTAGAAAGGTCACATTCCTGCCCTTTGTACCTCCTAAATGCCAGCTTTAGCTTTGAAAAAGTGTATAGGAAATGAGACAGGAAAAAGACTGCATTCTACACTCATATTTTTCACATTATTGACAGCAAAAAATGGAAAGGCAAAAGGAGGGAACTAACATTACTGGGTATCTGCTGTATACCAACCACTTTCCCAGTGCTCTAACTCCATCTTCAGGACACTATCATGAGGGAGACACTGTCCTTCCCATTTTACTAAGCTGAAAAGTGAGATTCAGGAAGAGTGTTCTCTTGTGAATCAGAGACAAAAACAGGTGGAGGAAAGGTTTGAACTTTGGTTTCTCTGGCTCTTTCTACAATGCTGTGAATTTTGCCTCAGTTCAAAAGTGGTGGGAGGAATTGTTGGTGGGAGTGTAGAATGGTGCAACCATGGTGGAAATCAGTGTGGAGATTCCCCCAAAAACTAGGATTAGAAGCCCTATTTGACCCAGCTATTCCCCTGCTGGGCATCTTCTTGAAAGAATTAAAAGCATCATACCACAGTAATATATGTGCACCCATGTTTATAGTGGCACAGTTTGTAATAGCTAAATCTTGGAAACAACCCAAATGTCTGTCAACTGGTGACTGGATAAAGAAGATATGTGTGTTTTGGTTTTTTTTTTTAATAAAATGAGTACTACTCAGCTACAAAGAATGATAAACTAGAGACATTTATAGCTAAATAGATGCATATTGGACCAGGGATTTAGCTCAGCAGCACAGTGCCTGCCTGGCAAGTGTGAGATCCTGAGTTCCATCCCCAGTACCAAAAAACAAAAACAAAAACAAACAAACAAAACCAACAAACAAAAAAACCAAAGCAGATATAAATGGATGTATATCAAGGCCATGCTCTTAAGTGAAATAAATAGGACACACGTGTAAATACCAAATTGTCTCTCTGGTATGAGAAACTGAAAATGCAAATGAGGACCAAAATGTATAACAGATAATGTGAAATAGAAAGCAAAGATTCAAAGGGGAAGGGGAAGTAGAGGGGGTGGGGAAAAGGAAAATAGGGGAAAGAAAAAACATATGAGGAAAGAAGGAAAAAACCAGAAACAAAGTTTTTGTAAAAAGGGAGGGATGGAGGGGTGAAAGGGAAGGAAGGGGAATGGGAAAAAAACAAGAATTAAGATATATGATGCACAGGTACAAATTCCCAATGATGAATGGGATCCTAATATATACCTCAAATGTACCAATAAAGTTAATTTAAAAAAAGTGGTGGGAGGAGATGTGAACTTGGGCAGTCCGGCTCTGGAGCCTGCACTCTTCTTAATCTTGGTACTCTCTCCTCCAAAGTTGAGCAGAGCCTCTAGGCTTCAGCATTAGCAGGTGGTTTAGTAGTAGAGCTCCTAGGTCATCCCTGCACCATTTCTTGAATGGAACTTGCAGAGTCTGTAACAAACTAGCACTTGGGGAAATCCGTAGGAGGTAAGGGCTGACTTGTTGTTATACTTAAAAAAAAAAAGGCTATATAGTTAATGACGAATAACTTCAAGGGACAAATGTGGTAATTTCTGAGGAGCCACTTTATACTAATCCTGGCTACACCAGCCCCTCCCTGCACATAGGTCTGAACATTAACTACAGGCTCAACCACAAGATGAAAGAAGTGCCAGAAATTTCTATGGGAATCCGGGCTTTTTGGAATATGGGTGAAAATTTGCCTTTATCTAAGGCATTTTCATGAAAGTTACTTTTGCTATCAACAACACACACATGTTTATTTATTTTTAAGTCAAATAATATATTTCCTTTAGAAAACTGTCCAGTGTCAGAAGTCACTGAGAATGGATACTGTTTGGTGAGGCCGCCTTCTTTCCTCCTCTTCTTTTGCACTTTTCAAAGCTTCTTTGGAAATCAGAAGAAATCCCATTAGTAAGTCTGACTGTTATAGACCAACCAGAAAGCAGGCTGCCACAGCTTAGGTTTCTAAGAATTCCCGTGATCTTGATAGTCACATTGACAATAAAGCAGGGATGGTAGAGAAAGGGCCAGAAAGGATCTTGAAAGCAGCAGATTTGTCCAACCCACTGAATGTGTGCTCAGCCCCCACACACCCTCCTCCTTGCTGCCTCTTCAGAGCTTGCCCATGCTGTGCTTTGACTTGGTCCCAGAGTCAGCAGCACAAACCTCCCAATGTGATCAGCCACGTTCCTCTATCAGCTTTCTACAGGAGGTTATGGTATTTAATAACCTGAGAAAAGTCTGGACCACTCTTGAAACCTGGTGGTAAAATAAAGGTACAAGTGCCTGTGGGAGACAGGGTGGGGAGGAGCTGGCATTTCCCACAGGCGACTTAGTTCTTTGCTGAGCAGACTTTGAAGAGTTGCTTTAGGGAGAAGTATGGAAGGCTGATGAGGTAGGGGTGGTGTTTAACATCCACAGTCCTTTTCTACTTCTTAACTGCACAACAGTTTTAAAATTTTATTTGTTTATTTTATAAATGGTATTGGTCTTCTTGGGGTTTTTTTTCTAGTACTGGGGATTGAACCCAGGGCTACATCCCTAATCTTTTTATTATTATTACTTTTAAAAATTTTTAAATAGGGTCTTCCTAAGTTTTTCAGATGCCCAGGCTGGGCTTGAATTTGTGATCCTCCTGATGCAGCCTCCCAGAGTGGTGGGATTACAGGTTTTGTTGGTCTTACTGGGAATAAATCCATCCTCACAACTGGCACAACACCTGGATATTTTAGGCTGATCCAACAAGGCCAGCATAGTAGAAGTGTAAGAGTAAAGGTCTTGGAGTCAACTGGCTGATTCTGTCATGTAGTGGCCCTGAGACTCTGTGACCATGCAGGAATGGCCTCCTGAGTGTGAGTGTTGCCTCAAGAATCTTCCTTCTCCTTTCTCAGGGAAGTTTGGTTTAGAACATCAAGGGCTGCTCTAACTGGGAGAATTTCCCCCAGAAACATGAAAAAGAAAGAAAGTAAAAAGATTCCAGGAGGGAGAGAGGAAGAGGTATGAGAATAAAATGAACAGAGAAGAGGGCTGTGGGAGCCAGTAACATTCACAGACAAAGCACGGAAACCTCCTGAACATCTTCCCATTCTGTTAGGGGCCAGGCTCCTGGCACTCATTATTCAGAAGCTCTGAACAACTCCTTAGGGGGACCAATTTTGATAATGCAGCAGACTCTACTTTGCATTAGAAATCTGAGTCCAAGGGTATAACATGCAAGCTTGAAATCTTTTTCGAAGTTCTCATTCAGAGGATGCAGAGGATGACAAAACTACTCCTTCACCAATATTTCGGGGAACTAATGTATGGAATTTTCCTGCTTCCTGTACTGTCAAAATAAACTAAATTCATAAACTTAATGCATCCAAATGGCAGAAAAATGGTTTCCAAATATTCTAATTCAGGGTTTCCTTTCTCTTCAACTTTGGGGAACTGCTAAAATAGCTATTTCAAGGTCCAAAGGGGTAGGGGTAGTGGGAGGGGCAGGGGAAAGGAAAGAAGGGAAAGGAAAAATGATGAGAAATGGAAAAAATGGAAATAAAGTCTTTGTAAATAGGGAAGGGTGGAGGGCGTGAAGGGAGGGCTAGGAATGGGGAAAAAATAAGAACCAAGATGCATTATGTAAAGGTACAATTCCCAATGAGAAATGTAATTGTGTTGTATACCTACAATGTACCAATAAAAGAATTTACTAAAAAAAAAAAATACCTATTTCAAAATACTCAGCTGGTACCAATGTGCAAAGAAGTTAGTTCAAAACATGAAGAAATTCTCATTTGTGTGAGCCCACTGTGTACATGGGAGTCACTCTAGGGGAACCGATTAACTAAAAGCCTGGAAAAGAACTCCTAGAATGTAATTAGGAATAGACCAACTTTCACTGAAGTCATAGCCCCTGTTGTTCATTCTGGTATAAGGTTTTCTCTCTCTGCTATGCTGCCCTCCAAATTATAGTCAAATTTTATTTTATGAGCCTGTAGTATTGATTAGTGAAGGTCAATATAAGCTTGGAGTAGGTAATGAGCAAATGGTTACTTCCTTCTTACCCTTCCGAACCTACTCTCCACCTCTATGACCAAATCCCATCAGAAGAGGATTCTTTGCTGATACACTGTAATGCTGAATGTACCTGGAAGGGGGGACATACCCTTTTCCTGAGGTTCTTCCCATCATGCCACGTGTAGGAGGAGCTGCTGGAGTACTCACTGCAGGTGCTGGAAAGAGACAATTCACTGCTGCTGTAGCTGTTTCGAGGACAGAGATGACTGGGAACAACAACCCCCAAGCCAGGGCATCTCAAGGTAGGGGTTCCTGATTTTGCATTCAGTTGCTGTTTCTGAAAAAGCAAGACAGCCATGAGCAAGGGCTTGGCTCAGGGAAAAATAAATACCAACTAAACCTTACAGTGAGTTAGGAGGGAATACAGTAGAGTGGTTAGAACAACAGATGTTGGAGTCAGACAGACCACAGGCTCAAATCCTGAATCTGCCTCTTGCTGTATGAGCACAGGGAAATTATTTAACTCTTATGGACACATATTCATTTAAAAAGGGAATAATGACAATATCATATATCTTTACTATGGATGTTAAAAGGATTAAATGAAGTTCTGCATGTGAAGCCCACAGCACCATGTCTGGCCTTCAGCATGTGCTGAATCACTGCCAGCTACCATCACTATTAGGCAAAAGTACCACTCTGGTGTTTTCCAATTTTTATCCAGTGATCCTGGTATTCAGATCAATACCAAAACATGATTAGAGGGCTGGGGGCGTAGCTCAATGGTAGGCCACTTGCCTAGGAGCTGTGAAGCCCTGAGTTCAATCCCCAACAGACCAAAACAAAACAAAACAAAACACCATAAAATGACTTGAATGCTATAAATGGATGACAGAGCAGCATCCTCATAGCAGCTGAGATCAGGCTAACCTACTGCCACTAAATATGTGATCCTGAGTTAATTTCCATGGACCTTAATGTTTCCATTTGTAGAATGGGGCAGCTCTACTGGATTACTCCTAGAGTTCCCTCAGACTCTGATGATGTCACTCTAGGCCACTGAACACCCATGCACGTCTGTGCCACCTTCTGAGAAGCCATGCCCAATAGACAACAAACTTACACATCGTGAGTCTCTGCTGTAAAAGATAACCAGACTTTTCCCATCCACTTGGCTGCCTGAGTGACAAAAATCCAACATCTAACAGAACTGCATCCCATGCAGTAGGTCCTAGCTGTTAGAATTCTAGTGGGTCAGCATAAGGCGAGGGTGACAAATAAGTTGTAAACACCCAAGCACAAGCACATCTTGACAGCTGCATTATAGGCCCCTCATGTAACAGATGAAGCTCCACAAACTGAGCAGGCTAAATTAATTTAACATCCCAACCACTGAGAATAGAATCTATTACGGTCTAATTCCAGCCTATCTATATAAAGTTTGTCTCAGAAACTCTTTGATGGGGAGCCATCTGTCTTTATGTCACTTGCACAAGAACAAAGCCTCTTTCTTATGCAATTTATTTAATCTTTATGGGTGCCTTTAGTGCCTGAGTACTTATCACCGTTTTCCAAATGCAATTCCAACTGACGGTGACTAAACATCAACTTGGAGAGGAAGGTAATGAGGATATGAGAGTTCTTGTGGTAAGTATTAAACCCCTACATAAGTACAAAGGGCATGTTTAATTTGCTCTTTAATCAACATCCATAATGCTCGATAATGTTAGATTTCATCTGCCTTACTATCAATACTTTATTTTTGCTGCATAACAATTTAGTTAAGTGATCTAGAAAATACCAAGAATTTTGACTACCCTATTTTCTCCCTCAAAATTTGGTTCTAAATATCAATGAAAAGAGAAACGTGTCTTAAAATCCAGCTTTCACTGGTTTATATTGATTTATGCCCTTGTTTATTGCCAGATATAACTTAATTAAGGGAGTTCATATTTGTATCTCAGCAGATGCCCACAGCCAATGGCTGCATCTTACAGGAGCAGATGGGATTTAAGACTTGCTATTGCACACATCTAGAATGCACCCTGAACAAACTTTAAGAAATATCACCTTAGCCTCACTTCTACTTGTATGCTTTCCAGTGTCTCCATCCCATTTCTTCATATTTTGTTTGAATAATTAGGTTCATGGTTGTTCTTCAGGGCTGCTTCTGCTCTATTAGATATGTTCACTCTCCAGAGAGAAACTGCATCTGTGTCCTGCCAGGTGACCCAGAGTTAAATGCCTTTGATGTTTTTTTCATTCTCTGCTCCACTTTTAGTGACAATTTACATTCTTCTCCCATGGAACTGAAGTCTGTAAAGGATTCTCTCTGTCTTTCACACCTGTCCTATCCCAGGATCCTCATCTATCAAATTATACTTATTTTTAAGACTAAACTCAATTCCCAGGTCTCTTTAAATGCATAAACACCCTTGCCCAGTCATCGGTTATGTGTGTATCCCTGGAGAGTGGGTGGATCAAAGTGACAGGAAATTAAGACTCAGAAGATAGGTTGAGGCAAGAAGGAACTGCTGGCTCTGAACTCAGCCTTCAATTTGAGGCAGATGTGATGGAAGAGCCTTCCATGAGGTGGGGCAAGCCTGTCAATGTCATGTGAGACAGGTGTGGAATAGTTAAGCAGAGTCATGCCTTCTAAGACATGTTTTTCACATTTTTTCATGTGCATACGAGTGAGCACCCAGAGATCCTGTTAAAATTCTTATAATGTAGGGGCCGAGGATTTAGCTCACTGGTTCCACCACTTGCCTCACAAGCAAAAGGTCCTGAGTTTGAGCCTTGGTACCAAAAAAAAATATGATATTGTATTTCTCAGTAATTCTGAAGCAGGACCTGAGATACATGCAGTAATTTTTTTTTTTTTTTGGTACCGGGGAATCATACTCCGGTCCTTGCGCTTGCGCAGCAGGTGGTGAAACCACCGAGCTAAATCCCTGGCCACATGTAGTATTTTTAAAAAGTGCTTAGGTGTTTTGATGTTGCTAGTCTGTGGCCCATCCTTTGAAAGCAAGGTTCTAGGACAAGTTAGGAGAGAGGTCAGTCTCCTGTGTGGATTCCTTGGCAGCATACTGTGCCTTCTCACGGTCTGATCAGAGCAGTGCTGAGCAGAGGAGCGGACAGCTGAGCCCACGCATGGGCCAGTGAGCTGAGGGAAAGGTGAGTGTATGTGAGTGGCATGGTTACTAAATAATTTCTCACAAAGAGGAAGAAGGGACTACTCTTCCCCAAGGGAAATTCTCCCACTTTGGACATTTGAGAATAGAATAGAACCAGAATAGAAGCCCTGACATATCCTCACTTCTGTGTGTGAGCTCTTTTTTCCAGCAGTTTCTGTCATCAGCAGGGTCATTATGTAGGATTATCTACTCTGGTGAATAGCTGTTCTGTGGTTGAGTGCTCGAGGTCCAAGGCCATTTATGAAGTTTAAATCCTGCCTCTTCTACTTGTTAGATCTTTAACTGTAGGAAAAATTACTTAATGCTTCTGTGTTTTAGTTTAGTTCTTTGTAAATAAAGATAAAGAAAACACCTACTACATAAGATAATTGTGAAGATGGAATTATCCCTGGCATACGCTTAGGAACTCCTAAGTGTTGTGGGCATTAAACACGCATGCGCACACACAAACACACACACAATGGGTCTTGGCTTTTCAGCTAAACCATAGTTTCATAGTCTCTCTAAAGGACCTGTTTTATCATTCTTAATGTCCCCTCATTATCTAGTACCTTGTACGTAAGTGGACAAATGGCTGTATCGGGCAATCAGAAGAAATGGGTGTACTTTGTTCTCTGGAAGTTCTAAAGAGACTCACTTGTAGACAACTTTTTCATTTACCATTTCCAATTTTACCATGTTTTGCTGTGGCTGTGGCTTGATGCCACATATTAAAAGAGAACAGAAATGGGTTAAAGCAACAGAGATCTTCTAGCCCAATGCTATTAGCAGGCACTGTGCTATACACATTTCAGTTGCTACCTCATGTCCTTCTAACCACAACTTTCTAGAGCAGAAAAGAAACACCCTTATCCTCATTTTCTACATGGGAAATTGGAGGCATTGAGAATTTGATACCTTGCCTGGGGTCACTCAGCCAATATAACATTCGAATGCCAGGCCAAAGACCCAGCCATCTTACTCTAATGCCAAGTAAGGCCCCTGACAGCCAGCAGAACTGCCAGAAATACATAGAACACTCAAGTCCCAATGAATACTGCTGTCAGTAGCAAGAGATAATGATTATTCTTAAAATTCTATGTTGAAAAGTGCATATTGGCTTCCATTGCAACATTATCTTAATTACGTTAGTCTAATTGGCAAAATCCATCCTCTTAGCCCTATACAAAGCATCCTTTTTCTGATGTGTATTTTAGATTACCACCCTGAATAACTCATATGCTTTAATATTCACATTGTGATAAATGTAAAATAAAACCTACAATTTTAGTTAAAAAAATAGAGAGGTAGAGAATGAAGCCAAGAGTTTCTTGAATAAAAATTGCACATTTAAAAGATTTCTGACCTCAAGGCCATATTATAAATTAGACACCATTAGGTCTCTATGTATGTTTTAAGTGACAGCAGTCCCCTGAAATGTAATTCCAATTTAACTTAAGAATGTTTACCTTTGATATAGAATAGCTTATCTAAAACTGACAAAATAACATAGTAAAATAAAAATCCAGTTATCTACAAATGTTCATGTCATTTTCTTTAAGTATTTATATGGCTGTGGTGATTTTTCAAGTTACTCATTTTATGTCAATGAGACTTAAAAGCCATGCTGGTTAGAGTTTTGCCAAATAAGCACAAAGCTAACCGCAGCTAAAGAAAAAAAAAAACGCAGAGCCCATGAATTTTTAAAAGTTCATACATAATATATCATAAAAGTGGGATGAATAATATGGGACATGGGCTTTAATAAAAAGCTCCTTGACTATTTCTCAGACACTCTGAGATGTAATCAATACCCAAAAAGGTATCTTGGGGACAAAGGCAAGATTTATGACATTTTGCCAAGAGTGACACTTTCTGCTTACTATATCAGCAGGAGGACATGATATTGAATTTCAGAGAACACAAGAAAGGAAGGTATTTTTATCTGTCTGACAAAGCTTCAAGGATGCACTTTATGGTTCATTTGTGACATCATATTTGATGGGAAGAAAATAACAACCTAAGCAAGGCTCTGAAGGCGACTGGGAAACTCACGTGCAGCTCCACATCTGCTTGTGACTGCGTCAGACTCTGGCTTCTTCCCATGTCTGAGAGCAAGTCCCCAGATGAAAGGTCTAAGATATGTAAGTGAAGTTTCTAGGTAAAACCAAGCAGAAATGTGGAAGAGCAATACTTTAATTGTTTCAAAATCCTGCTTGGGGGCCAGGGATTTAGCTCAGTGGCACTGTGCCTACCTCGCAAGCACAAGGTGCTAAGTTCGATCCCTAGTACCAAAGGTAGGAAAAAAATACTGCTCGGAACAGCTAAATGTCTAAAGAGTTGACATTTCTAGATTAGAGAATACATGTCCTAGTTCAAACAAGTTTCTAGTTTACCAGTGTTCCACATATATGTACATATGCAAATTAAATTTTAAAAACAGTAATCACGCTTTTGTAGTCTGTTAGTCTGCCTTAGAAAATAAGCAGTAGGAAAAATAAATTGTTACGGCTTGTGCTTAGATGTCCCCCCAACTCCTCATGGAGTCATAGGTGGGGTTTTTTCAGAGGTGGCTGAATCTAGAGTGTGTGATGCTGGAATTGATTCACAGTGCAATGCTAGGATCAAGGGCATTAGGATTAAAGATGTAAGTGCTACCAACCCTGAGTAGCCTGGATAAGATATAAGGGATAGAAAGAGATGTGATTGTTCCTTGTTGCTTTGCTACCTTCTGCCCACCATGAACCATTTCTCCTCTGTGTTGCCATCCTGCCTTGGAGCCAGTAGACTTCTGGACTGAAATTTCTACAAACTGTGAGCTAAATAAACCTTTTCTCCTTTAACTCTGGGTGTCAGGTATTTTGTCTCAGTAGGTAGAAAAGTAACCAAGACAGAATTAGTAGATGGAAGATTAAGTAGTAAGAAATATGTGACTACTGACTACTGTGAAAATTAACTTTTGATATTCACAAAAAAACTAATCACCAAGTTAACCTAATGATGTTAAACAGTGGTTAAAATATGAACAAATAACCATAAAAGTGACCTTATTTCTAAATAGTACTGATCTTGTATAATCTTCCCTTGGATGCATTTTAACTCAAAGTCATTAGTGTCATCTGTTAGGAACAATTAATGTGAATAGAAAATAATTGCATCAGGGATCTGGGGACATGGAGAATTTTGTGCATTAATATTTATGTGCTATTCAACTATACTGAATTCTTTATCTCAGCTTTTTTTGGGAGTCCTGCTAAACCAGGGACATTTCACTATATCCTCATTCTTTATCCTAATTACTAAGGTGTGTCTGTGGACATTAAATTTGATCTGTTTAATTACAAATACAATAAAATTTGAGACTTGTGTGTAACATTTCTGCTAGGCTGTTGACATTTGTAAAATGGCACTTGTACCCTGGTTTGTGTTGGTTACAACTTTTGTGACTTCAGACACTAAAAATCTAATCAAGTAGGAAAGTAGTAGGGCTAAGCATGTCTCTCTCACCTCTGAAGTTTTTCCTACTTCTCGTCCATCATGGACAGACACTGCTGCACAGGGATGTTGAACCGAGAAACATTTTAGATTCTCTGCCACTATGTAATGTTAAGATCATCTTAGAGCTCAGGTTGCCTCACAGGTCACTGTGTCCCAGCAGATCACACTGAAGCAGGGAAGCCACACTAAAGTCACTTTTGTTCCCTACTTCACTCCCTTTAGGTTGAAATTATGTGGCAGCCCCGCATGCTTGGTTAGCTAGTCACCCCACAAACATTTATTCAGCACCTCCTGAATCATGGCACTGTAGCAGGGCTGTGGTCTATACTTTCATGGGGGTAAAGGTATTTTTTTCTATATTAGATGGACTAGTTCTCCTTATCAGTGGAGCTTCAAAATTCACTGCTTGCTTCACCTCACACCTATACCATTGCTTCTCTCAAGCCATGTGCTTTTGCAGAGACTTTCACAAAACTGGAATAAATCCTACAGTGGCTGAACATCGCTTTGCAAATTCAAAGCTCTTCAACAGAGCTGAGAATGCAATAGGTTTAATTTTTCTGGACAACTTTTACATTCTTATTTCAAGAATCTGAGTTTCCTGAGACAAATACAGACTTTCTCTCATGGTTTAATACAAGACCACTCACTGTGTATTATATTCAGTAAGCACCCAATGAATGCTTATTGCAATCTATAAGGAAAAAGATATATTCTGATTTTTCTCAGCAGAATACAGGTTTTAAAGATTGAGAAAGTGCCAAAGGAATTATAATGTTTTAAGACCTAAGAACGCATTTATCAATATGCAAATGGAAGTAGTTATGGGAAATGACATTCAACAAAAGAATGATGATTTTGAGTGGTATGTCATGTGATCTGGGGGAAGAGTCTTCTATAGATTAGATATCAGACTTCTTACTCCGTTCATGATTGTACTTCACTGCTTCTTTTCAGATATATGATGTCACCATTTCACTTGCTGCATGAATATATGCATGCAAAAACCTACCCTCCTAAAGGATGTTATGCTTCACTGTTTTTTATCCAACTGGTCAGTTCCCTCCCTTGAAATAAGAAAGGTCATGCCAGGCATGGTGGCTCATGGCTGTAGTCCATGATATGTGGTAGGCTGAGATAGGAGGATTTCAAGTTTGAGGCAGTATGAATAACTCAGTGAGACTCTGGTTCAAAATAAAAAGGGCTGGGAGTATAGCTCAACACTACTGGGTTTAGTCCCCTGCAGGATGGAGGAAACAAAACAAAAGGAAAAGTCTGTATAGAAGATGGGGGAGGTGGTATGGTATGTGAATACTCTCCCTTCACACAGCTTCTCTTGAATAGCCACAAGCCCATAAATGCTGTACTCTTATAAGAACTTTTTTAAAAGGCTTATAGTTTCACATATTTATATAAAAATATAATACATTCTCACAAAAAGACATATCTATGTACATATTTGTATAAGATTATTTTTCAAACTGGTATTATATTTTCTGTGGTTAAGTGTGATGTCAGTGAAAAGTAGGTATATTTCATAAATTCAAGTAAAGTCACTATCAGAAAGAGTAAACAATCCCATAAGATCTCTTATGATTCCTTAAGATGTGTCCACCTGCTGAGAGGGCAAATTCTCTATCATACGCCTATTTACAGTTCATATATGCTGTTTTAGTCCATCTGGATAAAATACTTCACCTGAACTACTGTAAACTTCTTTTTCTTTAACCTACAAATCCAGAAGAATCCTGGATACAGACACATTTTGCTTGAGATGGGAAAGAAAGTAATACCAATTAATAAGGGTTTGAAGTTGGCCTTATGGCATCTGTTGGATGATTTCAGTAACTGGGCTTCCATTTGATTTCAGAAACATTCTTAACCTCATATATCTCTAAACCAGAAGTAAGTGAGAGGTCATTTTGCTCAAATGCTTCCTTCCATGGTGACAGTCTCATCCCTGCCTGTCCAACTGGTTTGTCTCAGGAATGCACCCCTTTTCATTTGCTCAGAGTGGATGCATTCATCCATACTTTCATGACAAACTCATCTTGCTCCTTCACCTAATAAAACCTGCCCATTATTGAGGACAACATTAAAATGGTACATAGAAGGTCACCCAACCTCTCTAATCCAGGGAGAATTTCCTGTCCTGATTGGTTATGTTCTCTCCCCATTGGTCCTTTATCTAACATGCACCGTTACTGAACTGTTCCTCTTGTGGTTCTATTCTCCTATGGACTATCAGCTCCAACAGAACTCAGACCAGTCCTTACATTGTTGCATCATCCTTGTGCCAGGGCCTGACTAGGAGTCATGGAACTTCACCCCCTTTCTTTTTTGCACACAGGTGGACTTCACTTCCCGGCCTCCTTTGCAGTTAGGGGTGACCAGGTGATGTGGTTGGCTCTAGCCCACAGAGTGTGAGCAAAAGTGATGTCTGCTTTTCTCACCTGATTAGGGACATATCCCACATGCATCTCTGTGCTCTTTTCCTCCCACTGGCTCCATGCAGACAACGCAGCACAGCAACCTTGGGAGCCAAATGTCCAAGATAGAGCCAACTAGGTGAAGAGAATTTGAATTCCCGAATCACCAACTGAAAGAGAGCCGCTCTGGGGCCGGAAATAACACTTTAGGATTTTACACAAGGAAGGAATCAATTTACACTGAGTTTCAGCCACGATTCATTTGGGGTTTGTCATCATAGCTAACACTGACCTGGCTGATATTGCTCACTTCTGAGAGCACTCTGCACACACTTACACATGCATATCTAATGGCTGTCAGTAAATGATGTGATTTCTTGCACTGATGATCTCAGTTTTGTGGAGATGAGGCTGACTTTTTCACTACACATAAGATCAAGTGTAGGGAGGGTTCCTGAAGAACTGTTCTCTAGTGGAATCCATCACAAAGATTCACCCTTTAGACTGGTATAAAAAGCTTTGAAGATCTGGTAATGTCATGGGACCAGAGCCCAAGCCACACAGTGGGTCAGTCCTAGCTGAGGGTAAACTTGTCCTTATCAGCCAGCTCCATGTTCTTTGTACAGCTCTGTATCTGTAAGATCAGGCAGAGACTTACTCCTTTCCAAAGACTATGTCAAGGACAGGCTGTCATTCATCTGGTGGGATAAAGGTGAAATGGCCCCTTCAGAGTGGCAGTGGCTGATTCTGCAGCTTGAGTGTTAATGACAGCAGCAGGGATTGGAGACCAAGGTGTGCTTGAGCCTTTTGGAACTGGCTGGAGGATTTGAGTTTTCCATTATGTTCCTTTCCTTACCAAGATGCAGTTCCTCAGATGCTCAGTGATGGCTTGTTGTATTTAATAGAATTCTGCCCCTTGGTTTTGACTCAGTATTTGATGATGTCTTAAAGTCAGTGATTATCCAGGTCAGGAAGACACTGAGGCCTGATTTTTGGTGCAAGGTGAGATGAAAAAGAAGATCTTCATCTAGAAGTCTGGGGAGCATGGAAAAACATGCTATACAAAATAAACAGGGTAATAAGCAACTTTTGTACTTGCTGATGTGCTTCTAATGTTTGAAAAGGAATGTAAGAATTTTTCTATATCAGGTGTTCATATATTCTTAGGTCAGCTTTAGGACAAAACAAAAAGGGACAGAAAAGGATCATTTAACCATAGCTCCTTTCTCTTCATTCACAATTCTTGAGGAAGTTAATGTAGTCCCATAATCATTCATGCAATTATTATCTCCTCTAATTATTAAAAGTGAAATACAGTGCTACTTTGATTCACAAATTTAAATCTTTCCATGATTTTGGTTGCAAACCAAATTGGACAAGAACCAAGTTCAATGATTAGGTTCCATGTTGACCTTATGGGGAAATTTGATTCATTCAACTAGGTTTGCCATCAGAATTGAGAAAAGAATTAAGTTCATGAACAGAGGTACTCCTGTATCTGTACAAAAAGAAAGTTAAGATTAAGCATGGCATACGTCTAACTAATGGACTTCACCAGCATGGCATCTTAGGTTCCACAAAAGAGAGCAGTGGTGAATGAAAATTTTTAATCTAAACTCTTTCTATCTTCTCGATGTACTTAACCTTGGTACATAGTGAAACTATCCCAAACTTTATTGAAGTACTCTTATATTCATCAGAGTTTCATTTTCCCCTCTGTGGAAAAAAAATCAGTTGAAGGGGGTGGTTTCTAGGGCCATTTCTTGATTTGCTGTAATATTCACAAGGTGAGAAAGTCTCTTCTTGCCATATGATTGGTGCTAAAGCTTCTTTACCTATCACTGTTCCCTGAGTTCTATTCTCAGTATACTCTATTCACTGGAAGGTATTTTTATATTCTCAGAAGTTTCAAGGTCAGAAACATAGAAGCTTTTCTTGGAATCTGCATTCTTGCCACCATTATCTTCATTCAACACCCGAGCCAAGAGAAGAGATGCCAGCAGCTGTTACTGGTCCCTCCTGTCTCAGTGAACACTCCTATCTCAGTGAACACTCCTATCTGATTCTGCCCACTGTCTCTCTGAACTCTGCTGATCTCCACTGTCTTGGCTGGCTGCCCATTTGGAGTTGGCCTTGTTTAGAGACCATCCTCTTTTACACCTTCTGGCTTAGACTTTGGGCTGATTTCTTGGATGAATAGCTCACTGTTTTTGTTGTTGTTGTTGTTGTTTTCAGCTCTAAATTAATGTCTTCACTTCAGGGCCAATCCTGCCTCATAGTTTACAAAAAGGTTCCTAAGACCCCATTTCTGTTCCACAACTCAATTCTAGGCTAGCCATCGGTCCAGTGCTCCATTCCCTTTAATCCCACAATAAGGGAGCAAACCTGGGAGGGTTCTTTTGACATTCCCTAAGCATCTTTTGATATTACTAACTTCCTATGCTTTCCTGGAATTTTCTTTCTGGATATCCTCTGTTATGGGGACAGAAGATATCTGTGGCAGGTTTAGTGCATGTGTAAGAGAAGTGTCTTAAATACTTCTTTGAATCACACATAGCCAGGTGAATAAGCTTTGTTCCTTCTGTTGGACGCTAACTCAGTTTTTATATGCATGTGTAAGATTTGCCAAAAGTTAAGTTCAAGGAAATCTCCCAAAATAGTTCAGTCTGATAAATATGACTTCTCTGTATGGAAGCTTTCATCATCAAATTGTGTTAAAAACAAGTTTTGCCTTACTCAAATACTAGGCTAACATTTTTGCCATACTCAGAAAAGAGATTTTCATCAGCCCTTCAAAAATCCATCAAGAGTGATTGTGGGAGATTCCCTAGGTTCACATTTCATAGGGTTTCATTTTAATCCATTAAGAATTTATTATAAAACTGAGTATTACATAACTGGATATTATATAACCGAGTATTAGATGGTCATTTCTTGGATTCACAAAAATTTGAGCCTAGAACAAAATCTTTTTGGATAAACACTGATATTTAATTAATCATGGTACTATTTCCATTTTGGGATACAAAGATAAAACACAATATCTGCATCCAGCCATCCTGCTGACTGGATACAAAGAGTGTGTTTCAAATGTTCTTCTAGAAGACCTTTAAGGAATATATCCATCATTCGATCTCACTTTGGATTCTGAAAATTTTATAACTAATTTTTAAGCCATCTACAATAGTCCTTCCTGAAATTATTTTTCCCTGACAACTTTTTAACTTGACTTGCATATCAATCTTTAGGTGCCTTGAGAGTATTCTGTTTTGCTCTGGATGGTGCCTCGGCAAATGACATGGTTCTATATCTTCTTTACTACTTCTCGGAGATCCAAGGTTATAAAATGGTTTTGAAAACAATTATTTCATACCTGTATTTGAAACCTTATTCAAGGGTCCCTGCTACCATGACAACCTGATTATCTAGTGGGTGCCTCTGGGAGGAACATTTGGTTTAGTGACTAGGAAGTTTTTTCGAGGTCTCTCCAAAGTAGACTTTTGACTATAGCATCTTAAATCTATTCTATCTGCCGCAATTCCATTAAGAGTGCCCAGAGGACCACACAGTGAGGACCCATGGGAAGATGGATGTGGATGAAAACTACAGACTGTCCCTTGGGAGCCTCCACTCTAATTAGTACAAAAAGAAGCATTTATGAAGCAACTACTGTGTACAGAATCCTGACTATGAAACGAGAGATGCAAGGAAGCTCATTAGTAGAGTTTATGAGGTCAACAAGGAACCCTAATCCACACAGGAGAGTACAATGTAAGAATGCTTAAGGCAGAACATGCAAAAGAGTTCATGGTAGAGTAATGGTGATGGGCGGGGGAGGGGATGGGAGTTTGTGCGTTAATAGCACAATGAAAAGTATGTAAGAGTCTGTACAATAACTGTGCGTATAACAGAGATGGTGACCTCACTAAAAAGTCCCCAAATCTCTTGGTTTGAAGTCATTACACAAAATGGAAAAAAAAATTCAAAGTAGTTTAGATACAGTACACTAGCAAAGTGGGAGAACGGTAAGAAATTGGATGTAGGAGTAGGCTTCCACAGCAGGACAGTCAGACCTGCTGTCAGGTGGAGAGCCACCTTGCAAGAGTGACTCAGGCTCTCTTGCTGTTCTCAAAGGCTCTGAAACTTCCCTTTTGTCTTTTTCTAAGACTCTGATCAAAGGGAGGAAGTGAGTCAGCACAGCCCAAGCCTATTCTGGGATCTAAGAGATACAGAAGTGTCTGGAAATTTCCATTTTTATCACTAATTACTTTAACAGGTACTTTAATAAGTGCTTTTCAATTGCCCCTGCTGTTTTGTAAAATTATCTTCACTGCTTTTTACATCTTTAATCAAGGTTTAGTTTTTTTAATAATCCTGCCTTATTGATTTTGCTTTTTTACATGTAGGGGAACAAATTTTCCATCTAATTTCACTGAACTATTTGAGGGGAAAACCAAAACACATCAAAATTCTAAGTTGACTTTATTTTTTTAGACCTGACTGAAAACTACACCAATGCCCACTGGAGTTCAATGTATCATTTATTAAGAAGAAATGAATTGTCTCTTCCTCTGTGGGGAAGGAGACACTGCATAAAGTTCCTTCCCTAAACTTACCTCGTAAATCTTTACATTACTTTGTGGAAGAAGCTGTTATCTTAGTTTTTAGGGATTAAGAATGCAAGATGACAGAAGCTATGTAAGGTATACATGCACAGCTTCAAGGCTATATATACTCCAGGAAGTGGAAAAGCCTGGAATTTCCTCCCTGCTCTGCCTCCCTACTAGTCCAAACTCTTTATACCACACTCTTTGCTTTTCCCATGAAGGAAAGGAACTGATACCTTCAGTGGTATTTTTTTTTACAAAGCAACTCCTATAGAAGATACTATTTCTTAGTGCTAAGCCCATACTTTAGGGGTACTCTCAACAGATAAATTCAACAGTGTTGATTTTTTGGCTTAGATTCTTGACAGGCAGATAACTGAGAAATAATGATAATAATAACCTCAATAATAATAGCTATGAACATTTACTGAACTCTTTTTAGCCTAAGTATGTGTTTATGTATATTATCCTTTGAATCCTCATTGAGATCTACACTAAGGACTGTTATTAACATCTCTGTCTTACAGCTGAAGATACCGAAGACTAGACAGCTTAAAAAAGTCTTGCCTAAAATCATATAAGTAGTAGTTGAACCCCAAGCAGTCTGAATGGAGAATAAATACTCTTAATTTTACTCAATTAAATCTGGCTAATGATGGCCTGTAATAGATACTTTATTAAAATATCAATAAAATGGACTAACTAGAATTTAAAAGAAAAACCTCCAAATACAATAGGATATTTTTGCTTGCTAGACTCAAACATAATTCAATAATTTATTGAAAACAAAGTTTCCTCATTAATATTTCATTATTGTTTTTGTTGCTATTACGATTGGTATTGTTGGTGGTGTTTTCCTTCTTAAATGTCTACATCATTTCCAGGAAAACATAACTATGTCTATAAATCTGGACCTAATAGTAAAATAAAATTAAGCCAAATAACATAGAACACTTAGAGAACACTCACCACCATCACATGCCAGGTACTGGGTTATTTACATTATTTTTTTATGCAAGTCTTATGTTCATTTTATGAGGTAGAAAATATCATTATCGCCATTTTTCAGATGACAAAAATGAAGCACAAGGGCCGGATATTTAGCTCAGTGGTTCTACCACCTGCCTCACAAGCCCAAGGTCCTGAGTTCAATCCCCAGTACCAAAAAAAAAAAAAAAAAATGAAGCACAAGAAGATTAAGACTGTTCATGTCAAGGATTTGAAATTGGACATGGACTTTAGGGCTGTCCCTATGGCAACTCATTCTCTGCCACTATGCCAGGTTTGGACAGTGGAGCCCAAAGATGGCCAAACACGGTCCCTGTACCTTATGCTTCTGACAATCTGACCAGGGACCCTCAGTGTAGTATGCCATGTAAGACCTCAGCAAGGGCTCTAGCAGACTTAATCCTAAGGAAGCCACAGCTAAGGCTGAGCACAGTTAAGAGACCCTAAAAACAAGAAAGGATTACTCAGGTATGGAATCTATATCTTAGTCCCTTCAGCTGCCACAACAAAACACATAAACTGAGAGGATTATAAACTGTGGAACTTTAGTTCTGGAAACTAGGATGTTCGAGGCATTGGTCCAAGGCATTGTCAAGGCATTGGTAAATTTAGTGTCTGCTGGGGCCTGCTCTTTGGTCTACAGAGGGCACTTTCTCTTTGTGTCCTCAAAGGAAGAAAGGACAAGGCAGTTATCTGAGGCTTCTTTAATAAGGGCACTAATCCCATTCACGAGAACTCTATCCTCATGACCTAATCACCTTCCCAGTGTCATCCTCATGGGGGAGGGGGCAGAATTTCAACATAAATTACAGGACACAAATATTCAGACCATTGTGAGACACACACACACACACACACACAGATCTGATGGACAGAGCCTACACAAAAGTCTAGAGATAAGAGAATGAGCTATCTTTCTGCAAAAAGTTCAGCGAGAGCACAGAGGAGGATTTAAGGAGACAAATGGTGAGATAAACATCTTAGTGAACAGGAAGTGAAATCACACAGTGGGCAAGATAAGTGACACATCTATGATTTGAATCCACCATTGTCTAAAGTACATGCTTGCCCCTGTAGCCCTCTATCCATGCCACATTTTCCCCCAATGCTGAACCTGGCTATAAGTCTCCATCATCCTCTTATATCTACTGAAATAAAAGGTTTAGAAGAGATGTAGAGAGCCCCTGGGAGAAGGTGTGGACACAGTGGACACTCACACAGCTGTTATGCCCTCTTGGTGCACTTATTCCTAGAAGAGTGACAGGAGTTCCTATCCAGGGCCCTCAATTATGCTGCATGCTAGAACCATGCAAAGAACTGCCAGCTCTGAAGATCTGTAACTTCTAATGCTGAAGACACTTTATGTTTCCTTCTGCAACCCCAAAGGATTCCATATGTTATCCTGCAGCCACACTAAGATGGATGGAAAGAGGCTCAGATCAGCTAGTACTAGATCCAGTTAAAAAGCATGAGTTTTGGGGTCCCACTGCACAACAGGTTGACTATAGATAATGAATTTTGAATGTTTTCTCCAAAAAGCACTGATAAGCATTTGAGGAGACAGATATGCTCACCCTGCGCTGAAATTATACAATGTAATTTTGATGAATGATTTAAAACATCACAACATCCCACAAATATGTACAATTTTAAAGTGTCAATAAAAATATAGTCTATCATAAAAGATAAAAGGCGAGAGGAAAAACCCATATCCAGGCTCTCCTTTATTCTTGTGACTACAAAGAGCGGGCATTAAAATCAAAAGATTATCAGTTAACATGAGAAGAAAAACTCCAAGGAAGGGAAAAATGCCTTGTCAGAGTTTTGGAGAACCAAAAAAATTTCATGTAGAATTATTTATAAGATGGATGATTTCTTACATTATTAAAGAAAAGATTAGAACAGATGAAATTCAGAGTTTGGGCGATTACATAACCACTAGGAATTTCACAGGCTGTAAGATTCCCTCTCAAAGCACTTCACTGCAGGGGGTTGGGGGAAAGAAGGAACAGGGTTGATGAAAATGGCTTTTGTGATGTGCACTCATGTGCACGGTACTGCCCCATGTCCTGCTTTTAATAGGACAAGCTGCTGAAGACCCATTCATCTTACAACATTTGTGCAGATACATGATGTAAATACAGTTTCTGGCTGAATATTCAATGAAACTCACTGTTCACTTCCCTGGACAGTTACAACTGAGTTATGCATAATCAAGGTTTCAGGCTGATCACTTCAGTTTTCCTCATACCTTTGCTACTACAGATACGTATCACAGCTTTCCTATTGTTTCATCCCCAAAGAAGTTTTTTAAATCCACTGTTACTTTACCCCGTGGGGTATGAAATGCCTCACTGTATTATAAACAAGCAGTTGAAAATTGTTATTTATGTAGCTTCCTAATAGCAATTTGAAATATAGGGCATAAAATTACTAGCCTACAATGATATTCAATATTAACAGTGGGAAGGGTAATACGTAAAACAGACATTAAAGGATTAGTTGCAAAATACATTTAGCTAGGCTAAATCATTTCTTGGCAAGCAGCAGTTTCCAGCTATAACATAGGATGTGTCAAGTCAAGTGGATTTATTTTTATTTTTCTATTATTTGCTAAATATATTCTAAATTTAAGTTTAATTTTGTAGTTTTTTCCCAAGCATATAGGGGGAAAATGATGCAACACTATCTGAGATAGAAAAGATGCCAGGCTTTCAATTTAATACCACTCTGGTTTCCACAGCAAGGCCTCCATCAAGGTGGTTGTAAAGTCTCCACCATAACATTGGAGACAAAAGCACACGGACATGACCTTACAAAGATCTGCACACTAGATTAGGGAGCTGCCACTGCCACTGTTGCAGAACATTCACTAAAAAGGCAAATCCTTCACAAGACATACAAGAATGTTTGCAATGTTTTCATTTCAGAACCTGCAAGCATACAATATTTTGTTCTCATTAAGAATGTCTATAGAGTTTGGTAAATACTGAATCTGTGAACCAGTCTCAAAGAAAGAAGGTTAAAAAAAAAGGGAAATTCGTAATCTTCTAGGGTGGAAATTGTAAAGTATTAAGCAGATATTTGATGCATAAATATAAATAACATAATCTCTCTATTTTCTTCTGAGACAGTTGCCAGTTACCATAATCCTAAAATTATTCCGTCTTCACAAATCCCTAAAGAGCTATTAATTTTCATAAACTGCTTTGACGGAAAGTTTCCTCAAAGATGCACAATAATCTTTCTCTCAGCTTTCCTTTCATTTTCTATCATGGGCAACATTTTCAATCTCAGAGAATACCAAAAGTGAATTCTTTTTAACCAAGGAATTGGTTATGGATCTATAAATAACAATTACAAAGAAATGAGTACTATAGAAAAAAGAAACTGCTCTTAGACTTATTTGAGCAGCTATGAGAAATTCACATTCCCAAGAAGTAATTATGATTATAAATCAAGATTTGCTTTGAACACTTGTTGGTAATCAGCTGGTTATAAAGACAATGTTTTTTTTTTCAGACCTTGGGTTGAAGACTATGCAAATATTTCTTCTCAAATGCATTATGCTAATAATTCTAGAGGCTATAAGACTAAAATCTCTCTTTTTTCAACTATTTGATGTGAGTTGGTAAATTTCTTCTCATAAGTCCATTTCTACTCATCAAAAACTGATGAAAAAAGATGACTTCTAACTCAAGTGCATAAAACTTTAGTCACTGTATAAAATGTGAACCACTTATTCAAAAAGCCATTGGTTGAGTCACAGAAGAGGTTACCCATTCCAGTGTGACACCAAACTCTACAAAGTCCGGGTTTGTAAATCATGGTCATATTCACTGCACTACCAAAGCACCCCAATTAAGTGGAATCTAAGAGCTCCAAATGCTTCATTAGTTGACACATTTAAAAACAAAGAAAATAATAATTAAGCATTCAGGATAAATCCTGGGCTCAGCTCTATAGATCAGCTACCCTCCTTATTTGTTATATCCATACCAGGAGGCAGGAGAGTGTGCACCCTGCCCTCGCAAAGTGTCATAATTTTGGGATTAAATCTTTATGTAATTAGGGCAAGTTATTTTTACACTTTGAGTTTTTGTTTCTTCTAGGGATAATAGCAGGGTTATTAACTCACAAGGGCTTAATGAAGACAAGGTTTAATCCAAAAGAAGGAAACCTTAAATTGCTATGGCTGAGATGAATTGGTTAAGGTACTTAGACCATATTAGATGCTTGAAAATCGTAGCTCTTTTCAGAACCAGGGACATAATTTATAGGGCTCAGTTCAGGAAGCCCTTTGCAAAGAAGATGTTAATAATTTCAAGATGGTAGCAGTAGAGAATCCAATCAAGAATAGAGCCCTCCTAATCCCCATGTGGGGTTGCACAAGTCAGACAATTATGAATCCAGTGCTAGCCATTACCTTATCTGGTTATCATTAGGTTCTGAATAATATTCCATAATCAATGGAAGATCTAGTTAATTCCCTTTGGTGAATTTACTGGGCTGAGCATAGACTTTTGAATTTTTAAATAATTTTCCAGTACCAGAGTAGCACATTTTATTGTTTTTTTAAATTGGTTTAGTCTCAGTTAATGACAGAGGTAAATGTGTGCCTGCCACCATATATTAAAAATAAGACCCCTTAAAGGGGGCTGGGGATTTAGCTCGGTGGTTCTGCCACCTGCCTTGCAAGCACAAGGTCCTGAGTTCAATCTGTGGTGCCAAAAAAAAAAAAGACCTATGGGCTGGGGATTTAGCTCATTTGCATCTCGCTTGCCTTGCAAGCGCAAGGTCCTGAGTTTGATCCCTGGTACTGGAAAAATTAAAGTAAATTAAATTAAAAAAACAAAAATAAGACTTTAAATAGTTTCTTAATATGAAGATCATTTCTACTGAAGAATTACCCTCTTGGTGACAAATTTCAGAAAATGTGAAGTCAATAGTAGGGTGCTCAGCTGAGGTAGAATACAAACAGGGAGGGAAAGGGACACAGTACTTCCAGGGATGTCAGTTTTGCCAATGCTAAATCACAATTATTTTACAAATCAGCATGTAAGAATCAGCTTACTCTAAGCTCTGCCTGCTTCAAAGTAATTCTTTCCAGTCCCCACAGGAGAACTGCACATGCTGTGGACAATAATCTTGCCTAGACAAGGAATATTCCAGGATTTCATCACCAAGGCCATTGGCTTCCCTCCCAAGATGCCCCAGTAGACATGAACAAAGCCAATTTCCTGTATTCAGTCTTCCCTCCACGCCCACCTGACATTCCTGTTCTGCTCTTGAGCAGCTCCACCTTCTGTAACACTCCCCAGTTTTCCTTATCTTGAAGTTGACTTAATGACATTTTTCTCATTGCCACCCATGGCCTCTGACATGACACAGAGTTAGGACCAGCTCTTAGTAAAAACTTCTGGCAGATAATCAATGTATGTGTATAAAACAGCAATTGAAGACTTGAGAGTTCAAACCCATATGACCTTTACTGACCAACCCCTGAGAACTGAGGTTTTTTTGCCACTGCAGTGTAAACATGGCCTCCCAAAGTTACAAATAGGAGCATTACCTTTTTTTTCTCACCCTCCTTGAACAGTAATGTCTAACCACAATTACTAAGTCTGATAACAACTGTTATTATACCACACGATACTGATAATACACATATTACATTATGAAAATCTTTGAATAGTTTCTCTCATATTCATTTTACCCAGGACCCAGATGGACTGTGTCATGAGGGACCAAAGTATCCTTTATGCTGTTGCTCAATCGAGTGATTGTGAGAGATTTACATTCCTTTTCACATTTACTTCTTGAATTTGTCGCTAGACTTCAGAATCATCTGGAGGAATTAGGTAGTTCTCAATATAATCCCATTATTGACATTTATGCTGATCGATGTTGGCTCTTACAGAATTGGAATCTGCAGATCAATTCCCTTATTAGATTCTTTCTCACTGCTGCCATAATCATTTTATCACATAGGCTGCTGCTATCAAATGCTGCTTTATCACTATGTAATGGGAAAAGTGAAATCAGTTTCTCTAGTACGTTACAAGAAATAAAAAGTTTTCCTGGTTGTAAATCTCACTTTTCTCAAGGCTTAAATTTCCTGATAATTACATTTATATAGAGGTTAATTTGAATGTATTTTCCTTTAAAACCATGCTGCACAGTAGAACCAATGTTAAATCCCAAGAGAAATGTTCACAATACTCCTTGAAATTATTTTTCCTTTTGTTTCAGAAAGCTTCAGATTTCAGAGTATAAAACAGGTACTAGTCACATGGTGACCATGGCTGGCAGCATAGGGCAGGTGGTAGTGTTAGTATCTCTAGTAGGTCCCACCTGAGCAGATGGCTCTGCATAAAACGAAGCAACAAACTCTCCAGACTGCCTCCAGCCCCACAGCTGGTGTAAGAGGGCCAGGAAAAAAACTGTAGTGTCTCCACAGGCTTCCCCCTACTCCTGGGAACACCATCCAGGGTCTATGTTCTATTAAGACAGTCAGGAATGACATCAAATATGAAGCATATTCTCCAAATATTTTCTAAAGATTAATATTAAATTCTGTATGGTAGGAATAATACAAATATTGTCTTTGTGTCTGTGCAGACATGCAATTTCTAGGAAATGGATAATACACATTCTAGGGGGTACTTAAGATCCCAAAGGTCATACATAGAGTTCAGGGCATTTGTGAATTTAAAGGGAAAAAATGCAATTTCTGTTTCACTAAACATGAACTAAAATTAGCACACCCTTCAATTAGACATGTTTGCATCAAACTACAGTGACATAAATTTTTGACATTGTTTCCAACAGAAACCACAGTCATTGTGTCATATTACAATGGAAAATATCTCAACATTTTGTTTATGTGCATCATTATTTAAAAACTATGCATCGCTTCTCGGCCTTTTGGCTAAGATCAAGTGTAAAAACTATGCACTGAACACACGTACTAGCATTTAAAAACTGTGTTAGACTTGCCTCTTTGAGTTTATGAAATGAAGCACCTATATTACTACATCATATATGTTTTTTCAGTGTTCAGTGTCTTGGTAATAGTACTTCAATATATAGTCAGCTCTCTGTATCGATGGGTCCTGAATCCACTGATTCAACCAACCATGGCTTAAAAATATTTGGGAAAAAAATTTATTCTGTACTGAACATGTATAGACTTTTTTTTCCTTTTCATTATTCCCTAAGCACCATAACAACTATTTACATAGTGTTTACATTGTATTAGGCATTACCAGTAATCTAGAGATGATTTGAAAGTGTACAGGAAAGTAGGTTATATGCAAATACTAAGGAACTTGAGCATCTGTGGATTTTGGTATCTGCAGGGAGTTTTGGAACCAATCCTTTGTGGATACCTAGGGACAAATGTAATTGGTGTCCTTTATAATCCTATGTCTTTTATTTTAAGCATTTAAAGGGATCAGTCTGGGAAAGGAAATACAGGCTTCTCTGGTCTGAAAAAATGGTCATATATCTCAATCACTTAGCTGCTCCCCACCCCCCACCTCATGTCACACATGGTATGCAAACTTCGATTGTGACACTGACTTTCCAAGTGGATGAACAAGGATGGGGAGATTTCAACCAATCTGAGACCTAGCATTTACCTGCAGAACCTGGAGGCACCAGCACAGTTCGGGTGAGGAATTTACGTTAATTTGAATCTTCAGTGGAGAAATAAATTAGCTTTCTTTTCATTGCCAAAGTAAGCACTATAGCTATGATTGTTATTATTGTTGTAATCTATGTTTTAATGCCATTTTAGCCCTGGGGTGGGCTCACAGAGAAACTACTTTCAAACCTCAAAAGGTCATTAAAACATGTACAGATGTCTGGAAAATTAATACTATTATCTAACTCTTAGCTTTTGCCTGTAGGAGGCAAAAAAGAGACAAAGGTTAAGATAAATATTAGAGATCAATACATGGTCATAAAGGAAAAAGCGGTCCTTCCTAGGACCATGGGTGGTGATGAGGGAGAAATCCAGCAGTGTTTTTCCAAAGACTTTCACATTAGATTTGTTGTTGTTAAAGTCATTCACGCAATTTGTTAAAAATTTAAAGACAGAATAGGGATGGGATAAAATGTTCAAGGAGAGAGAAAGAGATAATTTCCTGCCATCCTATTTCAGTTTGGATGTTCAAGGTCCCCAACTCTCAGAAGAGGAAGCACTCATTCACTTATATGATGGAACCAGAAATAGTCAAGGTTAATACTGAGCAAGTTAAAGACTCTGTTCAAAAGTGTTTTGCATTTTGAAAGACTTAAGCTACATTCTGCAAAATTCTCAGGGTAGGGAGATAGTCTCAGAGGAAGTTTCAATGCTTTATAAAGTTTCCAGAACCACAATTGAAGCTCTTCTCTTTCCAACAGTTTTTATTCGTAAACCAGGTAAGACTTGAAAACAAGACATATCTTTTTTCAATTCAGAGAATGGAAGCTTTAAGTTTTATTAAAGGATTTTTTTGCAGAAGGTTCTTCAATTTTGAAAGGGGACAGAGAAAGAAAAAGCTATAAAAGATATTTTTTGGCTATCTTTTTTCCAGATGGATGAAGGTGACCATTAGAAACACACTGGGAACCTATAAGAGGTTATTATATGGAAGTATTTCTTCAGATAGCATTTTATAAGAAAATCTGAAAGCATCTGTGGATTGTGGGCAATGTGCCCTTTTGAGTGGGAAGTTTTCCTTTTAAATTCAACAAGAAATACTTTAGTGAGGATCTCACCTAGCTTTCAAGATCAGAGTGACTCAAACATACAGGGTATCATTTTTCTCACAGCCTCAGTACAGAAATAGGTGGTCACTGACAATTTGGGGACGGTTTGTTAATACAACAGTACCTAGTATATCCCGGCTGATAGAGTGAGTGAACAAAAAAGTCAGCCAGGAAAACCAAGTGACCAAAATACTCTAAAGCAAGGTCAGAAATTAAAAATCTCTAAACCTCCTTTGGATGAGATACTTTCCTTTAAAAGAATAAATAATGATTATCTAAGGGTTCTATTCAGCTGCAAAAAAAAACACCCCAGAATAAACAAAAAGTACAAGAAAGCATGACTAACAATGACTTATGTTTATAATGGTTTATATTTTTCACACAGCAAATTGCTCAGGGTAAGAAGTCCAGGACAGGTATAGTGTTCATTGATGACACTGCATTACCAAACCATTCCCATCTTTCTGTTCTGCCATCTTTTATGTGGCACTCATCTAAGATGGTTACTGCATATCATGACATTGCTTCCACCTCCCAGGTTGAAAGAAGGGGTAAGAATGAAAGAAAAACAAGTGAAACTGTTCTTGATTGGGAAAGCAAAAACTTTCCCATAAATTTCCATGGCAGATTTGAGATTTCTATTTAAATCTACTGAGCCCAAGTATGTGGATATTCCCAGGAGAAAGCAGAGCTAAGAAACAATGTAGTTTCTGGCTTTGTAGTCTTTGAAGTAAAGGAAAGAAGGGAAAAGGACCTGAATAAGTCATGAATGCCACTTGTTAAATATGTTGAGCTCTCTTCTCCCTGGGAACATGTCCTCTGTTGGTTGCAGCCATGTGACTAGCTGGAGCCTATGAATTGTGAGTGGAATGCTTCAGATCACTGAATTTTCAGTGTTGAGGTGATATTTTCCTATTCCCCATTGAGCTTGCCTCTTTCTGGCTTGGTGACTGGCAATGATCCAGATGGTGGCTGGCCTAAGAAACATTTCCTGAGTGCCTGAGATACCCAAAGGTCCCCTGCTGAAGACAGATAGCATGAGCAAGATATAAATGTTTGGTTTTAAGCCATGGAGATTTTGTAATTGTTACCATGGCATCACCTACCCTCCCTATCCTGACTGGCCCAGAGTCCAGTGAAATAAGGAGCCAGTCCACAAGAAAAAAATAGTGTCAGAGAGGCCCATGTATTACAATAGAGATCTCTGAGCCAACAGTGATTTCAGTGGGGTGATATCCCGAAGCCAGCTTTCTCTACTTCAAGTACAGGTAAGTGGATTTTAATCATAATGTTATGGCCGTCCTTGTACTGCCCACAGGACACAGACAAATTATCCCTCTCTCCTGTGTCTCTACATAGGTGAGTGGCTAATGAAACATGATGTGTTCAAGGTAAGTCACCAAATTTAATGTGAACTTCCAGGATGACCATCTACAATAATTTAATGCATGATAATGAGGGATGGCATAGTTTCTGATAAGCCTAGTTAATGATATAGTTCACATCTCTTTTTTGCCCTTAGGAGGAAGGCAAAAAAGCTGTTGGGGAAGGGGAGGTGACTAAATTAAAGCATTAGTGGCCTCTTCAGTTACATTACATATCTGATTTTATCTCTAAATATAGCATTTCACATCCTCAGCAAAGTCAATAGGAATTAATTCAATAGTGACAGGCTTTTCCGTAAGGACCCCAAAGCTACTAGCATCAAAGCACTGTAACAGAGAGCAAGTCATATGGGAGAAGAAAGGAAACATTAGTAGAATTCAATACAAAGGAGGCATCTGCTTGACTAGCTGTTTCATTTTTCACTCTTGGTTGCATTTCATTCTAACTACTATCTCTGGCTTTATCATGGGATGGGAGAGGGAAGCCATATGGATTTATGACAGCAAAACGGTTGGTACCACAACAGATGGTAACAAGGAATCTTACACAACATACTTATGTGCTAAAAATCACTTAACATAACTTTAGTTAGGTACATCTGGCTAGAAATGCTCTAAGACCAGGGACAATAAATGGTTACAAGTGTAATTATTGATGTAATCCTTTCTAAAAAACCAGAGTCTCATTCTCACTTGCAAAGAGTGAGTCTGGAAAGAGTCTAGTCTTGCAAAGAGTCTAGTCTGGAAACAGCAATAAAAAAAACATGAAAGCATTATCACCTCATGCTATGCTTACATAGATATTTTTCAAATCCTCATTTAAAAGAACGAGACAACTTTCTTTCTCATGTAAAATCCAAGTATGGACTGTATTACACTACTTAAATGTGTATGCATATCTTTGTTTGTTATGTTAGTTTAGAGTATCAATTTTAAAGTAAAAAATAAACATTATATATTTAGGGACATTAATAACCACAGTTACGGCTATAATTCCTTTTACAGAATTCGATGGATTCCGACTGTCATAATCAGCACGGATCCTTTAAATCTTTGAATCATTTAATTTTATGTATTATTTTGGTATTTCAATTGGGAGTTATGGGATGTGAAACATGCACCGTGATGAGAAAACAATTAACCAGCACACCTGTTGTTTATGCATATTGCGCACAGGAAGAGCCTGCTGGAGCTGTTATTTTATTCCACAGCATGGTGTCAACCAAGGGGCTATCAGAGGTGACCTGGTGACATCAAATTATAGTTTTATTTGTATTACATGGCTTGTTCTTTGCCTTAATGTTGGAACAATCCTTGCTTTTCAGGTTAAAATCATGTTTGTAACCCATAACAGCGATGTGTTATGAGATTTTCAAGTTTAATACAAAAATTAAAGTTTCGAATTTCTATGGAAGGAATAAGAAGCAAAAGAATTTTAAGTGCAAAAGAGGCAATTGCCATCTACTGAGTATCTACTATGCCTAAATAAATTAGTTTACAGATAGATTAAGAAGGGGGAATACAGGCCATCCTGAGGTTTTTCATAATACAGGGGAGGAAACGTTCTCTTTGTTGTCGCTTCACTAACAACACAGTTGGCAGGGGAAGAAAACGTTTTTTTTAAAACTTATGCTTAAAATTTTTATTTTGGGACACATGAGGCATATATGAGTGTGGATGTGTAATTTCTAAGCTTTAGCCAGTTCTCTGCTATACTAACAGTAGATACCTGGGGGTGGAGATTGTTTGCAATGATGGTTTTCAATCTATCTGACCTCATGCCTACTGTAAACAATGATGTGGATAGTTGTGATCTAGCGTACAGAAATAATTACTGTAGCAGGCCTGCCTGCTGTCTCTTGAAAGGACTGCTTATGATTATGCTTGGTGGCATTTGGATGAGAGCCTGCACCTGACACTTAACTGACAGAGTGACACAGAGTGCCTACATACACTGTATAATGTGATGTATGCTGAACACTGCTTTCTTCTAAAAGTCCAGAATTTTTGTTTGTGCCAAGCGGAGGGTGTCTACCATGGACACTGAGTCTCTGATAAGTTTTCCTGGTAGAGAGCATTTCATATGTGTTATCACAACTCTGCATTGGGAGACTTAAGCGTGTCTTGTGTGGTTTTAACAGGATAGGACCCTTGGAAGTGTGCCTGGGCGTCCCCAGACTTTATCCTGAGCACTGTTTCCATTTGCTTTATATCCTTTCACTGTGACAAATTTTAGTATGAGTACAAACTATATGACTATATGTTGAGTCCTTTTCACAAATCATCAATGCTGGGAGTGGTCCTGCAAGATCCACAGTATACTGGCTTATATTAATTTTTAAAAATTATAATCCATGAACTTACATAAAAGAAGAAACTACATTGTTTATGATAGAACAATATGCTTTTCAATATGAAAATTCTCAGGCATCATTCTCTTCGACAGACATAATGTGGTCAGATGCTTTCAGGGCAGAGCCACCACAAATGCGACACCATATATTGAGCTCTTCTGGTTTTCTGTTACTAGCAACTTAAATATAATGAGTCCTGTTAGAACCAATGATGTGTTTTCTGGAAAGAGCAAACAATTCTTGCTCAAATTATATATAAAACACAGTTCATCCTTCCTTTGAAGAAATCCAAGAAAATTCAGCTTATACTAATCATGTGCCACAAAATTTTAAATTTCCATGTATAATGGTGTTATGGACGCTGCTCAGATAACCATCAGCACACAGGAATGTCTGGAAGGACCTTTAAAGCAGTGAGATACAAGAGAGTCTGGTAGGTGGCTAGGTCTGGCATTCTTGTCTCCAGCCCACTAAATGTTAGTAGTGCTGTCCAAACTACACAAGCCAACAACATCCCCCAAATATCGCCTTCAAGGACACAGCACAGCTACTTTTGGAACCACTGGTTTTTGAGAACACACTTGAGATTTTACAGACCGTAGGCAGCACTTGGGGCAAATATTATACCATCCCTGGAAGGTGCAGACTGTGGGAATTAATAGCACCAAGGAATAAAATAACAGAAAGCGGAGTTTTTCTTGTATCTAAGTGTGGGGCGTGGCTCAGCTTAGTTCAACAAACCTTGAATCCACAGTTCAGTGTGTACTGAGCAATGTGAAAATACGCAAGGCAAGAGGGGAGGCCTGGCAAGAGAAAGGGTTTATTTAGGGCAGTCTTAACTTCTGAGTCTCCATAAAGGTGCTGATACATGAAACAAGAGGGAAAGCAGCAGCTTTTCATGCACTGCACAAGCAAAAGACCACATTGCAAAGGTAGAGAATGTCTGTCATAGATATCTTTCATTGAGTTGAGGACTGAGTTTTGAGGTACAGTCATAACAAATTACAACTGCAACAGTTAAAATGAGCATTTACTATGTGACAAGTCTGTGTTATTTCAGTCCTCACAATTTCCCTATGAGGTGGATATGATCAACCTCATTTTAGAGATGAGAATGGTGGCAAAAAAGGTAAAAACAGTGTTGCTCAAGTTCAAAACCTAGACAGTCTAAGGTTTCTTAGGTATATTCTTAACCTCACTGCTATGAGGAATAATTCTACAAGTAGTACTTAAAATTACACTAAAAAGTTCACAAAAAGCTGGGGATTTAGCTCAGTGGTTCCGCCGCCTGCCTCGCAAGTGCAACGTTCCAAGTTCAATCCCCGGTACCAAAGGGAAAAAAAAAAAATCCATAGATATGTCTGGGTCTGTGTTTTTCCATGGCCTTGAATCCCTTTGTACTGATTCTTAATTTTGAATAAAGGCCTTGAAGATAGACAGCTTGAAATGTATTTCAACTGAGTCACTAGGATTTGAAAGAGTTTCCACTTGGGTTTTTCTAAGGTCTGACAAGGCCCAAGGTTAACCCTATACATAATATTAACGTCTTTAGGAGAAGCACTGTGATATAATGGGTAAAATAATGGTTTGGAAGTCAGCCTTAAGGTCAAGGCCATGGCTAGCTATGTAGTCTTGTTTATACTTATGTGAAACAGATATTATGTTTTAATAAGTGAAGAAACTGCAGGTAAGGCATCACAAGGATAATAAATAGTCATTATTATTATGGTTCACCCCACAGAGCAGGTATTTTGGTCTAATCCTGGAAAACCATTCATTCTCTCTCCCTCTCCCTCTCTCTCCCTCTCCCTCTTTCTCTATCAGATGATTCTTCCTCCTATGTCCTTCTTCCTATAAGTAACTGTTGGCTTGGCATATGGCAACCCTTGGAAGCAGGATTTACCACTGACATTATCCTATCCAAGCTTCCCAGGGAGCCATGCCTTAGATGCCTGATACATTCATTGCCTTCTAAGGCCTGTGTTGGCTTGGTCTTGTCATTACTCAATGAAGGACTATCCTTTGCTTTGGGTTTCACCAATACAATGATGTCATTTCAACTCTAGGGTAGGAGGCTTAACTATCTTACAAAAAAAATGGAGATGGGAGATGAAGGAAAATAGTAATTAGAAGAAAATGTTCAATAATACTGTCTTATAGAAACTAAAACAATGTCAGCTCACCAAATGTAGAAAACATCAGTCATGCTGTATTTATTGAATACTAATAAGTACAATGCAATTAACTTCCATCTATATAAGTGTCAAAGTAAACAACATGGCCTTTGCAGTGAAATAAAGTTTGAACCATAGACTTGTATGCCTGGGGTAAAATTTGAAGCATATTTCATTATCAGTAGGATGGGGGCACCAACACCTACCTTATGGAGTGCTGGAGAAAATAAATGAGGTAATTTACAGAAAGCATCACACATTCCTCATAGGAGATTTTTCAATATGTAGTAGCTGTTGTTATTATTATCTAGAATCATTATTCCCAAATGTCAACCAGTGACCAAATCCTTGATTTTGTAAATAAAATTTTGGTGGGGCATAACTACAATCACTCATCTTTATATTAATTATACCTGATTTCACCTACAGTGAGCAGCTGTGACAGAGACCTCACAGATTATAAGAATTAAATATTTACTATCTTGCTCTTTCCATTAAAAAAGTTTTCCAACTCCCAACCAAATTGTAGCATGCATTAATATCACCTGGAGTGCTTACCAAAGCTGTTTGTGGGAGTCCTACACCAGAGCTCTAAATAGATGCTTGGGTGGGGTCTGAGTGTCTACACTTCTTACAGATTCCCAGGTGATACTTACAGGCATAGGGACCTCAACTGAGAATTACAGCCATTGAGAAACTTCAAATTTCTGTTGTACAATTTCAACAGGATCATATGTAACATTAGGTTTGCTATGTAGTTGTTCACAATAGAAGAAGAATTTATTATCTCTGTCAAGGGCCACATTTTTTTTTTTGGTACCAGGGATCAAACTTGGCACCTTGCGCTTGAAAGGCAGGCTCCAGAACCACTGAGCTAAATCCCTGACCCGTGGGCCACATATTTTTAAAGCCTTACAGGTTTGAAGACGAGCAATGGTGACTTTGCCTTGTTTCTACCACAGTCCAAAATAGAACCAATAAAATCTATGTTTTACATTACCTTGACCAAACTCACTCTGGTTCTTATCTCCTAAATGAAACAGAAGTTCATTTCCAATGTCTAGGTTGTACAGTAATAAAACCATTAACTGTGATTTAAGTTATCGGAGATCAACTTTGGTCTGACAACAGTAAATGGAAAATTTCTTTTTTTTAAAATTCTTTTATTGGTACATTTTAGGTATACAACACATTTACATTTCTCATTGGGAATTTGTACCTTTACATGATGCATCTTGTTTCTTATTTTTTCCCCATTCCTGACCATCCCTTCACCCCCTCCAGCCTTCCCATTCTACGAAGACTTTGTTTCCATTTTTTCCATTTCTGACAATTTTTCCTTTCCCCTGCCCCTCCCAATACCCCTAGCCCTTTGGACCTTTTCTTCCTATTTTGCATTATCAATTATTCATCCGAATCACTGGTACATTTTAGGTATAAAATATAATGACATTCATCATTGGAAATTTGCACCTTTACATAATCTCTCTTGGTTCTTATTTTTCACCATTCCCCT
>NW_004624732.1:32238160-32262586 GCF_000247695.1 Heterocephalus glaber
TGCCAGTTCAGGGAGTCCAGGTAGTTGAGTATCAGAGTGTTCCATCTCATTTCCCTTTGGGGTTGCTGTAGGTGATCTGGAAGTCTGGTTTTGAGATTTTGTCTTCTCGTTTTGACCCGGAGGTGGGGGGAGGTGCTGTTGGCACCGTGCAGCTCATGTCCTCTGAGCTGGGACCAGTAGCACAGCAGCTCCAAAGCCCCTTCCTCTGGACTAGGAGCAGCGGTTAGGACAGCAGCCCAGAAGCCCCTTTGTCTGGCCTGGGAGTGGTGGGATGGATGGTGGCCCGGAAGCCCCTCCCTCTGGGCCAGGAATGGTGGGACAGATGGCGGCCTGGAAGCCCCTACCTCTGGCCCAGGAGCAGCAGGATGGACAGCAGCCTGGAAGCCCCTTCCTCTGAGCTGGGAGCAGTGGGATGGCGGCTCAGAAGCCCCTTCCTCTGGCCCAGGAGCAGGGGGACAAATGGCAGCCCGGAAGCCCCTTCCTCTGGGCCAGGAACAGTGGGATGGACAGCAGCCCAGAAGCCCCTCCGTCTGGGGTGGGAGTGAAATCTTGCTTCTTTAGACAATGGTTTCTGATAAAAATTCCTTCTGGATATTGAGTGGAGATTGAACTGAAGGAGCAAGATTAGGGAGATGGAGCCAGGGAGGCAGTGGCTACAATCATCCAAGTGGCAGGTGGTGGCCAAGACTAAGGAGGTAAAGTTCATAGAGGTTTCAGTCCATAATCATCTGGTTTCAAGGAAAGGTGACATAGCAGAGGGGCATCCTGGAGGAGAAACAGCTCATGATGGAGCAGGCTGGAAAATTTCTAAAGCAAACAACTACCAAGTTTTAAATTGCTGTCCATTTGGGGTTGCATGATGAAATTTTGCATCATACTTTTCCATCCTCCCTGGGATACAAGTCATCTTTGTATCCAGTGGATCTGTGCTGTATATTTTACCTGCCTATTAGTCTCAGTTATCAGACAGACTTTCATCTTGTATTCAAGTGATCCACACTTTACTTAATAATATCCACAAAGTACAAGAGTACTGGGCCAGGGATTTAGCTCAGCAGCACCGCACCTGGCTTGCAACCACAAGGTGCAAGGTCCTGAGTTTGATTCCTAGTACCAAAAAAAAATAAGAGTACTGACGCCGGCAATGTGGATATGCCAAAGAAATGCCCTGAAGTAAAGGAATTTAAGTAAAAAGGTAAAAATTCTGAAAAAAATTATCACAGATTAAGGGTACTAAGGTCGACAGTATCTTAGAGTTGAGACAGAGTTCACATTCTTATAACTATTATTACTATACATTGTTATGATTGTTCTATTTTATTTATTATAAGTTTTTACTAATCTCTTACTGTGCCTGGTTCATAAGTTAAACTTTATCATAGATATTTATATATAGGAAAAAACATGATATACCTAGGGTTCAGAACTATTCAGTTTTAGGCATTCAACTGGTATCTTGGAATATATTCCCTATGGACAGGATGGAGGGGTATAGCTCACTGTACTTCTCTTCACCTTGCTTTATCTCACCCTGAAAGCCTTAATGAAAACTCCATTCTCACACTACCTTTTTCCATTCCTCTCCAATATTTTGCAGTGTTGGGGTTTGAATCCAGGGCCTCTCACATGCTAGGCAAATGCTTCTACTATTGAGCTATGCTCTCAGTCAGCATTTCTAATTTTTAAAAATTATCATCAATAGGATGCACAGAAGTAAAAAAATGTACAAAAAGTTCTCATAACTGAGACTCTAAATAGTTTAATATCTTTAATTTGGAGGGGTGAAGGGAGGAGCCTGGGAGCAGTCAAAGGGCTCACTGGTACATCTAGTAATCATGCTAAGGTGCTAAGGACAGATGATTCCTTACTGTTTCCCTCCTTGCACTACAGACAGGAATTCACAGGAGGAACCAGTCTCTCGATGCAAAAAAGAGGAGGGGGCAAGGTGGAAAGTGAGCTGTGGCCATCAGCAAAAGTGCTATTTGGAGGCTGAGTCACCTGCCCACATCACACCACAGGGATAATAGAGATGAGCCTATTTTTCCAATCTAATGAGTACTAGAAAACCCTGAATATTGCCTCTAGCATTAGTGAAATAGTACAAAGCAATTCTCCCTCATTGGGAATGACAATCAGGTCCAAATTCACTGTCCATCATCAATCAATGCCTGAAGTTAAGTGTTAGAAGAACAAAATGTAGTAATTTTCAAGAGAATATGGAGAGGATAATGGCATTTAGTGGTTTTAAAAAATTACACAAGCTGTATATGAAAGCATTCCAACCCTAATAAAACATCAAATAATACAGATATATATAAAGTGAAATGAAAATTTCACTCTCTCCCCAATCCCTCCATTGGGTGCACTGTTCTTCCCAAAAGTGGCCACTGTTTGTATTTGGTGTGGATCCTTCCAGAACACTTCTGATGTAATAATTTACCAATATACACATTAGCACACATTTTTTACAAACCTAAAGGGCTGGCTCAGGATTATGCAAATTGTTCTGCAGCTTGCTTTTTTTAACATAATACTCTGGAATTCTTTGTCAGTCTTCCTCACCCCAGCACCCCACGCCCCCATGCCCAATATGTATTCCAACACAAGGAAGGGTAATTCTCTATTTAACTTTTGGCCAATAAGGTCAGTTTTGGTTTATGAACAATTCTGCAATAAATAAATACATAAATGCTTCTTTCTTCAAGGGAGACACCAAAAACTAGCATTTCCAGGGCTGATAATATGCATGTCTACTTTTTTTGTTATAAAAAGTCAAACAGCATTCCAAAAAAGCTATACTACTGACCAAAATCAAATACTAGATATCAATTTTTATATGTATGCCAACAATGGTATCTGACTGTTGTTTTTTTTTTTTTTTTCAATTTCTGTGATTATTACTAATATAATTGGTTATTTACTGGAGATTTGCTGTTTTTTTCTCCCTTGTGAATTATTTCTACATAGTTTTATACTTTTCTTTTGGGTTATTAGTCCCTATTGATTTGTAGGAATGCTTTACATAGTATGCATATTAATATTGAGATGTTTTCCTCGCTATTATTTGTCTTTTAACTTTATTTGGGATGTCCTCTGAATAGGGCTGTTGTTTATTTGGTTGAGTGATTTAGTTTTGCATTTAAATATATCAGTTGTTTATCACTTCAAAATTTTGTGTCTTGTTTAAAATACGTTATCCATCAAAATATTATAAGAATTCTCCAAGATGTTTTTATATTTAATATATTAACTCATTTAAAATTTACTTTTATGTTGTTAGAACTATAAATATTTTTTAGAAATACATAGGCCTAATGCCTATTATTTCCTTTCAATTTTAAAATAATACCTGTATCAAAAAGCAACATATCATTTAAACAGTTTCAAGAAATGTTTTGTTTCTTTTTTCTATTTTTCTACTATTAAGTCAATACTCCATTGAATCAGATGTAGCTTTATAATTTGCTTTGAAATTTCACAGTGAAAACCCCCTTTCTGCTTTCTTTTTCAAAAAGTTCCTTCTAGTTCAAGTCAGAGCTCATAGCATAGCCTAATAGGATTGTGATTTAACTGCTTTCGGTTTCAGGAATTAACAATTTCTTTATATTGCTGTGTCTTCCCATGCACTGACACTGTATCATTCCATAGAATGCATTTTTTGCTGGCCAGTAAAATTTTATAGTTGTCTCACAATTTATAGAGTTCTCAAATGGGTTTATTTATAGGTATTTGATAGTATTTGTTATTACTTTTTTGTTTTTTTGTTATTACTATTAATGTATGTTGTACTATTAAATTTTCTAATTAATCATTGGTGGTATGTAGAAGTATATTTTTATATTAGATAGTAGAACACATTCTTATTGATAAAATTTATCTAGTAATATCCTTTGACTTCATAGATCACAGTATTCAGAAATAAGGATAGCCACAAGTCATTCTTTTCCATATATATAGTGCCTGTTTTTTCACTCATTGCATTGGCCAGTAATTAGTAAATAGCAGCAACAGACATATATATTATGATTTTAATATAAATCCTTCTATACTTCAACACTGAAAATGATACTTGCCATAGTATTCTAATTGACAACTGTTATCGTCTATCTTCTACCTTGCTAAGGTTTCTTTTTCTTTTTACTAGGTAAGGATGTACAATTTGTGGCAGTTACTGAGATGACTGTATGAATTTTGCTCCCTTATTTTTTATTACAGAAATTTACATGAATAAAATCATTAAAGTTAGAACTTTCATGTAACATTGGGATAAACTATGTTTGATAATAATTGGTTATAACTTTTAACCTATCATTGGACTTTTTAAAAAAACAGAATCCTAACCTTTATAGGAACTGCACTTCTAGGAGGGGGAAGGACAGTGTCTAGCAACCTGGGGCTGGGTGCCTTCATCTCAAGTCCTTAATGTGCAAAATCACCAGGCTTTCTTCAATCCTGAGGTTACCCTAGGCACCTCTCCCACCTGTTCCTGCAGTTTTCCTCTGATCTGCAGCAGAGGACAGGCCTTTTATTCATCAGTATTCGCATTTGAAAGAAAAAAAATATTTATACATATGAAAAGAGGTCAAATGTATATTTGAAAACCAAGAGACCTACAGAATTTAGGAAGAAGGACAATTAGGGAAAAGGACATGAAGGTCTGTAAAAGTTTCAGGGTGGTTGTTCAAGGGAACAAGACGTCAAGCCACTCTGTTCTGTTTCACTTTATTTTTTATTTTACCTTTTAGGTCCTACTGATTAAAGAGGGGCTAGCATCCCCAGGGGATACAGAGATGCAATACTTTTTTCTTAATTCACTAGGCTCTAAACATGCCTTTTGAAGAATGTAACTGTTTGCTCAGCAGAAGAACCAACTGACAGAGTAGAGAGAGAGAGAACTCGTTGGGAGCAGCAATAAACTAGAACTGAAAGCCTGGTGAACATTGTCATGTACCTACATCTCCTCCTATTCAAAGTTGGCTGTGGACTTGACTCTGTTAGAGATACAAGAAGGCAACCCCTCTGACCTTCCAGACCAAGGAACAGAGAATACCTGGCCCTGACATAAAACATCCCTGGCTCATAGGAGAGTCAGGCTCACCCTGTTTTGGTGCAATTTTGTTGTTTCACAGGGAAGGGCAGATGTGAGGTCAAAGGCAAGGCTCCAGAGAGCAGAAGCCAAGGTTTTACCTACATTCCTTGTTTAAGGACCTATCTGTTTAAAGACTCTTCAGACTTAGGACTGAGGTGTGCTGTCCAGACTTATGACCTATCTCTTTTTTTCTTTTGCAGTTTTGTACATCTTGTTGATAAAGCCTCAATGTCTTTTTTTTGTATAGTATACCTTGTTTACACAGTACTATAATTTTTGCTGACTGTAAAGTCTAGTACTGTAGTTATGTTCTGTTATACATTACAGTACTGCATGTAAGAATTACACAAATAAAAGCAAAGTCATCAAGTTGGAGTTTCCTTTGAACATTTCTTTGTTCTGAGTATTGTAATGTACATACTATATATAATTCATTTAGCAAGAAATTAACCTAATAATCTAGTTGCAGAAACAGAACTCAGTCATTAAACAAGAAGTGCCTGTATTTAGAATTTGTCCCTGTCTTTCCTAAGTCAGAGTTTTATACTGCTTTTGTGGCCTCTTTGTGTTCAATTTCAATATCAGGGTTAGCCCCGCCTTTTGGAATGAAAGGAAACTTTCAATCTGAGATTTAAAAAACAATGAAAAGGTAGAGTCCTCCAACTATTCTGAAACTGTTAGCTGCTTTGTTTAGGGGCAGATCTTTACCCTCTTGAGCTTCTTGTCTGCTCAAAGGTTGGCTGATGCTTAGTACTTTACTACTCTGAGATTTCTGTCTTTTATCTTTCTTAGAATATTAGACATTCAATTTTATTGGTATAGGGAGTTAGCAGTACAAATGACATCGTTCCCATCTTTGCACACGTGCGCCTTGTCCAACTAGGCAAACACTTTATCACTGAGCTACATTCCCAGATTTTTATATCTACTAGAAGCTACTTCTGAATCTTGTGCTTTGTTTGTCTAATCTCTTTATTACTACGGCAATATCATATTTGTATTAAATACAATAGCTTTCCATTATGTTCTGATATATGGTAAAACAGGTTTCCCTGATCTTTTATTTTTTCATACTTTTCCTAGATCTTTTCTTCTCAGGCATTTATCTTCCTAACACATGTTAAAATAATTTGATCCAATTCTCTGTGTGTGTGTGTGTGTGTGTGTGTGTGTGTGTGTGTTGTATCACGGGGTTCAGTACAATTTTTTTTTAATTTATTGATAACTATTTTATGGTTTAGTCCTTTCTATACAGTAAATTAGTTTCCTATTTCTATTGCTAGGTTCTTACTGAAAAAATAGATAAGAGCTATTAATTTTATTATATTTACTTCCAGTTTAACTAGTTTACCATTGTCATACCAGTATATATTTTTATTAGGTATAAATTCTAAGAATACTGTTACAAAATGAGTAAAATAGTTTTAGTTCTACTGTTCCAAAATTTAGACCTGCCATTTCATTCTCATGTTTTCCTACATTTTATATGAACCTCAAATGTAGGACAGTAACTGTGACTGCAGGCAGCACTGCACATTTCTTGAATTGAAATGACTTCTTTGTTTTCCAGGGTAATATTTGCTGGCTTTTTTGGCTGTTATGTATTTTCTACTAGAATTAATTGGTTTCCAGCTACTTTTGAGTTGGGAATGTGTGTTGAATTTTTCAAGTATGTATTTAGCATCTTTTACCTTGGTCGTATGGTTTTTCAACATCAATTTGTTGAAGTTATATTTTACTACATTATGTTGATATATTTCCTGATAGTGAACCACCTGGGCATTTTTCAATTTACCTCATTGAGTGATATTTGTAAAGACATTTCTTGACACTATTTACTAAAATTTTCTTTAGAATGTGTGCATCCAAATTCATAAATAATATCTCTCTATAGGTGTGTGTGTGTGTGTGTGTGTGTGTGTGTGTGTTATACTGGGGATTGAATGCAGAGCCTTAATATTGAGCCTTAATATTGAGCTTTAATATAATCCCTTTCTTTTTTATACATAGTTGCTAAATGGCCTAGATTAGACTTGAACTTGAAGTTCTCCTACCTCAGCCTTCCAGAGTGCTGGGATGATAGGCCTGTGATAGCACACCAGATTGTTTTTTCTTCTTTTTTTAAGTGTATTGTTTACTTGGACTTAGAATTAAAGGATGCTGGCTTCGACTCAATTCTTATGCAGTCTGACATAATGTAAAGAATATTAATATTACATGGTTTTTAAAGATTACATATAGCTTAGTTATAAGTCCATTTGTTTTTGGATCTTTTTCAATAGATCTTTAATTATCTTCCCAATCTCCTCTGTTGCACATATTTTTCTATATTTTGCTAGATAGTAATTAATTTCAAATATATTGGGAAATATTATTTTTTATAAACTTTTATTCATATATATCTGTGGCTATGTTGTTTTTTCCCCCTTATTCTTATATAGACTAGTTCTCTTTTCTTTATTGGTCAAGTAATATGTTTAACTATTTCACTGGTATCTGAAAATGATTTTTTGAATACCATTACTAACACACACATATAAATGTATTTGACTTATTAATTTTAATTTTATTTATTAATTTTAGCTTTATTAGTTATTTCCTCCTGTTTTCTTGTATTTATTTTGTTGTGCTTATCCTAATTTCCTAAAATATGTACTAATATGCTTTGTTTTCTCTCTTTTTTTCTAAGACTAAAGATGAAGATACTCAATTTCCATTTGTTCTATTTTACATACAATACTTCAACTTGTGTCATGTATCACAAATTTTGGTATAAAGTCTATTTCTTTAAATAGCTTAATAGTTTATAATGTTATATTTGCTATCCTGTTTGATATAAGGATTGTCTGGGAGAATTTATAAACACTAAGACTTTTTGGCTCTTTGGTACTTGTTTATAATTTTATTAGATTATCATCAGACAACTGACCTGTGCAAATTACACATTTTACATTCTGTTAAGGTTTTCTGTATGGCTAAGAAATGACTGATTTTTCTAAATATTTCACAGACATATAAAAATAATGGATATGACTTTTGAAGCAATGCAGGGATTTGTATATAGCCACTCAATCAAGATTAGCATTGCATTACTCATTTACATTGTTATTATGTCTTGTGTCTAGATGTCCCTCCAAAGCCTCATATGGTCATTGGTGGCACTTTTCAGAGGTGTCTAGATCTATAGTATGTGATGCTGGGATTAAGGGTGTGTGGCTATTAAAATAGTCCATGACTGGTTTGGCATAGTTCTGAGTGTCCATAATGGGAAGGCTCACCCTGGGTATGAGTGGCACCACCCAAAGGGTGGGTAGCCTGGAAGAGATAAAAGGGAGAAAAGGGAGAGACAGGCTGCTGCTGCTGTTTCTTTGTTGCTTTGCTGCCTTCTGTGCATCATGAAGTGTTTCTTCTCTGTGATGCTCCCCTGCCATGCCACTCTGCTGGGGAGTTAGCCAACTATGGATTGAAACCTCTATAAATTGTGAGATGAAATAAACCTTTCCTACTTTCCTCCTTTAACTTTGGGTATTGGGTATTTTATCTCAGCAACAAGAAAAGTAACTAAGACAGTTGTACTCACTGTACACAATACTATGGCATTATTCATTTACATACCTATTATTCATCTATCAAAATTGCTCAGTTTCAAAAAATTGCTCAATTTCGAAAGAATTTGTCTTTTGTTTTGAGGTATTTTTTTTGTAATTATGAGGTATTTTGTAATTTGAGGTATTTTTTTTTGTAATTATGTTTTGTAATAATGTTTGTTTCACCCAGATTTAAGTTTTCAGTTTGTATATCTAACTAGTATATCTGGTATATACTTTCATTGGTTTATATTTTTTTATTACCTACTATTCCTCTTTATCTGTTAAGTTCTACTTTATCTGTTATAATTCCTCCACATTCCTTTTGTTATGTTTGTATTGTATCTTGACATATCTATATTTTCTCCTATATCAATATTAGCTGTCGGTTTTCATTGTCTTTTGTTTAAAAAACAGACACTTTACCTTTGGGTTTAATTTTATAATCTAAGCTAATGATCTCTAGTTTGGCTCCTGACCACTCTCTAATCTGATTTCCCTTTCTCATCATGTATGTCAGTATTCTGCTGATAATTCTGATTTCATTCTTTGTATCTTACTGTAGACCTCTTTTTAAAAATATCGATGGCTCATCTTTTTCCAATTTAATATTTTTTCTGTTTTAGTTACTGTTTTTCCTCTCATTAATTTAAAAGTCTTACTATTCTTTGGCCCTTAAGCATATACATGGCCACTTCTATTGTGAAAAAAGATAAAAGAATATCTATTACATATTCACAGAAGTATATCATAAATGTTTATGAGTCTTGTGTGGGTACATATATGATATTTATATATTTTCTCAATATTCACATTTCCTACCATTAGTATTATCTTGGCTAAATTTTAAATAATACATTTTGACTATATAAGTAATATATGCATATATTCTTCCTGTAGGGAATTCAAATTCCACAAGAAAGAAAAAGTTTCCCTTGGCCATCCATCATCCTATTTCCTTCCCCAGTGATAGCCACTATCATGGGTATTGTATACATTCTTCCAGAATACCTTCTGTGTGTGTGTGGGAGTGTATTTTTGTATATGTACATGTTTGTGTGCACATATCTATAATCTCACCAATGATGCATGCAGTTTATATTTTCAATGGCTGTACATGAGATCGTTTCTCTTTACCTTTGACAACATTTAATATTATCAAATTTTATTTATATCATCCTCTAAGTAAAAAAAGGCATCCTGCATTTGTTTGTTGATTAGTAGGTAGGGATCTTTTCACAAGTGTTTTAGCTGTTTGTATTTCCTTTCCTGTGAGGTGACAGTTTTATATGTCTCCCTTTTCCATTTTTTCAACTCATAACAAATTCATAACTCTAATTTGTAGGAACTACTTGTATATTTTACTTACTTATATTCTTTACCATTACATATTTTTAAATACTTTTTCCTGGTCTGTTGCCTGTCTTTGACTATTGTAGATCATCAAGAATGTAGTCAAACAAAATTTAAAAATTTTGATTTAGTCAAATTTAACCATACTTTTCCTTTTTTATTTAAAAATTTTCAGTATTTACTGAGAATTGAACTCAGGGCCTTCACACCAAGCTACATCCTCAAGTCCTTCATTCTTATTTTCTATTTTGACATAAAATCTCACCTAGTTACTAAACTGCCCAGGCAAGGCTCAAATTTGCAAATTTTGATTCTTCTGCCTCAGCTTCTTAGAGTGCTTGGCTTAGAGCCATGTGTCACCATGCCCTGTTTAATACTTTTCTTTATAACTTCTTGGTTTTAGGCTTTAAAAAAGTATCCAATATATTAAAATTGAAAAAATATAGTATTCTGTGTTTATTATTTTTAAAATAGTGTTTTTGTACTTTTGGAATATTAGCTCACATATAAAATTTATGCTTCTTTATATTGAGGGAGGACTTCACTTATTAATATTTTAAAATGAATTTTTATAAGTTCCCCATCCATTTATTCATAGTCAATAATTCTCCACTGCCACATTTATTTTAAAGTAAATTCCTATACAAAAAATAGGCCTGATTTTGGAATTCTTTCCCATCAATCTATCTCTTCCAGGTTTTTAAGCTGTACTGTTCTAACTGTTACAACTTTATAATATATTTTGAAGTACCACAAGTTAAGTTTTTCATCTCATCCTCTGTGAAGTTCTTTATTTTGAAAGCTTTCTTGGCTACTTAAGAATATTTAAGAATTTTAATCTTGCAGATATATTTTCTAATCAGCTTGACTAGTCCTATAAAACTCCAGTTGCATATCGGTTAAAATACATTTGATTTTAGATTGGCTATGTGGAATTAACATTTTTATAACATTGATTTTTCTCATGTCATGGAGATACAACATATATCCATTTATTTATTTCTTCTCTTTTTTCTTATTAAATATTTTTGTTCCATTCATTTAGATCTTATACATTTCTCATTAGCTTTTATTACTGCATTGTTCACATTTCTTACTTATATTACAAATAGAATATTTTCTCAATTACATTTCTCAACTGGTTATTAGAGATATGTAAGAAATTTATTGGCTTTTGTATGTTTTTCTAATATCAATCCATCTCAGTGAACTTATTAGTTTTAAAATTTTTAGAAATTCTCTATGATTTCTTTCTTGCTAATGAAACTTATTATCTAGTAATGAGCATTTAATTTGTTATATTGATTTAAAGATAAAAGTTTCAGAGTATAAATTTAACCCTAGATGTTAAACACAGCTCCCTTTTATATTATTTCCTGTTAACTCTCAACTTTCAGTATTCATCCTCCAACTTTCATTCCTTGCCTTTTTCCCTTAGCACAAATCAAACCATAACAGAAAAAAAAAATTCTCTGGTATCTTATCTTGTGAAATCTCTCATTTTATCTACTGAGACCTAAAGGATTTACGTGACTTTTTTAAGGTCACACCAGCTAGGTACCCAGAAAGTGATAGAATTGGATTAGCTTCTAGAATAATCATTACAACTTCAAAGACATAAATAGGAATAAAAATGACTTCACTGTATCTCTTTTACATGTTGTATAAACTACTGCACCTTGCTTTATCAATTTTATCATTCCATGGAATGATTTGTGTAGTATTTTATAAATGTGTCCATTCCATGCAAATACCATTTGTTTTCAATTGTATACTTTTAAGAAGTAGGAAATGATCAAATTTATAATTTTATGTAAGAATATATAAAATAGCTAATGGTAATTATGAAAATTGAGAAAAAAAGACAACAAAAACTAAACCTCCAAAGTGATTCAGCATTGAAAAGATGTGAAAGTGGTAAAAAAAAAAAATGGGGTAAAATGATAAAGGAGAAATAAAATAATTAAACAGCTACTATTGGTAACTTAACACATTGCACTAAATATATATGTGACTTCAACTCTAAAACATTAACATTCAACCAAGAAGACAGTACTACTTTCCCCCTTTCCAGGAGGAGATAACTGAAGTCTACACAGAATAAATTACTTGCCCAAGGTCATGATATTAATAAGCAGCAATTACTGAATGTACATCAAGTTTTTTTATCTCCAACTTCATGCACTATCCTTCATTTGTGTTATTTTCCTTACATTTCAACCAGAAAGATACACACACATCTTCCCATTGGCAACATTTCATAAGGCCACTGAGTCCAGTATGACATTTCCAAGTATTAACCGAGACACAAATGTATTTACTACATTTAATCAAGTAACTTACTGAACATTTTTTATGAACACCTCCAAGGTAGTACTCAAGATATATATCATCACAAATAAAAAATCCAGAAAAATCATTGTGAAAGAACTCTGGATACAGGTAACTACATAGGTTAATAGCAAACATATGTTGAGCAAAGTAAGCCAAATACAGAAAAACATATCATATGACTCTATTTGCATTAAATTCTTAAAAACTAATCCATAGTAAAAGAGATCAGTGGTTGTTTGGGGCTGGTGACTGATGGGGACTGACAAGAATCAGAGGAAAAAAGAGAATCCTTTTGTATAGATGAAGGTTGATGCAAATTTTCTCCAGAAATAGGTCACAAGTCTATATAAAATGGGTTCAATGGTTCCTTTTAACAAGGGAGAGGATTAGGGACTTGCTTTTGAGAAGTCAAGAATTAATGTTACATGGATATTTTATGTTTCAGCAGTCTGGTCAGAGAAGAGCAGCAAAACTTAGCTACTAAAATAAACAGTCTAGCAGCTTATAATCAATTACAATAATCTATCCAGATGCACAAAGAACATACATGAACGTTTCAAAGATTCTGGCTTGATATGAAATTCATGCAGTAAGCCATTTTTTTTTCCAGCAATGGCCATAAGATTGTAATGAGAAGACGATTTTGCATCTAAGACATCAGAGTTTGCACATTACCTCTTTCATTTTAGCTTTCCTCATTTATTTGGCAAATTCAGATAATATATTAATGGTAATGGCTTTCTGCACTCATCATTATGAGATCTTTACATTAATTCAAGGATCTCAATGCCTGCCTTGAACAATGTCAAGTGTAACATTGAAATATGAGCAAGACTCATTGGAAAAGATCTGTATGTATCTCATATAAAAATACAAAATGTGTTTTACTTTGCAGTTCTGACTATCTTCATAATACAAATACATCCCTATTATGTACAATGATTCCTATGACATGGTACTTATCCCCTCCCATATAATATTTATCTATGTGAGAGGGAAAAGCAACCGTATGAAGAAAAAACTAAAAATAGTTCTTTCTTTTAGGGTGACTTACTTTGAATTTACAAAGCAGGGCATTCAGGGATACAACATACTTGATAAACATATAAAAGTAGGCCCAAAAGTAAAAACATAAAATAGAAAGAGTTTCTCTAGTGTGAGAAACTAAAAGTGTAAATAAGGACTAAAAGGTATAGTAGATAATGTGAAATAGGAAGAAAAGGGGCAAAGGGGAAGGGAAAGTGGGAGGGGTACGGGAAAGGAAAGAAGTAAACAGAATTAATATGAGAAAATGAAAAAATGGAAACAAAGTCTTTGTAAATAGGGAGGGATGGAGGGGTTGAAGGGAGGGCAGGGGAAGGGGAAAAAATAAGAACCAAGAGAGATTATGTAAAGGTGCAAATTTCCAATGATGAATGTCATTATATTGTATACCTATAAAATTAATTAAAAAAATAGAAAATGTTCAACTCAATGTAAATAGATAAAAGGTAAAAGAAAAGTTGTGGCACAGATCAGTATCATGGATTAAATCTTAATTTAGGATTCATTTTTTAATTAAGGAAGTTAATAGGTTGATTCCCAAGTTCCCTGTACATTTTGAAGCGACAAGCAAGGTTTTCTCTGTGTATAGGAAGAATACCAACTGCACTGCTCAGATGCTTAAAGATTCTGTGATCCAGCAATAGCCCCCCATTCCTAGAAAGTTAACCACTAGTTTGACCCACAGTATTTCCAGTGCACACATATTCTTGTTGAAACATTCACTCTGAGTCACAGAACTAAAACCGGAAGGTTCTACTTAAGGGTAAATATCCCTGAAGAATGCCCAGAAACACAAATTCCCAGGGAAGTCCTATAAGTCAGTAGTGAAAAGGAATTGATTTAATACAGTGTGTTTTGGGCCTGATACCTACTTCCCTCAGGTTATAGTTTCTCAAAAATGTCCCTGATGAGTAACTCAGTTACTTGCTGTGCCTACCTGTTTCCTGCCATCCAGCACAGGCCACTGGCCTCCCAGGAAGAGAAAAGATAGGACTGCAGCATTTGTTTGCTTCAGCTGTAGTGATAGTCATTATGAGAAGCACTTCAGAAACTTTTCCACTGCTTGATTTGTTCAGATGGGAAATTAAAGTTGTAGGAATTTGAAGAACCTGTCCAATATCATCCATCCAAACTGTAGCAGAAAAGGTATTTGAAGCCAAGGCTCCTCAGATCTTTGTCATCTTCCTGCTACTCCACACAGTGAATTCTTTTCAAGTCCTACCTCTCTGGATTTCTCCAATGTGTCTTATCGGAGTTTATTGTGTTCAACCACTCTGATTGCATATTTCCCAAAGTCCCTCATTAGGCAGAAAGCACATTTTTCATGCTGAATTTCCCTCTTCCTTAATGCACGTAAATTTCAAGTTTATTACCCCGTGGCATAATAAGGATGTAATTGTGGGCATCGGGACTCCTGGATCCCAGTCACCACTCTACTCTGAACACACTGCACAGCCTTGTACCAGGCAACAGATCAATCAGAGTATTCAGTAGTGAAGGATAGGGGGCTGGTTATCTGATCTTGAAAGTTGCAGATACAATATTCTATGATTCTGTTATTCCTTGGAATAAACATTTCAAGGGCAAGTGTTTTGATCATATTACTAGGTTATTAGATTCACATTCTTACTCAGGGAAACATCTATTATGTCCATAGTGGTGTTGTCTATAACTCACATTATTAGGGCACCAACCAAATGTATTTAACTTGATTTGGCCAAAGTGTAACATATTGCCAAGTCCAAACAGACCCTTAAATGCCTTTTAATTGGTTGATTTGCTGAAAGCTATTGCTATATCCTTTCCTTATGCAGGCTGGGAAAAGCAATGAAGGTGATAATTGAAAGGCAGTGGGCACTTCAGGCAGGAGGCTTAGGGCCAGAAGAAGCTGGCTAAGAGGCAGCAACAGTGGCCTCTAGGGGCTTTATCATCCTCACTGTAAAAAAGCAATAAACCCTGGGCCTATTGTAAGGATTCAGTAAGAAGATTTCTGCTTGCTAACAAGGTAGGGAGTGACCTCAAAGCTTTATTAATGTAACTCCTAGGTACTATTTGTAAAACACTGTAGCTTCCCTTACCCTACCCAACTTCAGAAAAATACCTTGCAGCCTCAATACAACACATGCTAAGGTGACAAGCATATGGACTACTTTTCCAATGAAATCCTCTGCATAAGTTCTCTTGCCCCTTCCACATCACATCACAGGTAAGCACTTTCCTGGTCCTTCCTTGTGAGGTTGGACAATGTAGAGATTTATTGGCCATACCATAAGGCAGGAGGCAGTGATAATGTATTTGTGTGGCCTTTTCCAGGTCACTATAGAGTCAACAGTGCATCAAAGGTCAGTGACATACAGGAAAATGTCCTTCATGCCAGTTAGCCTCCTTGAAGGTGAATGACCTTTCAAATGTTTTCAGAAAAACAGGCATTGTTTTTTTTTTCCTTTTGGTATTAGGAATCGAACTTGGGACCTTGCACCTGAGAGGCAGGCGCCGGAACCACTGAGCTAAATCCCCGGCTCAATAGGCATTGTTTTAGCTAATGATTTGAGATATAAGACCAGCAGTGTTTGCCAGAAAATGACTCATGTAAGGGATACAAATTGCTTTAAGGAAAAAAAAAGGAGCACAAACACAGTCGACTAAAGATGGACCTTATGAGCAAGACAGCCTCACAAAAGGGGTCTATCACCTCACTTGTTCAAAGATTTCTATCAGGTTTTAGAAAACTTGACCTAGGCCTATGTGTGCTTGTGAATGTGGTGGTAGTTGAGAATAGGGAATGTCCTTTGCCTTGGGAGCCAGTCTCAACTGTTCTGGTACAGCTGGATACAAACTATAAACTAATGGCATCAGGGTGTGAAAGCATCTTACCCTGGGAATATTTATCCTCATTCTCTCACCATGAAGGGAGCTACCATGGGCCCTGTCTTAGCATAGCTCTATGTGGGTACAGCTGACCAGGCATAATCAAGGGCCCATTTCACTGCCTCAGGTCTGACCATTCCAAGCAGTGTGGGGCTTCAGCAGTGTGCTGAAGTTCTCGCTCCAAAGGAGTCTCATGCTTTCTGGGTGGACTTTTCTAAGATAACTCAGATGCTTTCATTTGCCTCCTTGGTATCTTTGTGACCCATGGGACTGGAAAGATAATCATCTTCCCTTTAGCCTGACAGGTTAAAGACTCATTTCAGAGTCTCTTGGAGACCTGCAGCAGATTGCAGATGACTGCCTGGTTCCAGAAAGTGGCTCTCGAATGTGTAAGGGCAGCTTAGAGACAAGTGTACCCCTTAGTAAAAGAGGTGATAGACCAAAGCCAGAATTGCTTTTCACTCCTGGAATCACTGGTCTTTCATGTCAGAGTTGGGGTTACTTAATCTTCTCAGGACAGGAATAAGATTTCCCTGGTGTGATATCTGCTGATGGCAATGGACATTCTGTAACTTCCAGTGCCAAGAAATTAATGCTTCAATCTGCATAATCAAATCCCCAGGTAAACATCACTGTTCCTTTCTCAGTACTTTTTGTCTCCTGCATTTTCAAATCCTCACATTTATCCAAAATTCATGAAAATATAATGCTTAATAACAATTTCTACAAGGGGAAATTTTAGAATTCTATGATAAATATTTACTGCATGAAATTTACTAAATCCAGGATAATCAGCTTGTCTGACGTGTTTCAAATATGAAAAAAATACTGTCTGAATGGTGTATGCTACAAGGTGCATTTCCTGAATTTACCAGATAGTCTTTTGCAATATAATGTTGATTTATGTTCTGGGTTTGAAACTACCTCTAATGTTAAAAATTCTTTTAAAAAATCCTCAGATACAGAGAGCTTGTCATTGTTGGTCAACTTCTTAATTCAGTTTAACTAGATACTTCCTCAGATAAAGAGCAAGAAAGAATTATCCTTGAAGGTCACAGTGACAAGATTTCAACAAGCAAAATGGTTCTCATGGGGTTTTGTTTTTCTACAGAGCTCAATGAGCTAATTGGATATTGCTGGTAGAGTTTGGGAAGGCCAATCAATACAGAATCGGGATTAAAATCATCATTTTATAGGGAAGATCAGGGATTAATGTGAATATACTCCAGTATTTAACATTAGTCCTGGTTTTAGTCCACAGATTGCTTTTTAGAAACTTGTTATCATGATAAATTCCTATTCCTCCTTCAAAGTCCAGTTTAGCTGCCAACACCTCAAAGGCTTCTTTGTCTTCCCAGTGTTTGTCCCTCTTTCCTCTGATGGTAAATGTTTTCATGGCACTTACTACTGTACTGCCCAATTGTTTGTTCATATTATCTGTCCCCTTATTAAATAATGACCTCTTCAGGTCTGAAACTGTGTCTTAATCATCTATGTTCTCAGAGCTCTCCTAATGCCAAGCACACAGCACATACTCAATGAATTTTAGTTATGATAATGAAGTAATATATGTTGGCTATACTGTGAATGTGATTGTGAATCCTAGTGCCAGGTGTTCTGAGCATGCTTTAAATGAAAAATCATCACTGGAGGAGAGAAAGGCAAACAGATTGCAGGCCAATTCTGGTCCACAGATGTTTTATTGGTTTTCCTTAGGGTTATGAATCAGCTTCAGGGTTCAATAAGGCAAGGTCCCTGTCCCCTACTTTATTTTTGGCATTGTTTCCCTGTTCTGCTTTCTGGCAGCCCTAAACTAAGCAGCTCTGCTCGGCCATGCCCTTCTGTCATGATGTTCCTACCTTGCAGCCTGTGGACCATAGGGTGAATCTCCTGAAAACATGAGCTAAATCTAGCTTCTCCTCCTTTACCTTGTGGGTGTTGGGTATCGAGTTCCAGCAATAGGAAAGCTGACTAATACAACATACAAAATGGAACAGTTGACAGAAAATCTATGTCATGCTCTGTGGAGTGGATAGTATTTCTGCTTTTCTAGAGCAAAGAATTTGTTTTGGAAAATAAAGAAAAATGAAGCTATAGAGAGGGAACCAAGGCTATAGAGGGCCTTGGATGTAGCATGTAAAGTAAAAATGTACTTCTTCTCGTAACTCTGAAGATACCTTTTCATCTTCCATGCTTTTTTACTTGATTCCAGACCAACATGTATGTGACAGCCCATCATGGAAAGCCTTGCCCTGCAGGAATCACATAATCTTTCAAAATGCCCCTTAGTTCTCAGAGGGGCCATTTTCTATACCTCTGACAAATTAATATAATTTCCAGTGCTTAGTGGTTGACAGAATCCCTACTGCACATTCTCCATATGTTTTCAGGTCTGACCAATGCCCCTAATGAAGCCACCAATGTGCTCTGATGATGCAGGATGACAGATTCACTGATGGTAGGTATTTTACCATCTGGGTCCTGGTATTATTCAGCATCTCTGCAGCATCTCGATGCTGCTCCTCCTGATGCCCTGAGGGTCTTTCTAAATTAGACATCAGGTTTGCAGGGCAGGGCTGTTGGCACCTCCATAGCTGGCACAAGAATAGCCACGGGTAGAGCTGATCAATTTCAGAACTTAGGAAAAACAAATTTCTATCCCAGCAGTGTGGGAAGCCAGTCAGATGCTCTAAACTTGCATGGATTTTCTTGCCTCTTTTCCTGACTTCTTCTTAGGTTGTGGCTCAAGAGAGGCCCTGATGGATAAGAATAAGTTTCCATTGCACAAACTCAAGAACCACTGAGCCACCTTAGGACACCATCCCTCCGCCAAAGACATATCATTCCCTACAGCTATTGAGAACCAACAATTCCAAGATGGAATCCATGTCCAAGGTCTCACTGGCAACAAGAATAGCTAAGAAAAAGGCAAAAACTAAAATAAAACCAGAATAAATAACCGCAACAATAGCAAACAAAACAAAAATCCCAGAACTCATTTAACAGGAGAAATAATTTCCCTTAAAAATTAAGTTCCAGGCAGTCTGTGTGGTATTTACAGCACACTTGGAACTACTAAGATGGAAAAGAGTATAAATGTGTGTAAATCCCTGCTTATTAGGATAAAATACTTTAAAACATGAATTAGACATTCAGGTGCAGGGGGTCAACACAAGAATACACCCAAGTGGACAGAAAAAGGCACAGAATTTTCACCAAGAAAATTAAAACCTTATTGGGGCTAGGATTTCCTTGCACAAAATTAAATTCCAGTAAAAGGATATAATGAATTTTTAAGCCATCAACAAGTACACTGAATATGTATTATGGAAAGTTTCAATATCTGTAGAAGGGGGAAAGCAACATTTCACCTAGGTCTTGTCCTCAAAGAGGTTACTATTGAGTTGAAATGAAAAGATAACAAGCTACTTGGGTTGCATTGGATGACTTTCACTGACATGAGAGGCCAGGATTCCTAATTCCACAAAGGACCATGGACTATATACTTGTGTGCTACAGACCCCATGTCTGACATGAACATCAGCAAAAGGAAAGCTCAGTGAGGACCTACATGACCTTGGAAGACCCCAAGAAGTGACAGCACTAGGCTGGATTTTAGAGAGTGAATGTGTTAATTGTGGAGAGGTGAGTGAGAGATATCCTGCCAAATCAGACTTATGGATACATTTATACTCTGAAAATAAAGATTTAGAAAGAGAGAGGAAAAAAAATGGAGGAAGAAGTAGAATTCAGAAATTTGCAGCCACTTATACCTCCCTTTTTCATCTGACATAATAATGTAAAACAAATCACTAGCATAAAACACAAAGTCAGTATTGTAAAATGTGACAGTATATATTTGCATCTTGGTTCTAAGCTGTTAGACACCCTACTGTTTATGGGAATAATTTACACTATAATATTCTTTTCTTTCCATCTTGGTCCAGGGATATGGGCAGTAGGATCCTTTGAAATATCTTATTAGAAAGAAACAAAACTGTTACAGGTTGAAAATATGAGAATAATATTCTATCAGAATAATAGCATAGGTGTGCAAAACAAAACAAAGGCAGAAAACATAGGAGTGGGTAAAATCTTAGATGCCACACACCATGAACCTTTTCAAACGCTGAGTACGATTACATTGCAGAAGCTTCTGCTCTGAATTGATCACAGTTTATCAAAATGTCAGAGTCATGAGTCAAAAAATGGTCATGTTCCCCATCATGTTCCTTGCATAAGGAGTGCTGAATGGAAGCAGAGGAGTGGGGTGGGAACAGATGCGATGTTACTAGAGTTTCAGATTTAATTCTTACTCTGTGCCAATACTAGCCATGTGTCTTAGCCTCACACTATCTGTGTTGCCATTTGTAAAATGATCCTGTCTCACAGGATTGAAATAGGTTAAATTGGAAAATGCAGCAAATGTTGTAGAGCAGCATCTGCTACATAGGAAGCATTATGCACTTGTCCAGTAATATTTCTAGCTGGGTCAAGGCGGCTTCTTTCCCTAGAGATCTTATTACTAGGGTCTTCCATTAAAACTGTTAAAGGAGCAGTTTGCATGCAGAATTCCTCTAGATTTAATACAATCCACAGTCTACTAGACTCTTCTTACTGTTAGAGACCTATATTTAATTTGATCACATTGTTTTTTAGCTACCTGCATTTATACAAGCTTTAGAAACACAGTTCATTGATTTATATAGTATGTATAAAATGGCACTATTAGTTTTTAAAATTGCAGAGTTACTATTTTAAGCATTCCTCACATAAACAAACTGAGTTACAAACATAATTCATTCCTGCTAAGCATTCAACCCACCTGGTAAGAAAAATAAGTAAACTTAGTAGAGAAGTCTTTCCTGGTTGTCAACATTTATGAAGTTGAAGGTGTTGTATAGTATGATTTACAAGAGGAAATGGTAAGCATTGGTTATTCTGGCTAAGTAGGTTTGGATAAGCTTGATTAAAGACTCCATTAACAATTAAAGTATGAATACTACTTTAGGATTTTACTTGGTATACTGGTTTCTAGGTTCTTTGGAATTTAGCTCAAATTGTTGGTTTTAGAGGAAAGTCCTTGATCTGCTATGTTATCACCCATTCTCACAGAGATATCATTTTAGAAACTGGAATCAATAGAAAGGTTTGTTGCCAATCTCAAGATTTTAATTTTCAGGTTAAGCCTCCTTAACCTCCCTCATCAAGGACCTGGTTCTCTTTGTGGTTGCTATTTTTGTTTTTGTTTTTGACATGTGATCTCCTTATCAAGCCGAGGCTGGTCTCAAACTCCTGGGCACAGAGATCTCCTTGCCTCAGCCTCCTAAGAGACCACAGGTGTGCACCAATGTTCCAGGCCACTTGACTCTCTTTATGTTACTATACTCTATCAGCTAGTCCTTAGAGCTATCCCCTTTTGCCTCTCCTGTTCAAAGGGTTTGCTAAATGACATTTATATAATCTTTTGTTCCATATTTTAGGGTAAAAAGTTGACTGTTACTTATAATTTATTTTCTTGTATACTATTTACAATTTGTCTACCCAAATCACAGTGAGTTAAAAAATCATTCTACATTTCTCTTCAGGCGGCTACTTCAGATTGTAGAGAATCACTGGATAGTACTCAGAAGATAACAACTAATCCAGCTTTCTGAAATATAAAACCACCCAGAAATCCGCAGTGCTGAATAAGAAGTCTATGGGCAGCAGCCAGAGGGGCCATATTTGGGCTGAGAGCAGAATTGTGAATTTGTTGCAGCCCACCTCCACCCCTGGGAGGGCAGAGCCTTCATAGTTGCCTAGGGCTCAAGACTCCATGTGAGATAGGAAAACTTTAAAAGAGGTAGAGGCACAAAGCTCTTAGGTTTATGAAAAAATAACGTTCCAACTTCTAGAATACATTTATCATTCTTTCCTTATTCCATTTCACAAATAACTATGGAGTACCCATAGCTGTGAAGCAAGCTCAGACTGGTTTTCTTTTAGGTCCATGGTATGTCTTTCTTTCTCAATTAAACCAAAAGAACCACCAGAAAATGAAAATTTATGAGCAGCATAATTAACAAACCAAGTAAAAACCCAGCAAGTTCTTGTCTATGAGGTGAGCTCTAAGATATTAGAGGGCAGGCACCACACTCTCTATTCATTCTTTTTCACAGAATTATTAATAGCCTATCTTTGATAAATATTATTTAAATTAGAATGTTTCCTAATTCTATGAAAATTATTTGGAGATGAGTACAAAGTTTGTTGACTGAAAACACTCAATGAATAAACACTGAGTTCTGCTGCTAGCATACACATCTCCCATTTTTTAACCTAGATTTAAGGAATGTGTGACAGCCAATGGAAAAGCTTAAGTATCTACAGCACATGTGTTTACTATGCAAATAAACTGTCATGACGAATACAAAGGAAATGGAGCTCCTCAAACATTGTTCCAGAGAAGCCTCATGTTAAAACGGGGAAAACAGAAAAACTCATGAACATGCAACAGCTGTTAAAAGTAATTTTAATATTGGATCTTAATTATGAGATTGCACAAGGAAAAAGACTTTCTATAAACTCAGATCCCCTATGACAAACATTTATTGTGTTTGGGACCAGGAAACAATATAGAGATAAATGACTTCCCTCTTTCCCCTGCCACAATTTTTGAGTTATAAATTATGAATTATACTCCAACAGATAAAACAGAAAGGAAATTAATTTAAGAGATGAGATCTATTTTGTAATTCAGAGAGCTATTTTATTTTAATTTTGGGGGCAAATTACATCTTAATGCTCAGCTTTACCAAACATCTTTCTTTCTCTGAAATGAACTGCAATTTCCCATTATATCTCTGAGGAGTCCTAAGATGTTTATGCTAAAATTCAGAAGGTAAATTAGCAACACAGTTTCAGCCATTTGGAAAAATACTGTCTAGTAGAGTTTTCTATGATGATGGAAATGATCTACTTTTGTATTGTCCAATATAGTAGCTGCTGGCCACATGAAGCTTCTGAACACTTGCAATGTTGCTAGTTGGATTTAAGAACTTTGTTTTAACTTAATATAAATTGTAAACTAAAATCTTAAATAGCCCTATATAGCTCATGGTTCTAGTGCTGGACAGTGTAGTCTAGATGATGAGAGGTTGGAGGACCCTCCTGTCAGCCAATTAGACCAAGCAGCTGTGGGTTACCCTTTGCAAACTGATACTGCCCCTAAAACCTCAAGGCACCCTTTGACAGCTTAGCCCTGAAAAGCTCTGAGCAAAGCTCTTGGGATCTTGTCTGAGCAAATATGCACATTAATGGGATCAAAAGGATGAGAAACAGCAAAGGTCAGCCCTGCAGCTCCTTCTACCAATTCATGGGTTTCCCTGCTGTGACACTATATACTCTAGTGCTTTGTCATGAACAGCTTCAAAATGATGCTTTCCATGTTATGGTGGCAAGTGAAGAAAGTAAAGAGAGAGCATTCTAGACAAAGAGGATCTGTAAAAATACTAACACAGAATCCTGGAACTCTGCATAGGAAGAGATATGACATAAAAAGAAATCCGAGGTGGATTTTGCATTACAGAGAATCTGAAGTAAAAAAATATGCTTTGCCATTACATAGAACTCTTCCTTACTTACCACGGAATGCTCAGTTACTAATACTGGTCCCCAAAGCAATCAATTATTTCCTAACTCCATTCCCTGATTCCACTTATTTTCCTGAAGAATACCTTCTGATTGTCCTTTTTACCCGTGTATTCTTTGTTAGCATTAGTTTACCTGTATGTAACTTTAAAAAAGTGAAGAATTTAGGAGACATTCAATTTTAATCACATCTCCTGAGACAAAAAAGAATTGAAATTTTTTATGCCATATGTTTCGTCCCTAGAGATGTTGGCAATTTTTGAACTTAAGTTACTTCCTGTCAATAGCACTTTATCAGCAAAGATTATTTTCCCTGTACACACATACCTGGAGAAGCAGATCAGAAGTCGGTCTAACTCGTTGTTGGAATAGGATGCTTAGTGTTCGGTTCTGCTGCTCCAAATCAAACACTCTTGTTTTCAACTTTACACATTCTTCCCTTAGATCCTACAACAAACACATTGAAAAGGAAAAAAGTCTACCACTGAAAAACATCTTTGCATATTATAACCACATTTT
>NW_004624732.1:32262686-32322884 GCF_000247695.1 Heterocephalus glaber
TCAGATACATTAGTAAAAAAATAGTATTTTTATTTTTCAAAGCCCCCAGAAATAAATCACAAACAACATTTTCTTCCACAGACCATTGTCTGGTAGAATTATTATGTGCAGGGAAGACCAATTTTAAAAAAGCACGTTGAATTCAGAAATGCATTAATGTAGCATGCTATTTTTGAAGACGGTAAATCTTAGCGATATAAAGTCAATTTAAGTTTCTACCTATATATTTTGCTTTTTCACTGTCTTCATAAAAGCAATCATAAAGTACAAACCACAAGGACAACAATGTTTTTGGAGTGAATAGAGATTTGATGAAGTAAAGAAGCGATAACTTTTGATGGGGTCTTTGGATTTCATTTGTGGAAATGAGCTGAGATTCTCGGCACTATGGCTAATAGAGTCAGCGATGCATTTAGTAGGAAAAGGGTAAATAAAGTGAGGTAAATGAAGGGTAAAAGGCCACCTGTAACTCGCTCATCCTATGAGCCAGTGGATTTCTGTATCTTCATGGGGGTTTTGGTTTTTGTGCCAGGGAAGAAGTATAGATAGGCCACCTCAGCAGCATTTTGCAGCAGGGTTTCTGTTTGCTTTGCTGTACTGAGGCTGATGCATGAGGCCTGGAGCAGCTCTTTTGAGTAATTCTGCCTCAGGACAGACTATTCTCCAGAGTTGACACACTGGAGCTCAAGGGTTTCCTGCAAGCCCAAGTTGCTGCCTTTCCTTCTCACCTATGATAAAGTTATGTGCGGTATTTAAATGTCTCCACCCGCTTTGATCCAGTAGAATAAGTCCTCAACTAAAAGTTCTTCAGAAGCTGACCCTTTTCTACATTTCAAAACTTTGTCTTTCACTATTTCCCAGTGTTCTAAAAATGTATTCTGCTCTTACAGTACAGAGAACTAAGCTCTGCTTGTTGTTCTTGAAAGCTCCGCATTTCTGCTGGCCTCTTTCCTCTTCCACCATCACTTTCCCTTCTTACAGACCATGTTTGGCCAAATGACTGAAGTCCAACTCAAACTTTATTACCACCCTGCCACTTTCCCTGGCATCCCCCAAAGTCTGCTCCCTTTCCCAAACTCCACTGAGCCCTCAACGTCTCTTTACAATGTTTAGCATACCCTACTTGGTATGGATTTCATTATTTGTCCTCCAGATTAATCTTTTCAATTACATGCCACATTCCTCCACAGACTGGCAAAAGATTTCAACATAAACAACCACAGAAGTATACTGCTCTTATCTTCTTTGCATTCTAGCATCCGGCACTGCACCACTTTTGGTAGGATCTTAATACAAGTGTGTAATTATTTTGCTGGAGAGGATGATGAAGACAAATTGTATTTTGTAGTGATTGGTGTGATACAAAGTTCCAGATTCTCAACACTTCTATTTTGTGCATCTCTATATTTTGACATGGGGCAGCTGTAGGCTTTAGTTAAGCCTTGTAAACAAGGGATAGCACCAGGGATAACTCCGATGCCCAGCACCTAAATGGTAGTTACAGAGGTAAGTGTGTTTGTGCCATAACCTTGTGTCAAGCTCCTGTGAATTTAGAAAGGTCTAGCTGCCAGGTTATGTGTGAGTATGTACTACCATATCCTGAATATAGTATTAATTCTATTTAAAGGGCGCGAAGAGACAGGCCACAGTGGGGCTCACTGCTTTGTCTATATGTTCCTCACTCATTTTAGTTAAAGGGGAGATGCTCATGTACAAGATGTTTTCAGCTGATTTGTGGCCTACGGTGTAAAGGAGAGCAAAGAAAAGTCATGTTTGGAATGGTGCTCCTAGGAACAAGACCCAGAGAGGTGGAAGCAGGAGTGTACATTTGAACTTACTCATTTGGCAGAGGCCTTCCTGGGGCCTACTCCTTATACAAATTAAAAGGCTAAATTTGCTTTCTTTAGAATTCAATCTCTGCCTTCCTCTCACTTATGCTAATTTTTGCTCTTAGCATGTGAATAACACTCTCTGTTCCCCAACACTAATTGTTTTCACTACTACTAATTAAGTAATTAATAAAACTTGACTGTAGGGTAGATAAATATTAATACTATCTATTTGTTGGGAAAACACAATCATTCTCATCTGCAGGTAGAGACACAGAAACAGAAACATACAGGGGTGGATCTGCAAGGAAAAGGGGGACCTGAAAGTAATAGCACTCACAATAGCAAAACTAAGGGAAATTTCAAAGGGTTGAAATAATAAAATAAAAAGAAGAAAATCCATGATCGCTACTATTACTTAAGGCATAGTAAAAGCTCATGAGTGGGAACACAACATAGCAACTCTGAGAGCTCTCAGTTAGTTCATCATGCTGGCCTCAGTCAGCTGGTCTGAAAACCGGTAGACAGACAAGAATTGCTTGTATTATTTCTGATAGTCTACTATGTTCACTCAAGCAGTGCATGGTCACTGTGCCCGATATTTTCCATTCCATGTGTGCCTATGTGTCCACACATAAACACAACTAGAGTGGGCACAGAGAGAAAAACAACTCTAACTGCTACTAAGACAGCTGCAAAGAGGTGGCAGCTGGCTGTCTTTGCTTCCCTGTGCTCACAACAGGAACCCATCAACATAAAGGAACAGATGAAATACATAGGCTGGGTACCAGAGCAACTCTCCTGACTTTGAGTTACAGGGGCAAGACCTAGAATAGCCTCCCCAGTAAAGCTGTAGAAATGAAATATGTTTCTCGTTTAGATCCCACAGTCTGAGATCATGTCTTGAGGCACAGGCTGGATCATCTGTTCTTTCTCAGAACCTTTTTTTTCGATGACTCCTTATGTCTCAGGCCTCGAGAGATGGAGCTAACTGAAAAAAAGAAAAAAGGTTGTGTCTTCTGATAAGAAAGGAGATATCATGTTTAATTTTTCCACGGGGAAATAATGTCAAAGATTTGACCACATTCGAGAAAGTACAATTGCCTTTGGGTTTAGGAAAACAGTCAGATCCATTATCCTTGCAATGTGCATGTCACTATGAACTGGAGATAGAGACTACGGTGTCACTACTGAGACTGAGCAAAGTGACACACTGGCCTAAAGGGCCCCATCTGCCTTAATAATCTCAAACCATAATTTCCTCAGCGGTACCACTCATTGGAATCCAGGTAAACTGCTCCTGGGCTGAAGAGGATTTTGGACCCATTGATACATAATTCCTGTGGGATTACAATTATTTCGTGCATGTAAAATGCAAAACCAGTATGAGCTATGGGTTGAAGTCAATTTAAGAAAATGCTGATAGCTTCAAAGCAGGACATATGTTGACATTATTACTGGAGTCCTGTTGAAAACTATTTAAATCTGACTTTATCATCTGAAAATATTATAACAGCATACTTAAAGGCAGTGTCTATCATGGGGATAGAGCAGACTATAGGTAGAAGGCTGTGTTCTGATCTGCCTTACCCACATGACCTTGATGAAGTGGATTTTTCTAAATAGGTCTCAATTTCCTCATTGGTAAACTGAGGTAATGCATAGAACTGTTTATTTCAAGTCATCAAATTTTTCACCTGCTTCATGGGTAGCGTGTCAGGCATCATCTTGTTAGTTCCCTGAAACTTAAGGGCTGCCACACTCTCCAGGCTTTTGTTGTCACATCTCCAGGGTCTTAAACTGATATCTACAAAGGATACTAAGACCTCTTTAGAAAGAAACATTTCTGGGAAAGGCTGGTCACTTCTTATTCTAACCAAAGGCCTCAGCATCACTCATTTATGACTCATTTATGACCGAATCAGGATACTGCTGAGGAAGTAACGAGTCCTGTGACAGACTGGATACTGCACGTCTGCATCCCAAAGGTCTTCAAATGTTCAATCATTTTAAATCTGAGTGGTGGTGGAACAGTTTCTGAGATTACAGGGAACTGAACCCTTACCAATGCTAGCTGACAATCTCAGGATTATGTATTCACAAAGGTCCCTGGCCATTGTGAAATTCTAGGGTCCCAAATAAGATCAATGTTGAGATACCTTGACTCCACAGTTACAGTTTTATTCTAAATATGTCAGAGTCTGAATGTTCTTGCTGGAGACATCCAGCAATGTTTCTGAAAGTTTGCCGAGGTCCAATGACTCTCTTACTCTTTTATTATCTGCAAGCATAACTAACCATTCCGTTTCAATCTCTGTGTTGATTTTCATTAAACCCCTCTCTGCTCCATAGACCTACAGTGGGGAAAGCCTGTAAGTGACTGAATAAGATTGGGGAGGAAAAATAGTGAAGGGGGTAAAACTGTGTATGGGCTCCATCACTTCCCAGAAATGGGAAAATTATCTTTGTATTCCCACCTTACAGGGTTAAAACAGGAATAACGTGACTTAGTGCATTATAAGCACTGAGTGTGACTGCTTATCAATGCCCAGTAAATATAAGCAGAGCTCCTTCAGGAACCAGATTCTACACAGACCATGGCTACAGAAGTGGACACAGATGGTCCAACTGCCTCTCCTACAAGGGAAATATGTAGGAGTTTGGAATTCTGTCAAGCTACAAAATTGTTTTGTTTCTATTCGAATGATTGTACTGCTGGATTCTGTCCTACACCAGCTCAATTCCATCTTGGTGAAGGACAAAAAGCCATGTAAATGTCTAGTTACTGTACTAACATGCAGATAAGGCTGAGCTTGTTTATTTGGAGGAAAATTTACTGTAGGAAAAATGCTTTTCTTCCAAGTTTGGTGGTAATGGCCAAAACACTGAAGATGCTAGGAAAGTGGCATTTTCAGCAATATAATGGATTTAATGATGATAAAATGTATTTCACAAAAAAACATGACTTTAGCCTGAATTACTGATTTCACTTGCATCTGTGAGCCTATGATTTGGAGGTTTAAATGAAAGTGAGCTGGCTTTCACATTGTCAGTTTAGCATTACTGATTTAGAGGAGTACAGTTAGATCTTTTAATTGATTTCAGAGGCTTTGATGATAAATTGAATTGCCTGAGCAGGACAGAATATGTATACATAACAAGAAATGATATGTGGATGGAAACAAAGTTGTTTTTCCTCAATCAGTATTGGAAGACACTTTTACTTACCAGTCTGGGCCAATTTGTAACATGCCATGAAAATGCTTTTCTGGTTGCCTACTGAAGAGTTGAAGGCATGGCAGATTGTCTTTGTGTCAGAAGAAATGATACATTTGAAAACTGGAGGGTTTGCTTATAATTTTACTTCATGAAGTTGTGTGTATGTATGACTTGGATTAATCATTCAAAGTTTTTGGTTTTACTCTATGCTAACTGCATCCCTCTTTAGAATTAGTTGTCTCATCTGAATTTGGGTACATTTTATTTTCTATGTTGGGCCATTAATTAAAAAGAAGGTTTTGTCTTTTTGCAGCAATTTTACAGCCCTACAGACACGAAGAAGCACATGTTTCTCAGAACATGATTATTTTGGAATCTCTGACAGCAGCTCTCCCCACCTTCTCGCGTCCCTGAGGAATACTGTCTCACAGTAACAGGTCTGTCTTACAGCTTAACGGTACCAAAGTAGTTGTACCTGTTTACTAGCTTGGAGTGAGGTGACTACTTTTTTGTGGCTGACCTGAAGAGCCCTGTTTTCCTTTTTATTATACTAGATGACTTCTCTGTCTGTTTCCTGAGGCACAATTAGACACAGACATGGGAAGTATTTCATTACTTGCACACAGAGCTGTTATCAGCTCTCTTCCTTCCTTAGTTTTATAATAAAATAAGCACAGTTTTCAACAGAAAGAAAATAATTGAAAAATTAAAGCCTTTGAAAGAGAAAAGGCATTCAAATATGTTATGGCAGAAGTTGTGAATTATCCTGTAATATTTTATTTTCACGTCTTTTTACAGGACTACGACGAGTAATTTTCAGATGGGCACATATTCAGCATAAGGACTTCTTTACAGCTTCCACAGATGTGGCTGTATGACTGAGCACTCTTGAAGGAGATGTAAGTAAGGACCTCTCAACACATCTAAGAGTTCTCCTTAAAAGAAAGCTAGAATATGCTCTTTACTCTTGTTTGGTTGTTGTGGTTACTGTTGTTTTCTTCTGTTATAATATGGGTTTGATGACCAGAGGAAGAGCAGCTCCTTTGAACTATTAGAAGACCCTAGAGAAGCCAGAGACCCTATGGACTTATAGCTACCACATCCACCTTGTACTGACTACCTATAAGTTTATATCTGAGAAAGCTATAACATCTTACATTATTTAAGCCACCATTCTTTTGCCTCTCTGTTACAATGGAACCTAAGTCTAACTCCATATACGTGTACCTAAATCTCTTTATTTATTCATTGTTAGTGTAAAACCTGAAGCAGTTAAAATTATTTGTAGAGACATGAAATTTTGACAAAATAGGAAAGAGGTCTAGCAAAAATGTCATTACAATATCTATACAGCATGTATTAAGATAACATTTAAGTATTTCCACGATAAGTAGTTAAGCTCTGATAAAATTTTTTTCAAATAAAACATTCAAGATGGCACAAGATTTGCTCTTGTTAGTTAGATCCTCCTGAACATGCTATGTGATCGGAGATTTCCTTTTCGAAAGGAAGTCTCCATTTCACAGAAAGAGAAATTAGGAGAAACAAAATCTGCGGGGCCTAGAGCTCAGTTTTTGAGAGGTATTACTGCAAAAGACAGGAGACATTCAATAAATTCATCAAACCAGCCAAATACAGTCAAACAATGACATGAGTTATACCACTCTGCCCAATAACGTGGTCTTACATTGTCTGCAGGCAGAATGCAGAGGCAGCAAAAAGGAGGTAAAGAAATTTCATGCACGGCGTCTACCATTTATTTGATATTTACCACAAAGTGACTCCTAACAGAAATGCTCTATGCTCCTCCTTTCATAGAACCACAGCAATTTGGGGTGGGGGGACCTGTTATTTCTACTTTATAGAAAATAAATTAAGACTCAGAGAAATGAAATCCCTTCTTTAACCTATAAGACCTCTTGCTGAATATTCATTTCATAGAAATCAGAAGAACCTACTAACATTTTAAAGTTTGTATTCACTAAATGAAAATGATGGGTCTCTTATTCATTTGAGTATATGGAGAGCTTTCATTTTTAAAAGGCTTTCTACTACTTTATCCAGTCTGAATTTTACAATTCTAGTGGACATTCATTGTTGCTATTTCATAGGCCACATAAAACACACGTGGTTTTAGCCTAAGTGAATAAATAGAAAAGTATTGGACCTATCAATCACAATTTTGTAGTTTGACAATGTGAGTTGTAGTCTATTCACATAAGTACTTAGAAAAAAATAAAGGTAAAAAGTGACCTACCTTTTGAGTGAGCAGAGCTTGAACAACTTGGTTGGCTACCTTTAAAAAACAAGGAAGGAAAGTTGCCATTTATTATATAATAAGACTTTATATGCATAAACTCTAATTTACCAATATGTTTCACAGAGCTTACCGTGGCTAATTAGCTCCTCATTTCCCTCTTTCCTCTACTTCAAGAAAATCTCTCTTTTCATAATAAGCCTATCCTTGTAGGTAATACTTTGCTACTTCCAAAGGTGTCCTTGTTGTTAATTAACATGGTTCAGCTGGAAAGATCATTCATACCTTGACTTTCACATTTCCATATTTGGAAAAATAATATCCTTTCATATGTAAAGTACCCCCAAGAAGACTAAAAAATGATACAGTGCAAAATACACTCCTAATTATCTGTACACAGCTTCTATAGTTTGCTGATTTACAATGTCCTTTGCCTCTCCTTCCTATTTCTTTGCTAGTATTTCACTGCTTTAAATTACTTGCAATAAAGCTGAATGGTCAAGACTGAGGACAACACAAGTTTCCTGGTTTCCTTGCTTCTCTCCACTGTTTTCACTTATGCCATCCTCTTGTGGCTGCCACCTGTGAAACAGTCTGTCAACTATTTACTCCAACTCCATTTTCCCCTTCTTCCTCAGTAACAAACCCAATTTTTTTTTTTTGGCTGGTTGCATCCAACTATATTTCATTGTCTCCGATGTAGCTACTTGTCCCCATGTAACAAAGTTCTAGCTAATAAGATACAACCGAACTATTTTCTTAAGCTTACAAGATGTCTCTACAAAGAAGGAGGCTTGGCTGCCACCTTCTTCCTTTTCTTGTACAGGGCATGAAAGTGATGGCTGAAGCTTCAGTAGCTACCTGGAAAATGGAAGTCTAATAGTGCAGATGTTTGGGCAGAAGAATAGGACAAGCCTGACTTTGATGATGTCATTGGGCTGTACTGTTTATTTCTGAACTTCTATGTGAGAAAGAAAATGCTATTATTTTGAGTTTCTTCCAGTATACAACCAAACATAATTCTTTCTAATGTATTAACAGAACTCTAGTTTTCTTTAGGCATGAGGCAATTTAGGACACAGGGAAAGCTGGGCTCTTCCTCAGCTCAAAGATGTGAACCTTGATTAATCTATACTAATCTTGCCATTCTGTTGCTTTTTAGGGACTGTTTTAGGAGAGGGCATGGGATGCTATTCAAATTAAAGGCTACCAATATCAATAATGTGATAGTTCAATGACCTGGCATTTTCTCCACATAATTATTCAGTATTTCTCTCTCTCTCTCTCTCTCTCTCTCTCTCCATATATATATATATATATACACACACACACATACATACATACATGTAATACTTCAGTTCATGAACACTTTTGCTTGCTTGAAAACAATTTAGTTTACAAACATAACCATTTGGGAAAATTTTCCTTCCATTTGAGAACTCCACATTGGGTGAGGAACATGACCTCGGCCATCTTTTCTGCACAAACATGAAGTCCACCATCTTCCCCAGCATTGTGGGACGAATTAAGCTTGTGTACTGCATATGTACATAGATGATACAGATTTAGATATAGATATATAGAGAGAGAAATTTAAACTTCATCATAACCTTTGAGCTATGTATTTACGTGGTTGCTGCTCATAAAAACCAAGGTGGATAGGCTAATTAAGTGGTGTTCTTCACTATAAACACTATGAAAATGATAACATTGAAGACTGAGTCAGAATACTGAAATATCTTGACATACAGTACTTCCGTGCTTTACTTTTTTCATTTATTCAGCATAAATTTTCTATAAATCTATTTGGCAGGCAAAATGACTAGGATTTGGTATTATCTGGTAACTGGTTGCGGGTTGGGAATTACAATTACACAATTATAACATAACATGATATACATGTTATCACTATAGTGATACTCACACTCAATTCAAAATTGTGAGACTTACATTTTGTTTTTCTCTTCCTGACAAATTTATCTTTGGTGATGTGAAACTATTTGTGCTTTTTTTCCCTGTTTGGTATAGTGGAACAGATTATAGTAAGAATGTTTTCATGAGCTTAATTGTTTCTTGGCTCAATATGGACAAAATAGCACATCCTTGACAACAGTTAGCTACCAATAATTTTCAGACAAAATTTAACAGGCTGTCATCAACTTTTGGTTAAGGGGCATTCACACCATAAGCAGTAAATGACTAGAATTAGATTGTCCCTAATTTATTATTCAAGAGGAAATTTTTCCCCATCAGAAACTTTCCAAACTTACTTTTGTTGATGTAAAATAAAAAAGGTGTTTTACTGAAAATAACTACAGTTTTGGAGAAAAAAGCCAGAAGCTATCATATATAAGAATAAATCATACTTTCATTAAATGGTGCTTTAGCTTTAACTATTTGTATTGACCACAACAGTGAAAAGTGATTCAACCCACACAAATTTTTTAAACATTTCATTCCAATTCTAAGTAGCAGAGAATTTAAAGTCAAACAATACATCATCTGTTTTATTGCTGGCTAATAAAACAAAGAATTGAAGTATCCATGCGGGTTGAATCAGGAAAAATGCACCAAAGTTAATTCATACCATAAATAATTTACTTTTTTATCTCAAACTTTGGATTTGATTTATATTCTCATAAAACTGCCTAATATTAATATTTTCTTTTCTTCCCCCAAACTGGTCGCTCACTTAAGTCATTCTGTGTAACAGTGGTCACATAAAATAGCTCTATCCATGATTTAATAGGAGACACAGAGTAATATCCTAACTGTAACAGCCCACAGGAGGAAATGTGTTATATCTTTGCAATCCAAGCACTTGCCCTATAGGCCTACAGACTCTATATCTGACATAGTTCCTTTGGGCATGTACTTTGGACAATTGTTTGCTCTACCTGAAAATTGAACAAAGATACACTAATATATTATTTCTTTTCCTGCTGACATGGGGTTATCTTGCCCAGAAGGACTCACAGGTTCTTTGTTGAAGAACAAGCAAGCTGTACAAATGCTTTTCTCCATACTATCTATAAAGACAGTTTCCTAGGTTTTGTTACTACATTTAACAGCCAAGCTTCCCAGATGCTTCAATAGAACAGTTGTTTGGAGCTTGTGCCTGCAACCTCTAATAGATTCACAAGATGATACCTGGAATGGGCCCCTGCCCATAATGTTCCAGCAACATGCCCTAAGCATTTGGGTTACAAATAGTCACATACCCGCTCACCAGCAGGGCCAGCTAATGAGAACAAATAACTTGCAGTGTCCCCTGCCAACTTTCTCTCCAAAGAAAGGAAAAATAGCAGCTGGGCTGTGCCAGAGGGACTTGAGACACATACAGAGCAAAGATGACAGCCCTTAAGCCTCTGGCTTTTGTTACAACCTCCCCCAGTTCTCTGTGGACCTCCCCACTTTGCTCCTAGGAGGTGGAGCCTGGTGGCAGGTGAGACAAGATGCCCAGGAGGACAGCCACTCATAGCTTACTGTCTTCTCAGTAAGAATTCTGTCAGATAAGCCAGCTCCTCTGACACCTGCTTGATCTGCCAATTTAAGAGTTAGCTTTTCCTCCCCAGGCTTTCCATGCTATGGTCTCCCCAGGCAATTCCCTGGGAGGGGAGGCAGAAAGAGGAGAAGGTGGGGCTGCTGAATGGTCTATTGTTTGATTTAAAAATGTTCCTGAGGCTGAATGAACTGAGTTGAGCCATCGGGTGGAGAGCTGGGAGCTACAGGATGTCACTGGTGGGTGTGAGGAACTCAGCAGGCCTCCTGCTTTCTTCCTGCATGGCTGCTTTGTTTCATACCCTGATGTGCTATTTCATCCAGCAAAGGAGATGTCATGTTAGCAAGGTAACTTAAAAATCTGGCCAAAAACCAGACTTTCAAAATGTGCTTTCGAGGAATTTCTTATGCTTCTGGGCTTGGTTTACTGTACTGAGCCAGCTGGGGGAAAGCAGAAAGAATATTGGGCCAGAATCACAAGACAGACTTGGGTTTACAGACTGGTGTTATGCACGGATATGCATGGGACTGGAGGGGCAATGATAAAAGAGGGGAACAATCCGTCTCTCAAGTTGTGACAAATGCATGAGATGACAGATATAAGAAGAGAAACCATCCAAGGCAAGGCCTTGGTAGTCATTCCGTGAATGTTAAGTGTGAAGCAGAGAGGTTGGACTTCAGAGGACACAATGCCTTTCCAGGTAGACAGAAAAGAATGCTCTAAGAGTAGGAGGATTTATTTGTAAAGGAATGAGTATGTACACATATTTTACACATATAAATCTTGTAAGATAAAATTAAATAAATAATAAATAGAAAGAAATAAATACATGCCCCAAATACCACAGGATGAGGAGGGCTGTGACAACGATGAAAATCAAGTCTTCCTAATCCAAAGCCCATATAGTCTAATTTAAATCAGTCGTATAGGGGTCTACAATTTTCTTTTCAGCTGATTTAGCCTTTGGATTAAGTTTGGGGTTAGGCATATTAAATGACTGTTCATCTCTGAGGAGATAACTGAAGAAATTATTCTAAATATGTTTGTGGGATTTCAGGAAAACTCATTTGGAAATTAATTTCCTGCTGCTAGTCTCCACACATTCACTTGAAGTAATTTAACAAATACACATTAAACAACTAGTGTGGGCCAAGAATCATGCTGGATCATGGAGAAGTAGTGGCAAGTAGAACATAGTTGCCACCTCAGAGAGTCCAGGGCAGAAGAGGAGATCATCTGCTCATGATGTTGGTGCTTGGAGCATGTGAAAGCCATAAGGAGATCTTTTTCCAACTATATCTACAGGGGTATGGATTTTAAAGATTACATAGGACCCAGAAGTGGGGTATACCTGAGAATGTCCAGGTAACGATTCCACAATCCAGTCTAAGCACATAGCATATCGATCAGAGAGACAGGTAAAAACTGTTCTTAATGACCTACTTGTATCTTTAGCTTTGGTCTAAAAGAAATTCTGGTGCTTTTTTGTTTCTATCTCTAAACCACATTCAGTGGTCTCATTTGCTCAGCCCTTGTGGTCCAAAGTGCAGGAGCTGGAGAAGAACTCAACTACAGCATCCCTGCCAACTCACAGGACTTGGGCCAGTCTGACAATGTGAAGGTAAGGGCAGCTTCTCCAATTTTGTGTGCAGCAGCTCCACCACCTATGATGTCTGTGGAAACTTCTATTTTCCTCTCCCTGAGTATTAAATTATCCCCAAGAGTTAAGTTCAGAAAGTTAATTTTTTTAAGTCATTATACATCTGTCTGATGGACAGGGGTCCTGGGAAGACACTTTAGCAAACACTCAATGAGGTCTACATTTTGGCTTGTTGCTTTGTATTAAGTCAGAAATTACAAAAACCTTCCGCATGGGTCTGTCCTTTTCTATTGCTATATCCGAGCGTGTGTCCACATTATCACCCTCCCTTGCATTGTCAAAATGCTCCCCAAAGCACAGCACTAGGAGTGCCTCACTGTGTGGTTCTTAACCTTGGGTGAGTATTGTAACACTCTGGAATGTTTTAAAACATCCAGATGTCCAGGATCATCCCTCCCAGAGCTGAATTGGATCAGAATCTCTGGGCAGGACCTCACCAGCAGCATTTTGAAAGCTCCTAGGCAAGTTTTTCTCACATCTATCTTCTGTGACCGTCATCCTTCACACTTCTAGTAGTCTGAGAGCACCAGTGAGCTCCCAGCACCTGTGAGAGGCTGACACCAGCTAAAAGTTTACAGTACACTGCTGAATCCATCTAAATGCCAGGTGCTGGCTTGAGATGGTATTTACTTATTTTATATGTGCCATTATACTTCTCTACATAGGAATAGTTGGTTTGAAAAGAATTGTGGCCAAGGCAATACTGTGAATAAACAGTAATTCACTGCTTGCCAGTAAACTGCCTGTCAAACAGCTAGACTGAAAAACTGGATTCAAACATGAAAACCTCCAAATACTCAAGAAAAAAAATGAGAATAATCCATGGTTTTATCATTGTACTGCGAGGCAACACAATGAGGAGACAGGAGCAGTCAAGGTGATAAGGAAGTATGCGTGTGTGTGGGTGTTTACATGCTTGTGTGTGTGTACTTGTGTGTGTGTAAATGCACACTTACCAAGCCAGACTGTGTGTGGGTGTATGTATCTATGCATTTGGGTTTGCTTGCTGCTGAATAAACAGACTCTTTTAGTAGAAAACAAACAGGGAATTTCAGACATCCAAGTGTTTTCCCTACATCTTCAATATGTTCTCCATTTCTCAGAAAATAACAATCAGTACAGAAGGAATTGAGGAACATTTTAAATTTATATGTTATTCACCCGAGTATGTTTTATGAAGCTTACTAGCAAGGAAATAACTTACATGAGGTCTTACCTTGTTAGTTTGTCTAATTAGTATAAAAAGCCTTGAAAAGAATTTCCACTTGGCATTATTACTACATTGAAGTACCCCTTTGAGAGTGTTCTCTTACAATGCATGGAAATGGATCGTCTACCTCATGCAATTAGTTACAAAACAACTGGCATGTGTAATCAGGGGCAGGATTCATGAATACAAAACATGTGCATTGCTCAGAGGTGGTTTGTTTTTACAAAGCATTGCTTTGGCAACTTTTAATTTTTGCTATTATGAACCAAGAGACTCTCCCTCTAAAAATTCTACTGTCAGTGGAAAGTATATGAAATGATTCTCTGGGTAAAAACAGGTTTTGCCTGATACATTCTGACAAAACATACACAACGTAGGCAGGGCAAACACGTACAAAATATTGTCTGGATTCTACAGGGAAATGCCGTAAGTCTCTTGATAGGTGGGGAGGGGATAAGTGAGAGAATTGTGACAAATAAGGTCCTGTGTTGTGAGTCATATAAGTGTGACTTCTGAATACAGATAAGGTCTCAGTGTTAATTTCTATGCTGGAGATTAAAGTGAAATTTTGCTGATCAATACATGTAACCTAAGGGCATTATTTGTTCCTTTAAATACTCCTATATCGCTGAGCATGGTGGCATGTACCTCCCAGTACTTGGAAGGCTAAGGCAGGAGGACTGCTGGGAGGTCCAGGCCAGCCTGGGCTACATAATGGCTTCAAGGAGAGCCTGAACTACATCATGAGACTGTCTCAATCAATCAGTCAAGTCAATCCACCAACCAATCAATTCATCCATCTCCTTGGGTCTACTTGGTCTTTCTTGCTGTAAATTTTTTGGATCAAGAGCCTGGAGGGAGCAGTGGAGGCTGCTGAGTTGGCCTCTCTAGACCCTGAGTCTTTATGCACTCTTTTTGTCAACTAACTTTTTGTGATTCTATTAACTTTGGACCCTGTAAAGATTATTATTCTTGTCTTTTTAAGTCCTGGCAAGGCAGGCACAAACACTATTTTACCTTAGTAGTCAATGTATATGGCTGGAAAATATTAAATAATTAAAATACTGAATATTAAACCATTCAGTAAGTTTTCCAGCCCTTGTAAGAAATGAATACAAAGTGGTCTGCGTTAGGAGGATGAGATCGCAAGTGCAGTAAGCATTCATATCAGGCACAGAGCTTGCCGACACGCGGATTGCGGGGTTACCCCCAACTCTGACTCTGGGGGTCTGGGGTGGGTTGGTGACTCTGCGTTCCTCCCTCACAAGGTCACAGAGAGGAAGCGAGTACAGCAGGTTCAAGATCTACTAGCATAAGAAAGCTCCAAGCATGACCAGTAGTCAAAGGACAGAAAACTGCAGTCTGAAGGGATCAAAGAGGTACACGGAAGTGATGTGGTGTCCTAGCTGGATTGGAGCCTACGTTCTTAAGGACCCGCCCACCACCTTCTGGGATAGCAGGTGAGAGAAGAGGGAGATAGAAAGGATCATAAATATCAAGAGGAGTTGGTTAGAAAATAGTTTTCTAATTGTTAGTTGGAGGAAAAGACTGAGGCTATATTGGTAATTCTACTGATAAAGTAGAACAAGATTAAACAGTTTTTTTCTTGTTTTTCTCAAAAATCTGTATCAGCCACAGTGCAACAAACCTCAAACTGAATCTTCCAGAATACATGTCAGATTTAGTGTACTGAGCAGAAGCCTAAAGAGGTTATCCCATTTAAACAATGGCTCTGATCACTGACAAGTCCCAGAAGGGCACTACCTGGGCAGGTGAATGGCCAGTCCTGGCAGGAAGGCAGAGGATGGATTGTGGGCAGGATGTGTGACAGTGTGAAAGGAATGGCAGAGAGGGAACGAGGGTTTTGCATGCACCTCAATCTTTCCGTCAACCTCCTAGAAACTCTCAAATGCCCACCATCTTTGCTCTCATCTCATTATCATCATATAATATTTATTGAGTTTATTCATGCATGTGGCCCTGTCTTCTTCCATTCAAATTTTCTTCTTCACTTCCTCTTCTCTTTTTTGTTCATGCTCAATCTCCTAATTTTTCCCCCTCTGGCTGCCAACAGTGATGATCATCCCCACCCACTCTATCACCGATTTCCTTTTCCAGCAATGACATCCAATTGCAGCTGCAAGGTACTCTGATCCAACATGGTTATTCTCATTCATAGTCAAGGATCACTCACTGGATGGAAGAAATTGATCATTCAATGATTCATACTCCAGTTTTGTCCCAGGAATATAAAGCAATAACCAAAAGGAAATTTACCGATGCCTGTATAAGGAATTAAGGAAGACTAGAGGGAGGGAGGCGGATGGGAGTAAGACAAGGAGAAAGAGACAGACACACACTCCAATCTTCCTCCTCAGTGGCCACATGATCACAGCTTCCCCTTGAAGAAGAAAATGCTAATGATCTGTGGAGGCTGGCAATATTCATGTACTAAGATCTGATTAAAAGAACGCTAACTAGTCTGGCTTCCTATTATAGGCCTTTCCATTCACCTTACCTCATCAAGACATCTCTCATACTGTTCTCTTTGCTTTTCATTTTCCAAAGCCAATGCTGAATTCTCTGCCTGCAGTAAGATACAAAAATAAGACAAATAAATCAATGAAATGTCGTGTTATGTGACAACTTACTCAATACGGTTACTAAATATATCTCCTCAGGATCCAAAATAATCTTTTAGAAGTACCTTTGACAAGTCTGTTCTAAGGACTATTATAAATATCTCAGGGATGCCTTCTGTCTTATCAACTCTCTCACAAAAATACATTACAATTTTAAGAAGTATAAAACTTGATATTCTGAACAGGTAGAAAATCAAATCATGGCTTGATATGAGAGCATTCTGAAGAAAGGTTACGATGTTTATCTCATTCTATGAAAATGTAGAGGTAAAAAAGAATGCCTTAATCCACTTCATTAAGACCAGTCCTGTTCTCACAGACCAGTATTTGTTGGGGCCACAGAAAAAAATGCCAAGTCAAGTCTAAAGCATGATTCCAAATTTAAACTGAACATGCTATTTTGATGTTAATCAATGACTTAAAAACAAGAAAATACTGAGAAAGGTAAGACTTGGACTATTGTTAAGCACCCCATTAATCACTGCTTTCACGCTCCTCAGAGGTATATGAGTATGTGAATGTTGAATACGGTTCCTAGGAGAGCGTGTATAATAGAAGGGAGGGAGAAAGTAATCACTATATGTGTATTAGATTTCAGAGAGGACAGGAAAGGTTAGCCTGAGATGTGCCCTCAGCCGCTGGTGAAGCAGTTCCTCTGTGGCCCCTGTCTGCACTTCTGAAGCGTGAGAGCCAGCCCTACCCAGAGCTGTGACAATGATAACTCATCCCACCCCCTCCCTATCCTTCAAGCAAATTTGGCTCTGCCTGCCCCTTCACCACAGCCCTCCTTGACATCTGGAAGTGGTGCTCTAAATCGCTGTGTAGATAGTATGGCATGTTTTTAGGTGGTTCACAGAACATTGTTTCTCCATAGGTTTTCTCCATCCATTTACAAAAATGTTTTATTTGGAAATAATTTTAAGCTAACAGACAATTTGCAAAAATAGTATAAAAACTCCCACATACCTTTCCTCAGATTCATTAATCATTAACATTTTGCTACATCTGCTATATCACTTACTTTTTCTTTTTTTTTCTACACCTTGAAAGGGGGTTGAAGACATGACACCCTGTACCCTTGAATACTTCGGTATGTATTTCTGAATAACAAAGACATTTTCTTGCACAACCACAGTCTAGTTTTCTACTTCAGGAAACACAGAATTAATATAGCATGACAATTTGATCTATGTCCTTACTACAGTTTTATCCTTTGTCCCAATAATATTCTTTATAGTAAATTTTCCAGTCTACAATCCTATCCACAATCACGCACTACACTGAATTGTAGTTGTCATTCATCCACTATCTTTTAGACTGAAACAATGCCTATGTTTCTTCTTAACTTTTCCTCCTTCCCTTTTTTAGGAGAGGGTAGTTATTGTGTAGACTGGCCTTTAATCTGGGTTTGTCTGAAGCTTCCTCATGAACATTTGGTAGGAACAGCACATATTTGATGTTGGATATGTCTCAGTTCATCATATGAGTCACATGGTATCCATGTGCCCCTTTACTGGACATGTGAACTTTCATCATGTGCTCAAAATGGAGTCTGCTAAATCTCTCCACAATAAAGTTACTATTAAATTAAGATGTAAATTTTTAGATGTACTACTTTTAAATTAAGATGTAATTTTGGGTGAGATATTTTGAGATCATGAAAATTTCCTCTTGCTCATTAAATTTTTACCTATTATTTTAGCAACTATTGGTAATTTTTACCTGAATCTATGATTACTTCAGCTGCAAATGGTGATTTGTAACTCCATTCTATCCTGTAATCTGTGGGGTATACATTCCAAGCCCCCCACTGAGTCACTATAAACAATAGTACTCAATGCTACGTATAGTTATGTACCACATAATGATGTTTGGTCATTGACAAACTGCTCATATGATGATATTCTCATTAGAGCATATCACCTAATGAGAATGTAACTGTCTTAGTTTGTATATGCATATTCTATGTTTGCACAACAATAAAATTCCTTAATGGAACACTTGTCAGATGGTATCCCTACTAATAAGCCACAGAAGACTGTATACTATGTTTTTTCCTATGCATGTGTTGTACCTATAATAAAATTTAACTTGTGAATTAGGCACACTAAAAGATTAATAGCAATAATAAAATAAAACAATCATAACAATATAGTGTAATAATATTACCAACATTATTACCTTTTATTTTGGGTCATTATTAAGTGAAATAAGGATTACTTCACCAAAACGAGTGACAGTTCAACAGTGATTTGTCAGCCAAGATAGCTACTAAGTGACTACCAGGTAGCATATACAACATGAATCACTGGACTAAGGAATGATTCACACTCCAAACAGCATGGCACAAGATTTCATCATGTTAATCAGCATGGTGTGCAATTTAAAGTTCATCAATTGTTTATATCTGGAACTTTCTATTTAACATTTTCACACCATAGTCTGTGGTGAATAATTAAAACTGTGGAAAACAAAACCATGGATAAGGGGTAACTATTGTACATTTACAAATGTATTCTAGCATAAGGAAGTACATTTTCCATTTATTAGTATGTATGCAGAGATTCTTACATTATTCAAAGGGTTATATCTCATTACTACTAATATTAATTTTGATGCTCAAACTGTCCCAGCTTTGGATGGGCAAGCCACTTTACTCTGGTGTCTGTATCATTTTGGTGCATTGGCATCATTTCAAAAACTTTCTTTTTTGACACAAGTAAATGTTCCAGGTCCAGCTCACATTTTCTTTGCAGCATTCCTGAAATCAGCCATTTGTCTAAGATATCCCACTTGTTTATTTAGTGAATGATATGTGGAAACCACAATCTGAGTGTTGCCTGGTGTAGTTGCTACTGGCAAGCCACTGCTTAAACTTCCTTTCAGTGGAAGGATTTCTTTCATTTTCTGCACACCCATAAAGATGTACAGAATTCTTTTTTCCACCTTCCATTCCTTTTTTCATTCTTTACCTTCCAGGATCAAGGGTCAGACTATCTCCACCTAATCACAGTGCCACTCTCAGGAACACAATGCCTTGTTCTTCGTTTGGTCTTCAACCTTGCTCCTGTGGGCCTGCCTTCTGTTTTAGCAACCCTTCTAACACTCCAACCATATTCCTTCAGTACACATCAAGACAGATGCCTGCCATAGTTCATCCTTTTGCACTCAGGTTGATCATCTCTTTAGATCTTTTAAGCAGTGTTTATCTTTACACTGTTCTTTCTTCATTTTCTATCCATACTAGACTGAAAGCTTTTCCTGACTTGTTGCTGCTTCAAGGATTGCTTCTGGTCTATCATACTGAACTTCCTCCATCCTGAAGCTGGTGTAACTGTTCAGCTGCTCCTCCAGCCCAGGTGAGAGGAGCAGATTCTGAGTTCCAGGTCCACGCTGTTGCAGAATGCTGGGCAATGCTAGGGTGTGCAGTCTTTAACAAACTATTTAATCCTGTTGAGTTTACAGTTCTTTGGTTAGTAAATGAAGGGAACAAACTAGCTAACCTACAGAATGCTGTCCAGTACACAGATATGTGTATTTACTTTCAATTGTACAATTATTGGTTTCTTTGGAGAAATGTGGCTGTGGTGGGATCTGCTGGTGTTAGTGAATAACTGAACATAGGATAATGGAAAGAAATAACTGAGAATGGCAATGCCATTGGCATTATGTTGTTTTCACTTTAAATGTCTTGGAAAAATGTGCACAGAAATAAAGCTGAAAATGAGAATTTACATGAGATGTCTGTCTATATCTTATGCCTACCCGTATTGCGTTGCAATCACATGACGATTGATCCATTCAGATAATTACCCTCATTATACTGTTTACATTACGTGCCTCATGTTTACTGCTCTGACAATCTATTATAGGCAAGCAAATTAAATACCTAACGGGTGCTGGTAAACACACAATAGGCACATTTATGGTTACTCTGTTCAGTTACAGAGACCAAATTAATTGATGTGATCCAACACATCCTAGGGGACTTGAAGATATTAACAATTATGCCAGTGAAGTTAAAATAATCTTGAACTCATGATTTCCTTTAATCCATTTGCATTTATTAGAGATTCAGGATTAACCTGTTTCCAACAGGAGACAACAGGGAAAAAAAAGAACAAAAAAAAAAAATCTCTTAATTAAATGTGATTTAAAGAAACAGTGAATGTTTGCACAGAAGGGATGGAAAAGGATAAGGTAGAGAGGGGAAGGAAAGAAAAGATGTGCATATTCACTGCTGAGAATTATAGAAATTACAACACTTTTCCCATTTTAAATGTGTGTTATTAATTCTGTATATCCAGAGGGTATAATTAGAGCACTCAAGTATATGTAAAAGTGAATTTTTGTGTTCATTTTTCTCTCTCACAACAATCAAAAACTTCTGTAAGACTTAGTCCCTGACTTAGAAAATTTCCTGTGCAGTGTGGTTTCCCCAGGACTCCAAATTATAGTGATCTAAATATATTTCTGGTTTCATCTCTAAAATCCTTACAGTACTTATAAAATCAAAAAGCCTCACAGAATAAGCCCCACTTTATTTTGGTTTGCTGTGGAAAAGGGTTCCGAATTAATATATACTTAAAAGGACTTATGTTTCTTAGAGGTCCTACTATGTGAATAAATATGCTGGTCAAGGCTTAAAAGTCACTGAACAGACTGATGCTTCTAAACTGCTATTGCACATTAATTTTCCCAATGCATATTATGTTTAAAATATTTTCATATTATAAATTTGCATAATATATCCTGTTCCACAGACAAAAGTTAGGATAGTTTCGTGCAAAAACCTCCCTCTGCACAAAAACCTCCCTATTCACCCACCAGAAGTTTTGTAGCTGCTGCTCCATAGTACATGCTGTTTCCTTAGCCAAGACTAGCTACTTTTACTGCATGAAGTCCCCTTCTCATGGGGGCTGTGGTTTAGTTCTGCTGCTCTAGCCTGGACTGTGCTTCACTTTCCCATAGGCCTTTCTAAATCCTACTCAGTGTTTGTGGCCTGGCTCAGATCTGCACCTACAAAATTTAAATGGGGACACATATTTACATTACTAAAAATTCAGACATACAAAAACATCATGAAAACATTACCAAGAATTTCCTTATATCATGCACTTCGATTCTGCCAAGGTTAACTTTTGACCACACTTGATTCATCATTTGTTTTATATCTATCTATATAATCTCCAAACCAAATATCAGTATGCAACACTTGGTACCTTTTGACAATGGGAAGAATTTTAAAAGCATATATTTCACTATGTTGAACATTATATTGGAGACTGCATTTTTGATCGCCATTTATAACTTTTACTTGTACTTATTCTTTTGTCATAGTAGTAGACTAAAGAAGGTTACAAATACTTTTTAATTAGCTTCTTGAATCTGGGCTTGCCTTACTGCCTAGCTTAAAACATTCCTTCTGGCTTGAACCACTGGTGGTACATGCATGAGTGACCCCATTGGAAGCTTGTACCACCTCATGTTCAGTCATGCATGTATCACACCACTGGTTCAGAGCTGCTGGGCAGTGAGACATATGAAGTACAGCCCCATAGTGAACGTGTTAAACAACATAATGTAACTAAAAGGTCACTTTAGGGACTTCTAAGGATAGGGCATGAACATTACAGTTTCTATCGGGGTCTCCTAAAAAAATACTAGTTCTTAAAGACCTGTGCTACCATGTAAGAATTCTAAATGTTTTGCATTGGTATAGAGCCCAAACTATATGGAATGCCACATAGGATGAGATGTGATGTGAACAAAGATAGGCCAGAGAAAACTAAGATACCAGACACAAGAGTGAAGAAGCCATCTTGGAAACAGATCCTCTATCCCCAGCCAACATCACATGGACTGGAGAAGAATTATCTGCTATGACCTTCCCATATTTTCAATACACAAAATTGTGACAAAAATGAAATAGTTGTCGAGGCCTCAAAGTTTTGGGAGTATTTGGTTGCAGAAGACTAGAATAATCATATTTCAGATAGGAGCTTCAACATAAATTCTTTATGAATGCCTTCCATTACTGATCTCTTGCTGTATACCAGGGGCTATGATAGGACAACCACAAGTTGTATGAAACATAGGGAGGACTACTGCGAAGAAGGATATAGTCTAGTAGAGGAAACAAATTAATTTTTCCATTGAAAGCTATAAGACAATATGATCAGAGCACCCTCACCCAGACAAACACACAAACCAACTGACTTTGGATAAGGTAGGAACAATGTTCCTTGGAGAAGTGACCTTTGACTCAACTTACTCAACAGGGATTCAAAACAATGAAAGTTTATTGGAAAGGATGACAACATGATCATTTTGAAGAAAATATCAAGGAAATGGCATTTCACTTGTTTTAGCCATTTGAAGGAAACGATCCAACCAGGCTAGAATCCTGGGGTAAATACTGTCAAATTATTATGAAAGCAAATAATGTCAGACAGCAGCCAACATTCACTGCAGAATGACAAAAAAAAGAACCACTTAATAATGCAGAAGTTGAGCAGGGATAGAATTGTGTGGAAGAATAAAGAAAGCAGGAAGAAGAGGCTGTTATCTAAAGGAGAGAAAAAAGGTTAATCCACGTTAGTTAAAAAGGTTGCATCCTGTGACTTTCCCTGCTGCCAGTGCTGGTCATTCTCAGGACGCCTTCTTCCATTCCTGCTGAAAACACTTCAGTAAAGGCAAACAAGTCAGAAAAGATTAGGATACAAAGTATTTCTCTAAAACCATTGTTTGGCCCCAAGCCTGGGGCCATTTCTCTAGGATTGCCACCTAAATCAGAGTCCTATGACATCTGCTATAGACAGCATACTTAATGGTGACAGCTCCATCCTGACAAAATTAGGGTATAGGCCAAGGAACTTCAGATTCAGCCTTCCAAGCAAAATAGAAAGGTCCCTGAAATGTCCCTAATGACACTGTGATCTATTCTATTTTGAGAGGTAGCTAAAAGCACTATGAGGATAAAGTACCACAAGATAGACAAAGTGTACCTATAAGCACTCCATCCCAGGGAAGATTAGTATTCCAGAAAAGTAGTATCAATCTGGATAACAAAGGATAAAAACTAGATCAGAATACTGAGTCCCTTGCCCTTATTATCATCAGTTCCCACAGAATTTATAGATCATTAATTTTATCATGTCTGGCAGCCATGAGAGGTGGGTAATTGGCTATCGTGTGTTTCCATTGACTATACTAAAGAGCTACAGTCTCCATACCTGGGTAATGGTTAATGTTGGAGGTAAATTCTTCCAGGCTAGAAAATGTCACTAATTTCTTAAAAGCTCTGCCTGACCATCACAGGAATAGATATGCATGCCCATACATGCACACTCACCCTCACAATGATCTTGTGCTCAAATTCAACAGATGTGGAGGGTGCCCACTAAGTTGAGGACTGGCTCAAGGCAATGGGGACATAAATTCAAAGAAAATGGTGCCTCTGTCTCCCAGGAGTTCAGGATCCACAAAATGAGAACCTTTCAGGTAGAATCTGTCCATAGGTTTATTTGTCAAGACTTAAACAGAAAGCACTTTGTAATGCAATCTCTGTAAACTTCTAGAATTTAATTCTTGGATCAGGCTTGGATCAAGCAAACTTGAGTGTACCTCTGAGTCTCCTGGCAGGCTGTTAGATCCCAGGGTGTTGGGTACCAGCCCCAATAAATTGGTTTTCCTATACTTAAGGCAGGGCCCAAGAATTTAAATTTCTAGCAAGCACTAAGGTCATCCTGCTGTTACTGTTGTTGTTGTTAATCTGAGGACTAACAATGAGAACCTGCATCCAAGAAAAACTTCCTTCAGAATGAAAGCCGTTGTTATTCCTATTTCCTCTTTTGAACTATGCAGGAGACTCCTGATACTTCTCTGGAACTAGAAGAAGTCACTGTATAATTTTGTAATTTTCTTTGTGTTATTTTGGGAGTAAGTCTGCTTCTCTTCCTCTATATTAGTAATTCCCATTGGGGGAAACTGGCCTGAGATGATAAGTGAGGGCATGTGTGTATGTGTATGTGTGTGTAAAATAAATGAGTGTGGTTTGGCAAAATATGACTTGATATTTCATTATACCTGAAAAATAATAAAAGATAAAACTTTGATAATACAAACTATAAAGTAAGCTCCATAATTTTCTTGCCTACAGGGGTGGATAAGAAAGACATCCTTGTACAGTACTGGTAGATGGTGGGTGTGGTAGTAAGCATTTATCTTCCTGGGAGAAAAGTATGAGAATCTGACCGGAGGCACAGTGTGCTTTGTAAATTTCCTTTTTATTTATTTATTTTTTATAACAGAAGGAAGCCTAGCCTGTGAAGTCAAGTAGGCATTTATTTGAATCTTGGCAGTTCCTCTCGCCTGCCATTACCTCAGAAACTCACCCTTTGAGTCAGTTTCCTCCTTGGGAAATGGAAGTGATAATAAATACCTGTCACTGTTTTGGGTGGAATGAGATGAGGAATGTAAACCATGTCTAACACAAAGCCTGGCCTGCTGTGAATGGATTCAGTGAAAGGTAAGTTTCTTCCATCCTTTGTAAAACAACTCCTTCCTGACATCTGGACAGCTCAAGGATTTAGCAGGGAGAGGTGGTAGTAGCTGTCTCTGTCACCAGGGGGCTCAGAGCCAAGAGAAGTGACACTGGGGCCCCGGGGCCCAGACCCTTTTAAACAGCTTCCCAGAGATGAGCTTCAGTCATGGGTTCCTTTTATCTGGATCTTCCTTTCCTTGTCTCTTCATTTCTCTCACTCCTTCTTCCTCCCATTGCCAGGTGCCCATTTATTAGTGATTCTTACAGGAAACCCTGCCCTCAGCCAAGGTGCTCACAACTTCATTCACATTCAGATTCAAGTAAGTGGTAAGGCATTAAGAGGATTCCCTGTGTGAAGAAAAAGTTAGGGAGTGGGTGTTTAATTACATCCTTCTAGGTAGTAGAAAGTATAGTTTTGCAAGCTTATGGGGATGGTCTGTGATAGCCAAAGCACTTTATTTCACCTTGAAATCTTATCACTTTTCTTATAAAGGCTGGACTTGCTCTTGATAATTTTTCCATCTTTTAAGCAGCTGAAAAGAATGATATATTACTCAGAGTTCTTCCCAAACTGTCCACAAGAAATAGTCACCTGTGTGATGGGTAGATGTTTCTGGACAGATTCCTATCCTGTGTGCCCACAGCACCCTAAACACCCTTAGTCACAACACCCAGCAGTCTGCACTGCAGGATGGGCCGTGTTCTTCCATGATCTTTGATGATAGGTACCACTGTCTTCCCTCACCCTGCACAGTGCCTGGAATATGCAAGTGGTGCAGTCTATTTGAATTCTGCTTTTTGCCATGTGCAATTCTCGCATCCAAGGGATACAGGCTCTGACTACGATTTATGAAAAGAAATATTAAATGGCTTAAGGACATGACCACTTGCGTTTTGTGCTTTCAAGTTTCTGTTTCTTGATACACTCAATTTATGTTGTAAGACCTTGGCACTTACAAAGGCTAGAGGCCTGGCATCTTGGCAGATAATAGTTGCTGATACTATGCCCTTCCCCACATAGCTGAGAAATCCGAGGAAATTCTTCAGACTGGCATGGGGTGGAAAATTACAGTCTTGCTAGAGGCATACACAAGACAGTCACCGGAACATGGACACGAAGAAAAGAGCTCACACACAACAGTCTCCCATCAGCCCGGGTTCACACCCCTACTTTAGAAAGATGACAGTGATGTGCTGGCAAATGTTTACCAAATATCTCTTTGGGACAGAAAAGTCATGCTTTCGAATCTCTGCCAATTTCCATGGTATAAATACTCCCACCATTACTGATTTTAAGCCTCTCAATTCACAGTTGGGAAGAGAGTCACAGCAGCACACTGTCACAATATGAAGTGTGATTAAAATAAATGGTGAATGTTTAAATTTTAAAATGTTTATTAAGTAAAAGACTTACTGCTATGAATTTACTTCAAGCTATTCTCCCTCACATTGAATATACTTATCCCATCCTTCTTGCCACTTTCTCAAGCAGTTCTGGAAGTCCTTTTTCATGTCTTTCCGAGATGTGATCAAAACTGTTGAGAATGCCGCTGCCAAGTGCCATCCAATGGAAAGGCAAGCTCATAAAAACTTTGCAGTGTATCCTCAACCGCCTTATTCGCTAGAGCTGGCACTGCTTGACTTGTGGCTCCTCTCTAAGTCAAAATGACTACGAAAAGTAAACATTTTAAAGTGATTCAGGACACTGAGACAGCCATGACAGCACAACTAAAAACACTCATGAAACAGGACTTTCAGGACTACTTCAGAAAGTGGGAGGAACCATGGGATGAGTATGCTTTCTGGCAAGGGGGAGTATTTTGAGGAAGATTAAGGGTAATGTGTCTTTTACTGTAATAAGTTCTTTAGTTTAAGCATTCACCATATTTTTTATTATACTTTATGGCATTCTTCCCATATGGGATAAAGAACTTAGAACAATGAGGAAGTGGAGAGTTCTGAATACATATTATCTTGTATTTAATATAACATAAATATCAGTGATATTGAAACAATAATTGTTGTATTGAATAACTGGCTGAAAAAATTCTTGAAACGGTAACAGCTGGTTCTTAAAAGCTTGTAAGAGCTGGCTTCACCATACCAGGGCTTCTGTCTGCCACAGAGCTTGGGAATAGCTCTGAAATGGTAGAAATGCACATGTAAGGGTTTACTGGCTGTATTCCTGCTTAGAATTTCATCCAGGAACGTAGCTGACCCGGTGATGAATAACAGGCTTCCCCAGGATGCCATTCCCAGTGTGGCTCTCTCCCTGACATCTTTGACAGTTTGCTGCTGTATCTGTTGATACTATTTGGCTTTAAACACTCAAGAGGAGCAGCCCATAAAGCTGTTAGTACACACACAACCTCCCTCTTCTCTGAGGTTGCTTCCTCTGTGTCTGCACATGGGTAGGTGAACTACACTGTCCACCCTTCCCTTCCACCGGCTGGGCTTCACCCCATCTGCTTTTGAGTCAGGCTTGTGCTGACTCAAGGAAGTATAGCTTTTTATGCTTGACAGTGTGTTTTTAAAGACAAGTATAGACATTTCATCATGCCAAGCCTGAGATGGCAATGTCAAATTATTCCTTTAAACCTCAAATTTTAAACACTATGTATTTGAGCTCAAGATGTAAGGAGTGATTTCCAATTATAACAAAAGCCAACAATTCAGGTACTGTAACATTTTGTGCAAAAACAAACTGGAAACATCTTTTGCTCTCTCACCGCCAGAGCTTTCATAGATACAAAATGTAAGGCTTTCAGGTCAGAGGGAACAGAGTGAATTTTGTGGTTTTAGAAGCCTCACAAAAAAATTTTGCAGAAATGAGAAACATGAAAGGATCTGATCACATCGTTGTGTCTAGAATATTTGTGGTATTAACCACCAGGTGTTTTAGAAGTAGAATTATGCAAAATGTGTCTATTCATTTTCAGAAAATAATATTAATATATTGATCTCATTGCCTCATTTAATAGAAGGACCCTAGATAATATGGGGCACTATTAGATCCATTTTATAGATGAAGAAACTGAGACTTTGTCAAAAAAATCCTTTGTTTATAGGAATATTTTCTTCACATTTACAGACCTTCTTAATTAGAACTTAATACAGTATTTTTTTGTTTTTAATTTTTATTAGTACATGTTTGCAGTACATAATAATTATACTCATTGTGGAGAATTGGTATACGTATATAGCACATTTCAATTTTTTTCCCTTCCCCTCCACTCCTTTTTTTGTTGGCATCAGGTTCATTTACTTATAAGTCCTTATAAAGTTAACATGCATACAGATATTTTGAAGAGCTAAATGTCAAAAATACATTGAGAAACATCTAAGACACATTAATGTACATCCCAGTGTACCAAGAAGCAGGTAATTTAGGTGGGAAGAAAACTGGGAATTCCTCCAAGAACATGAATCCTTAACCAACAGGTTACATGGCAACCGAGAGAAAAGTGACAAAACAAAAACAGCTCAGATATTTTTGTTTTAGAAATCATTTCACCTCAAAAAGGAAGTCACTAACAAATAGACATTAAAACCACAAATATACCAGCATACACCCAGCAGGTTGAAGTAAATGAAAGAACTCTTATGTGGCAAAGTGTCCATCAGTGTGTGAAACCTCAGGAGCTCGCATATGTCACTGGCGGGAGCGGACACAGTTCCGCCATTTTGTAACAGTTTGGTTCAGCTGACTGAAGAAGATGCGGATAGATTCTGACTGCATAATGCAACCTTTAGGCAGATCCACTGGGCCATGTGTAGGTGCACACACCAGGAAGTGTCCTAGCAGCTTTGTCCTCACTACCTCCCAGAGGGACTTAATCCAATGGAGAATAATGGATGGTACAATGGATAACGTGTGCTATATTCACAGGATGAATGTTAAAAAGAAAAAAAAGTGAAAAGTTTGTATCATCCCAAGTGTTGAATCTTGCAATTATAACACTGAATTAAAGGACATATATTTAAAAATATAAACATATACCTATATAAACGTATAATATATAAATAAAACCCCTCAATATTTTCACATTCAAAAACTAGAAAAATTATATTGTTTAGAGATACATACTTAGGAAATAAAACAATATTTTTTCATAAAACGAAGGAGTGATTATTACAGAAATCAAAAATAAAGAACTCTAGTGGGTTGAAAGGAAGCTGGGATAAGAGAAGAGCTCGTGAGGATTTCTAGGTTACTGGCAATGTTTATTTGCTGACTTTGTGGCAGTTACCCAACTTTTTTATTTATCATTTTTTAAATTTAGAGTATACATTTTACATACTTTTCTCTAAACATATTTGTCATACACATACTCATACTCACTAATAAGTAACAGCGCACTAGTCAGGGCCAGGAACAGTTCCGGAAGGGCCTTGGTGTACTTGGGTAGCCCAGAACCACTATAACAGGGGCTGTGGGGATACAGCAGGCAAGGCCAATTAGGGAATCAAAACAGAGGTGGAAGGAACCAGAGGCTGAGGCAAGCGACATGACCAATTGGTATTTTCAGGGACTGCCCCAAGTAGCACAGGCAGAAGGAACTAAAAGAGAAGATCCAGTAGGGGAGAATCAAAACCACGACTGCAGAGTTCCTGTCCAGGGTGACCTCCTCCTGAGAGAAAACATCAGCACTTAGGAGACGAAGATGTCCGTCTGAGGGAGAATTCAGAACAGATCTTTCAGCTCCTAACCAGGGCCTGGATAAAAGAGATCCAGGAACCAAGGATGACATGGAGGTTTATATCCTGAGTCTCTCAGAGGGTGATAAGGTCTTTAAGAGAAATAGGGAGCAAAGTAAGATAAAATGCTACAGTGAATTTTCAGAAAAAAATCTAATTGCTTTGCTATGTAATTTTTTCCCCTTTCCTATGGAAAAGAGAAAATCAGTGAATATAGGTTTTTAGTTCTTTTTTTTTTTTTTGGTACTGGGGATCGAACTCGGGTCCTCAGCTGCTTGCCAGGCAGGTGCCAGAACCACTGAGCTAAATCCCTGGCCCACAGGCTTTTAGTTCTTAAACTGGCTGCCACAGTGACCTCAATCCTGTCTTTCCACTGTTTGAATGTTTTCATGAAATACTTTTGATCAGGAATGCCAATGGCTCATTCTAATGTTCCCCATTCTCTTTAGGGAAGAATATTGTCTCTTTGCTTAAGAATTCACAACGAAAATAGGATTAAGCTTCAGAGAGGTCATGGTTTAATTTAACTATTGGGCCTTTCCCCTTAGGACACATGCCCCGGCAGGTGGCAAAGAAGGGGACAGTGTGGGTCACTAGAAGGCTGCCCTCCACCCACCAACTCCTACCGGAAGCAGCCTGCAGCCTGAGGGAGGAGGGTACAGATACTTGAAGCTTTCTGTCTCCCCAGCAAAGATGTCATGTGTGAGTATAATTTAGTTTAAGGATTGTTTGAAATTTCCTTATTAGGGAAAAAAATCCCTAAATAATATTTGCCTCTCCTGGGAGTAATTACCCTTAGTGAGTGGCAATCCTTAAAATAAACTTTTAAAGAAATAAACATTAGTTCAGTTTTGTGTACAAGAAACATGGGCGTCACCTCTGGAAGATATCTGGCTAGGAGAGAGAATGTAGGTCTAGTTTTACTTTGTTTTTGTTTTTGTTTTTTTTGGTACTGGGGATTGAACTCAGGTCCTTGAGCTTGCACAGCAGGTGGAGAAACCACTGAGCTAAATCCCCAGCCCTGTAGGTCTAGTTTAAGACAGAAGCCAGGGCTGGATCATAGCTGTGGCTGTGATAGAGAGATCATGGGAGCTATGGAAAATGATGATGACAATTAACAGGTGTTGATGAATACTCTGATTAGTATGTGCTATCCTCTATGTTCAGCAATAAGCAGACTTTATCTTCTGTAATTCTTCAAACAAACTATGAAGGACATAACTGTTATCATGCCTGTTTTACAGATGAGCACTTTGAAACTCAGAAAGGTTCAATGGCTTTCTTCAAGCCACACAGACCTATGTAAATTAGAAGTACTCTAAGCCACTAAAGTGAACTTCTTAGCATTTAAACTTACAAGTGTTTGTCTATCTTGGAATTATGTTGAAATGAATCTGCTGCTAGAAAATATATTCTCTCTTTGCAAGTCCAAGACCTAAATGGGGGTAGTGGGGTAACCCCGGATTTGTCCCCAGAGAACTGGCAAGGAACACAATTTGCTTCAAAACCTAGGGACTAGGGAAGAGGAGAGCTACCACATTTATATATCACTCAATTTCCTCTCATTCTACCATTAACTATTTTCCAGGTTGCCTTGTCTAGGTGAGTAGGAGGGAGCTGGCAGATATTTTTAAGCAGTTGAAATCCGAAGATGATGACAGTAAGGGAAATTGCAATGAAATCCCTTGCTTCGGGCTGGATCAAAGAAGAGTAAATACCTCAGCTTCCAGCTTGTCTCAAGTGCAGTAATAGATCCCACAGGTTGGGAAGCTGGAAGCCATCAATTTCATTAAAAGATTTTTCTGTTTGAATTGTACATAATTCTACCAAGATAATATTGAATTATGACCACACCTTGTACTTATCCAGTAATGGTATTAAGGAGGTATTTTATACCCAGATGACATCTCATAAAGATATTTTAAATATAAGAAAATAGTATGAAAGCAAAAAACTTGGGCTCTTAGTTGTAGTTCGGCAGTTTAGAAAACATTTTCTAGCAGTATTATGTGGCAGACAGAACAGCCAAGAACACCTGGTTTTTGGCTCTGGCAATTACTGTGTGATATTGATGAAGCTGCTTAACATCACTTAGCTTTCTTTTTGCTTTTCATAGTTTTACTAGACCACATTATCTCCAAAATCTTTTTCAGTTATAAAATACCAGGTTTGTATCAATTTATATCAGAGATCTTTATGCAAAGATAGATAATCACAGAGTCATAGATTCTTAAAGAGATGACAAAGAGGCTCATACTTCAACTTATGTCATAGTACAACAACCCCTTTTACAAAATTGTAAACGTATGCAGTGCACACAGCAGTTCCCTTCTTTGAGTCTATGAGAGGGTCAGCCAACTTCCACTAGAGCCCACAGAACCTAGCTGGCCTTGTTTCTCTCTAAACCAGACTTTGATGCAATCTGTTGAGCAGAGAGGCGCATAACCAACCCAGAATGAAGTCTCATTAAGACAAACATGGATGAAATGTCAGGCTGTGAACAGCAAAGCTTTTTTCTATGTCTTAACAGATGGCTGGGAAAACAAAGTCTTGTTGGTCTGGTTAGAACAAATTAAATGCAAAGAACTCTTCTTTATAATGAGAGAGAGAGAGACAGAGAGTGAGAGAGAAGTATCTCTGTATTTAACAGACTTATACATACACACAACCCTGGGTTTTTCAGCCTTAGCACCACTAACGTTTTAGGTCAGATCATTATTTTGGGAGGCTGTCCTGAGCAGTGTGGAATATTTATCTGTATCCCTGGTCTCTATCCTTTATATATCAGTAGCATAAAGCTCATCTAGTTTTGATACCTAGCATTCTCTAGGCATTGCTAACATGGAAGGGGTACACAAAGATACAAAACCTATATATAGATACACACAGATAAAAAATCTATGTACACAGGTACATCTTCATGTATACACATATACATCAATGACATCAGATGCCTGCATGGTGTTTTGAATTTCATAAGTAACTTTTCTAAATTTTTAGAGTTAGAAGAGATCAGAAAATCAAGTCTAATCACATAATTTTGTAGATAAAGAAACAGTAGCCATGAGAAAATAATGACTATCTACCTAGCAAATGTATTTCAGTTTTTATTAAAATAACAGAATTGCAAGAAATCTCAACATCATCAAATACAATCTCTATCTTACAGACAAGGAAACTATATCTCTACTCTGCTTTTCTGCCATTCTACTCACTATATTGATCGTTGGGGTCACTTCCTCTGACAGACTGAGTATTAAGTGGATCTTAATTTTATCCTACAATGCAGTAGAATTTTTGTGCAATTACTCCAAGACACAATCTTTCCAGAGCATGTTCCCTTTGATCCACTAAATGGCAACAGGTTAAGACAGCTCCAGACTCAAGTCTTACACCTACTGAGTTCCACTTAGGGCTCATGGCAGCACAATTATCTAGTCAATTGCTCTGGAGGAACATCATCTCGAAAACATGACCAAGTTCACACTATCATAATTAATCAGACAACTGCTCTAGTGTGATGGCAGTTAACACCTCACAGACTTGAATTGTCTCTTTAACCCAAAGAAACACTGTTCACATTAAGGCTGAACTCTATTTGCAGAGTCCCACATTTGGATGCTAATTAGCAAAATAATACCCACAATGCAATTCTGCCTCAATGTTTCACCTCTGGGTGGAAACGCACTAAGTAAACAATGTGTTATAAGAAACAGGATAGTGTCAGTAGAATATGTATATTCATTGTGGAAAAATATTTTAAATCCTTTACTTAAAAAATTCCAGTCTCTTCATATTTTTTAAAAGCTGTCCTAGCTGTCCTAGCTTTAAAAAAATACAGCTTTTTGGGACAAAGCAAGACAAGACTACGTAAAGAACTTCTTTAAAAGAGCAAAGGGCAGAGCTACTCTGTGCACTACCTGCATGCAAATATACATCAGGAACTTGGATGGGGCTAGTTGCAATGTGAAAATGCAACTACCAGATTTTTAGCTGTAATAATATCACATCATCCTCAAATGTTTGGAAGCACAGACAGAACTTAGGCAAACTTCTGTTGGTATGCATTTTGCTTCTGAAAACCAAAGGCTCCCATTTTCTATTAACTTTAGGGCTATTAGTTTAAAGCATTTGAGGATTCCCAAATTTCTGTGCATACTGGTTTCTCCGTTTATGAACATTCATCTATATCAATTACTGGGAATCACAATGATAATAAACCCCGATTTAAAGCCTTACAGTTAAAAAGACATCTGTATTTAACATGTATTTGTGTGCACTGGAATGAAGCATTCTTAAATCTGCACAAGTCAATTATTATTCAAAGAGCAATCACAACATAACTAAAAAATGGCCAATCTGAGAGGCAGAGGTGGAAAGGAAGTATTTATGAGACATGGAGAGAAAGGAGAGAGGGTTGATAGGTGAGATGTCCAGTTAGAACTCAGCAAAGCAATACAAATCTCTGGCAGGTATCAGGGATAAAGGTCAAGGGGAACAGAGTTATGACAGTGAACTTTTAAAACACTGACAGGAAACAAGAGTACTGGTTTCCATTGTGTCGCCTTGCTATTCACAGAAAACCTTCACCGAAAGGTTTCTTGATTTACACAGACACTCATTTGTTCACATACTACACAGAACATTAAAAGCTGCCCAACTACTTCAAATATACTCAGCAAATTTGCCTTCTCATTTGTGTTAAGAGTGGGTTCTTGGCTGTAAGAGACACTTCAGTGTGAAAGGCTTGATTCAAGAGTCAGCCTGCAATTAGATGAAGGTGTGGTCTTGAGGTTCCTTCCTGAAGTTTAATTGAGAAGTTGCTCTCCTGATAGATGGAGAATTGCTCTCTTGATAGATGGGCCCCGATAGGGACTTTGTCATGTGAAGGGAATTTACATTGTATGCAAAGGTGCTCACAGTGGAGGGATGACCCATAGCTTTCTCCCTGCTTACCCCTACAGTTCCCTGGTTTCCGGTATGGTCTGTCACTTCTGCTTAGATGTGACCTCCGGGTGCCTGCCCAGGGCTGTGAGAGGCAGAGAGTTGAGGGGTGTACAGGAGAGGCTACTCCAGCATCTACCTGTGGAGGTAGGAATGTCACTTCCAAAACTTAGCAGCACTCTTTCTGGGTAAGTCACTTTCCCTATTTATCACTCCATTTCCTAATCTGTAAAGCGACGGTCAAAAGAACAACAAGGCCACAGATTGTGGTGAGGTTCAAATGGGATAATGTATGCAGAGCAGAGACAATACATGTTTCAAGGCAAGATTATATTGTAGAGCTGTACCATTTAGAAAGTAATTAAATTTAAAATTTCATTTCCTCAGCACAGTCATATTTCAAATACTCAACAGTCATGTTTGACTATCATATTGAACAGTACAGAATACTGTAACACCGTCAAACATTCTGCTGGATATATCTCTTTTAGAAGTTGAGTATATTTTAAAACTTCATTAAATAGTTCTTTATAGGCTTTATCATTTAATCTGAAGTACCGGCCATGTCTGACAGTTATTAAAATTATTGTGTTCACTTGAGAAATATATGTTGATACATCTCACTTGTTATATTTATATAACATGATTTTCTTCCAAGTCATATTTTTATCTTTGTCTCAATTCATCCTCACAATATCTTCTGAGGTAAATACATTAGATATCTATCATTTGAATCTCATACCGAGGAGCAAAAGATAAGTGTGCAGCATCTACATTCATATGAGTAAACAATTTTAGCCTTTGTGCGTTTTGAGAACAAAAAAATTAGATAAAGAAAGCTACTCAGGAAGGATGAAATTCTTATTTTTCCTGATTTAAACTTAGTAAGAGTTTATTGGAGTGAACTTTAAAAATAGAACAAGGTATGAAGAAAGCTGAAACTGTTCAAAATTGCACAACTTGTAGATAACCATCATTAACATAATGTCATCTTCAAGGGGAATAAAGTAAATATTGTACTTTACAGTTCATTTATTAGATGATTAGTTTTTGCACTTACCACAAAGTAGATATTTTCTCATAGCATTAAAAATTACTTGGTAATAAGAAGATTATATTATTGGGCTATAGTAATATTATTAAGTCATTTCTCACTGTTGCTATTGAAAATAATGCTGCAAAGACTGTGCTTAACCCTAACTTTCATTTTAATGAATGGAGTATTTTTGAGGATGGAGCTCTGCAATTAGAGTTAGTTCTTTTGGCTGAAACCCTAGAACTTTCTCAGAGACTCCTGAATGTGCTACCATTTTACCTTTTGGAAAGGCTACATCGATTTTCACTTCCCTAGGAGCTTCTGTGAATGTCACTACGCTTCTCCAGGACCAATTACTACCGTCTAAACATTTTGCCAATTTTGTACACAATATGTCCTCTTTTAATCTCACATTTTACTTCTGTATTGCCTATGAGGCTAAATGTTTTCTCCTGTGTTTATTAGTTAATAATATTTTCCTGGCCTGTGTTTTCTTTTTGTACTGGGGATCGAACTCAGGTCCTTGTGCTTGCAAGGCAGGCGGTAGAACCAACTGAGCTAAATCCTCGGCAATAATATTTTCCTAGTGAATTGTCTCTATGTCCTCTGCCCTGCTTCCTGTCACAAAATTTCTGTTATGAATTTGTATCAAATAATCATATACTAAGGGCAGCAAAAATTATTTCAGTTCTGATATATTTTCTGTTTTTTCTTTTAATTTTGTTGGTGATATTTTTATTCCTATTAACGATTATTTTAAATATTTATAAAGTCAAATCAAACGTCCTTGTCCTTTGTGATTTCCATTGATTTTATAATCAGACAATCCTCTTTCCACCAAAGAGCAATAACAACTTTTGTTTTCTTTAAGTTTAATGATGTTTCAGTTGTCTTTTTTGTACATTTACATCTTTAAACCACATGGGATTTATGTTACTGTACACTGTCAGGTAAATACACTAACTTATTTTCATTCCAAATACTGATATGATTTTTTTTAACCTCAACATTTTCAATAGCAGCTGTTTCTTGTTAGTATGCCATATTTCATTTATACATACTACAGTCTTAAAGATGATAGAGTTTATTGCAGGATGTCTTTCTTTCATTGATTTGTTATCTAGAACCATAACTGCACTAATTTAATTACTATGAGTTCACTCCATTTTAACAGAAAAAGCAAGTACTGGTAAAGCCTCTTGTTTTTCAAACAATTCTTGGCATGCTTGTTTTCTTTATATGATCCATAAAACAATTTAAAATTCCCCATAGCCCTCCCCTAACCAATTGATTTTTGCCTCATAAAAATTTAATTTTTAAATTATTTGGGGGAAAAAGTAGCAACTTTGTAGTATTTGCCTTCCCATCTAGGAACATGGTATGTCTCTTTATTAAATCTGCTTTATTTCTCTCAGTAAGTTTTATAGTTTTCTTTAATTGGGTTTTGTGTTTTTTTTCAAATAATATCTTATGACCTTCATTATAATTATACACTAAATTTTCCTCAATTATTTTCAAAACATTATTTGCAATACAGGAAACTACTGATTTTTGTATACTCATACCTGACTGCTTCACTGTTCTTTTATTAATTTTAATATTTTCTTCCAATTGATTTTTGCAGGTTTGTAGTGTAAATATTGCCCGTAGCAAATAATTTTTTCTCTTTTCCAATAATCATGGTTTTATTTCTGATTCTCATAGGAAGGAAGGTGCCAGAACTCCCGAAACAATATTAAAACTAACCAGGCTGATTGCTGGTGCCAGTGTTTCTGACCACAGTAGTTTCACCAGCATGTTTTTCTAGGTAAGTGATACTGATTATCAGACTGAGATATTCTGCATTCTACTAGGGCATTATATGTTTAATTCTGATTCTCCATGAGCATGAATCAGAAATTGATTGGAATCGACTGAAAGATTTTTGAGCTATCATTTTTCCAGGGTAGAGTTTTGATTTCTTTACCAGATTAGAGTATCCTTTTCTAATTTCTGGAATAGTGAGTAGAGAAAGATAATTATTTAATAATTGAAATTTTACAAGAATTTGTCCATATACCATATGACTAGAAGGACTGAATTCCATTTTAATTAGATGAAGGACAAATTAACTATAAATGAAAATGCCAACAAAACTGTAGAAACTGAAAACTCTTTTCCAGATAACAGATAATACCATGAAAAAGGAAGGGGTGGGGGACTATTATCACCACCATGCAGAAGCAATATATGGACCCTGCACTTCTACAAAAAATTTGATTTGGATCCTGAGACTTAAATATATCACATGTGAATGAAGAAGGTATGAAAGGTTTGTTGCTCACTGTCTTACTTTTTTTCTTTCTGGGACAAAATACCTGACACCCACAAGGTAAAGGAGGAAAGGTCTACTTCAGCTCACAGTTTGTAGAGCTTTCAGTTCATCGTCAGCTAGCTCCAAGGCAGGGCAGCATGGCAGAGGGGCATCGCAGAGGATACACAGTTCAGAGCATGTTAGGCATGAGATAGCAAGAGCAAGGAGCAAAGCCATAGCAGCAAACCTCTCTTTCCCTTTTCTCTCATCCAGGCTACAACTCTTTTGAGTAGTGCCACCCATAGCCATTATCCATACCCAGAACCGTGATAAACCAATCAGTGGGTAAATTTAGTCATTACACCTTTAATTCATATTCACATACACTTAATCCACATTCACACACCCTAGGTCCAGCCACCTCTGAACAGCCCTACCTATGAGCTCATGATGCTTTGGGGGGACATCTATATATAAGCCAGAACAGTCACAAAATGAGGTCCTCTGGGGAGATCAAGGGAAATGCCTATCCCTATCTGAAATATCTTGCATGGTTTGAACTCCTCACCTAAGATAACAGAGAGCAACTGGAATTTCTTCTCAACAAAGCCAGATGGCGGGTGGAAAAGGAAGGGAGAATGGTGAGGCTTGAAAGCTATCAGTGGACATCAAAAGCAGGGTAAAGCTCTTTATTACAGCCGAGGTTGAGGTAGAAACAGAAACATGGATCTGCTAATGGAGAGGGAAGGGTGGAAAATGATGACAGTGGATGTCAGTAGTTTTGGAGGCAGTTAGTGACCTTCCACTGCATGTTCAAAATTGAGTATTAGATAAGTTATTTAGGGTACAAAAAATTTTCTTTCTTGATAGGTGTCTATTTGAATGATTTGTTGTGAAGACATTTACTGAATTCATACTAGAATTGTGGCTGTGTACCCAAATCAAAATCACTGTTTCTGAAATCAAAAAGAATATATTAAACTTGCAAGAGCAGAAACATAGGGAATTTAGTCTCCCTCTTAGCATGATGTCTCACATTTTGATAAACAGCATTAACTAGTTTAGAACTACAACATCCAAGCCTTCTACAGTCATAGGTAACTGAACCAAATGGTATGTAACATGCTGCCAATAACACCAATAGCTAAGCTTATTGAGAATTTAAGATATATCAGAAATTATACTAAACAATTTGCATACATTATCTCACTTAAACCTCGTGACAATACTGTGTGTCAGTACTATTATGAACTGGGTCACACTTCACAGACGAGGGAAATGATGTCAATGAGGCTAATTAATTTACTTAGAGTCAGTAAATGAAGAGCTAGGATTGGGACCCAGATCTCTTTTACTCTGAAACACCAATTTCCTTTAACCACAAGGTTACACTTACTTTGTCTAAGAATCTGTACTTATTAGAGTGTTGTGGTTCACAGTTTGGAGGTCTGAAGTAATTTCATCCAATCTTAACTGGCACTTACTAGCAACTTGAGCAAGTAGAAGTTTTATTTTTAAACCCTGCAACTTGCAGTTTATCTGTGAAAATGGAATGATGCTACCTATTTCCTAAGGTTTTCAAAAGGACTAAGTATTTTTCAAAACTTCAGTAGATTGCCTAGCACATATGACGTGCTTAATCTAGACTAGCTCTATTAACAAGGCCATAGATATTGACATTACATTTTACTTATGGATAGTGACAAAATACTTAGAACACATAAAAACATACATATAACGAAACTGAAAATCTGTTTTGTCCATTCTCAACTCTAAACAATTACCACCTAAGCAAAGCCAACACTTTCATGAGGTTGAATACAAACTTTTGGCATTTAACCTGATTATTTAGAAAGTGAAATATCTTTCGTAGATACCTAATTCTGATACAGACACTTATGAGATTCAGATGACAGTAATTAGAGCCTCCAGGGCCACTTCTTAGCAAGAATTTACAGAAGTCTCTTTGTTTTAGCTAAGAGTTATATAATCTCCCACCTTAAGAAGCCCAATTTCACTCCTATAGACTTTGGTTCACATTCTCTTCTTAGAGAAGGGAAAAGGTATTTCCTATGGCACTTGGCTGAAGCTACAAATTGCATGTACACTTAAGAGGCCACATGCCTGTCTTATAATCAAGGCTATTACCATTTCAAAACCCACTTCAGAAGTATCTAGATAAACATTCCATTTAACATATTCATCTCTATAAAGCTTCATACCTAACAGATTTGTTTGGTCAATGTTTTTGTAAAAGCATGTTAGCACCAGTAACCAGGTCATCCTATTTGTGGATACCTCTAAGTTATTAATTCTTTGAGTTTCTAAAGCCTTTAAGCACTAACTCCTTCTTGTCTTTAAGAGCTATACTAATTATATCTGTATGTGGTTCCTTAAGAAATTTCTTTAAATATTTGCAGATCTAAGTTATACCTTCTGAGCTTTCTTTCCCCAAATTAAGTCCTGTGGCCTGAGTTTTCTCAATCCTTCCCAAAAAATGGGTTTCAGATTACTCTCCATTTTTGTTGCTATGTTTTTTAAAATAAGCTTTCTGGTTTGTCAGTGTTTCTCCTGAAAGAGGAGTATCCAGAACAGAACCATTGAGGATGTGTCTGAGTGGGGCAGGGTATGGTAGAAGTAATCAGGTTCTTTGGAAAGGCCATTATGCTTTTCATGGATATCCTCAGGCTGTCTTAGCTCTTAGCACACTCTTGACTCCTACAGAGCTTATTTTTCAAAACTCTTCCAAGCTTTTATTTTACCTCTTAATGTAATAAATTGATACTTAAGCCCAAAATGTTGGAACTGATATTTATTCCTATTAAATTAAATCACCATTCCAGGATAATTAGGAGAAGATGGACTATTTATAATTCTGACTTTGACAAAGTCCCAGTTATTCTCCCTTCCTAGCTTGAATTATCTATATGCTAAAAGCTTGACTTCTTACCTTCATGGATCTGATCTTCAAGATGGAATGTGCCAAAGTTCTGCAAAGTTCTAAGTTAGAGTCTTTTTTTGGCATACCTGTGACACAATAGTGTGAACAATTTCTATGGTCTCAGAGATGAACCAACTTTCCTCTTCATCCTCTCTGCAGTGTCATAAGTGGAGTAATCGGATATTTTATGCAAATTCTGATGTGACCAAGTTAAAGCAATTTCAAGACTAATAATTTTTTCCTTATCTACTAACAAAATATGCCTATTTTTCAGAGAGCCCGTGTAATATGTTAATTATCATGTCTTTCTTTGCTATTCACTGTCATCAAATTTCCCAGGTAGCAACCTCAAGCTTCCTGTGCTATGGTCTTCAGCATTTTTTCCCTTTATAAAAATGAGGACTGTATTTTCCATCTCTGGTCTTTCAGTTATTTTCTTATATTCCATTTCCTCAGAGATTATGAACAATGGTTCTGGAGTAATATCCAGTCCTGAGAATGTAATTTAACCAGAATAGGGGATGACCACTCATCAGAAGCAACTCACTGCTTGCACTCTGTCTCCTCCCAGCTTGGGGGCATTGACTTACCCCTCGGGATCACTACCACTTCTTCTGAAGTCTGAGCAACACTTTACAGGAATCACAGACAGTGAACAGGAGGTGATGAAACTGCCATCTACTGTTCTTGCTGCTGCCATTTCCATCATGCTACAGAAATCTCCACGTGGTTGAAAAATCATATGCAATTTTTCTTCTTCGGCACATAATAGCAGCAGCAAGCTTTAAAAAAAAGTACTTACTTCATGTTAGGCCTTGTTAAATGATTACTATAGAGCATCTCAGTTACTGTTCATGATAACCCTTCGGAAGGACTATAATCATTTGCATTTTATGGGCAAAAAAGCTGATAGTCAGGGGCATAAGGAAATTGCTTGAAGCACAGCTAGTTATATGAGGAGTCAGCATTCACACTCAGATATTTACAATACCATATATAAATCACCATACTACATAACAATTAATTTTAAAAGTGTATGTTTGGTTAGCTGGGCATGCGGCACATACCTGTAATCATAGCACCCTGGGGCAGGAGGAGGGCAAGTTCAAGCCCAGTCTGGATAATTTAGCGACTTAAATACAAATGATAAATAAAAAGAGGAGGATATATCTTAGTGCAAAGGGCCTGGATTCAGTCTTCAGCGATACATACACACACATTCACATACACACACATGCACTAAAGCAAGTTTGGATCACAGGCTTTCTAAATTTTGGTTCCTTACTGACTTGTATGTTTTATGATGCTATTCTTTTAAATTTGTGCCTCTCTTATATTAGTTAAGAGTCGTTTCTTCTGGCAAAATTCCATGTCCCTTAAAAATGAGATTTTGTTAGTGAACTTCCTATGCAGTATTTTATTGAAGATCTCACTGTGATCTTCTCTTTGACCTATTTCAAAAGGCTTGCTTGGAGTGCCCACATGTGTGTACCTATGCGCAAACACTTGTACTGTCTTCTTAGCAACTCCTACTTACAGAGACATACTGCCCTTTTCCCTGCTAAGGTGACTCAATGAGTACAGAGACACCCTGTTCCCATCCTAAAGAGATAAGGAGAACTATCTCTACTGCACGAAAGAAAATTATTAGTCCCTGGATCTTATGGTACACATCTGCTGCACATTCTCTATCCGCAGTCCAGCCCTAGAATCCACTGCTAATTATTGGGCCCTCTCATGTTCCCCAAGCTTTCTGGTGGTTGGAGGCATGGCCATAGTGTCTGCTCAGATAATCCAGGAAGCTGGGGCTGCTGCAGACATTTTCAAACAATTCCCTTCACAGTAACTGATAGATCAGCCAGGTTCGGAAGGAGTGCATATATGAGGTATGATATTAAAAATAAAGTACATGATTAAATTTAAAAATTTTTATAGTAAAAGACATGTAGCTATTAATCCCTCTCAAAATTCTCCCCCTTATTTTGAACACTTATCCCATCATTCTTGCCACATTCTGAAGCAGTTCTGAAAGTACTCTTATGTGAGTGTCTTCACTTGTGTTGTCATGGCTGTCTTGATGTTCTGAATCAATTCAAAATGTTTACCTTTAATGGTCATTTTGACTTGGGGAAGAGCCAGAAGTCACATGATGCCAGATCCAATGGGTAAGGTAGATGAACATACATTATAAGGTTTTTATTTGGCAGAAATTGCTGTAAATGTTTGATCAAAGGAGCATGATTAAAATATACAGTAAATATTTAAATAAAATTTATTACAAAGACACATTGCCATTAATCCCACTGGAAACACTCACTTTGCTCAGAACACATTTATGCCATTATTTGTAGCAATGTGCCTTTTATTGCAATAAGTTTTAAAAATTTTAAACATTCACTATAATTTTCAATCACGACTTGTATGCACTGTCTAGTCAGCAAGGCCTAGTTCTTAAATCTTCGAGTCCAAGTCTGAATCCTGGCTAGAGACAAATATGTGGTAGTGACAGAAATAGGAAGGCCTGTGGACCTAAGTGTCCAGAAGAAAGAACGTACTGTGTCCAAGACCTGGCACATAATCCCAGTACACTCAAGCATCCAGTAGGAGAGTCCTATAGTTTGGATGATGAACATCCCAAAAGGTTGCAATATTAAAGCCTGGTTCCCAGGGTGTGCCACTGGGAGGTACGTCGGATCTTTAGGGGTGGGACCATTTGGGAGGTCCTTAGGTCACTGGGGACATGGCCCCATAGGGGACTATGAGAATCTGCCCCTTCCTCTCTCAATTTTGCCTCCTGGTCATAAGGTGAGCAATTTTGTTCTACCAGGAGTCCCCACCATTTCTACCCAGCACCCCACCTAGCGGCCTAAAAGCAATGAGTCTGTCTGATCCTAGACTGAAATCACTAAAACCATGAGCCAAAATAAACCTTTTCTCTTGTAAATTAATTCGCTGAAGTACTTAGTGATAATGACAGAAAGCTGACTAACCAGAGAGTAGACCCCGGGTTCATGTAAGAACCTATTACAAAGCTTTCAGTCAGACATGCAATCAGAGTTTTTCAGAATATTTAGACAGATTTCACTTTTAGCACTTCCAATCATTTGAGGACTGTGTCCTCCTTCATAGAATCTGTTGAGGACTTTAGAGTTGCTTTTTCCATGAATATTTTGCTAGCTCATTTCTTAAAGACTAAGCAGGGTATATATAGTTAATGACTGCTCTTCTTCCTAGTGGTCCTTTGGTGTTGATTTGCCTCTAAGTTTTCACTTTTAAACCATGCATCACATTCTTCCAGGGGCTGAGAATTCGGTGCACTGTAGCTTACTCCCTTACTACTCCCTTTGCTTTCAGAAAAGGCAAAACACTTCCTAGGACAAGTCAAAAATTCATCGAATGCTCTGCTTTCAGCAGCCTGGAACTTTCAGCATGTGCCTGACAGCTGAAATCCCACATCACTACTTCTATTGATGGTTCTTTTCAAATCAGATGAGATTAATTATCTCCACTTGCATACACTGGCTTGAGTGTTATGGCTCATTCCTCTTCTATGTGCTCTATAATTGTATGGAAGCGATTTGTGAGAGCTACTTCACAGATTTCTGGTTCACTTTCCTAGGGAACATTAGAAAATATGCAGTGTTTAATAACCCAATACTTTAATATGCTGCCCTTGAGTAAGTGACTGTGGTTTGTTTCCTACACTTAAGATTTGGATCTGGGATACACCCTGGTGATGGGAGCTGAATCTGTAACACAGAGCTCTCCTTCCCACGTCACCCACTCTGTGTCAGGCATCTATATAACAGTCAGGCCACACAGAAATGTTATAAAGAATCACACAAAGCTAGCTTGCAGAAATAAAGATGTTTTAATAAACTTAATAATATAAATATAGATTTAACTATATTAGGGAACACAGCAGCTAAGACAGCAGATTTTAGATTAGATGGAACCCGGGCCACTCTATTACTAGCAGTGAAATCTAGGTAAAGTAAAACGTGTAACTCTTCTGTATCTGTGTCCTCTCATGTCAAGAGGAAACACCAATACCAGCTACTAATAAGGTTTTATGAAGAACAAATAATTGGTAAAAAGCACTTAGCACATGTCTGCTATGTAGTTAACACTTAATAAATGTAAACTGCTGCTTGAATTTTTCACAATTACCTATAAAACAGTTTTTCCTTCTATAGATGTGAATGGTATTTTGGGGTAATGGTATAAGCTTATAGAGGTTTTTCACTGGGTCCTGCAGCTTTGCTTCCCACCAAAATGCTTGAGATAGTGACTTATAAAACAAACATTTGTTGAATGAATGTTTGAATAAACAAGCCTTCAATTTTTAATATATCTATGTTTGGATACCCACAAAGAACAGGGCTGGTATTGACTGCGTAAAGAAAATTCTCACCACAATTTTCCATTCTCTCTATCCCCTATTAGCATACATATCCTCTTCTTCAATCTACAAGTAAATTTGAAAAATAATGGAATTCAGATTTATTTATGAAAATGAATCTGGCTCTTTGTTTAGCCCAATGGGCTCAGCTGGTAATATTTCCCAAGGGGTCTTTTTAAGATTCTTAAAGTAAACATACAGTTAAAACTCACAGCAGTTTAACACACCTTGAAAGATAAGCATAAGAGCCTTAATTGCCTTTCTCTTGACCTACATCAATCCCTACACATAAAAATGCAGCACTGAGTAACAGCAGTAAGCCAAACTCCTTTCAAAGCACACATCCTTGTGAATACAGGCTGTCCGTTACGTCCCTTAAAATCTGGGAGGCTGAAAGATATTTGTGAAAAGAAACTTTTTAATAAAATTTTAAAAGCCTGGGGAAAAAAAGCAGGGAAAAATGCATAGAAATGTCGTTTTTTAAAATTAAAACTAACCCTTCCTACGTGGTTCATAACAGTAATAATTTTATGTTAACATAAATCATTATGTAGTCTTTTATGATAAAACTTTGAGAAAAAATTAATGAAGTATAAAATAGTAGTAAGATAGGAGAAGAAATTTGGGGAATTACAGAATTCTTTTTTTAAGTAATTTACAATTCCTGAAATAGTTGTGTTTTTATTTGGCCCACTCTTACAAATATTCTCAAGGAATAACATTACCTTTAAAATATAACCCAATAGCTCCATCCATCATACTTTATCTAAGGAAAATTTCAGAGCGTTTTCTATTTTACAAAACTAAAATGAAGCCATAATTGTGTTATTATACATGTCAGGGATTCTTTTCATGTAAGGGCCCAATGTTTTATGCCAGAACATGCTTGCTGAAAATGCAAGTAGTTTTCCTTATCCATACTGATTTCTTGGAGAGCTAAGAAATGACTTGCACTGGTGGTCAGGAGAACTGCATTGTAGAATTGATTCTACTTGTAAGCAGGTATAACCTTGCCTGTGTCTCTTTTTTATTCCTCAGTTTCCATAAATCAAAGTGAATACAATCCAAATCAAAGTTTAAAAGCAAACTTCTCCCCACCAAACACAGACATACTAACTTCTCCTAAATGGTGGGGTGAGGCAGTTAACTGATTGTAGGAAATACCCAACTAAATTGGCTCAGCATAGTTCTGGTTGTGGAAGAACCACCCTAGGGAAGATTGTCAGAGAAATGAAGAAAAAAGGGGGGCTGCTGTTTCTTCGGAGGAGCTCCAGTCTTGCCCTTCACCTTGGACATGGGCTTGCAGTGGACTCTTCAGCCTCCATCACAGATCCTTTGGCCTCCCGATATGGACTCACACAGGACTCTACACTGAGCTCCAGGCCTTCGAGTGAGTCTTTCAGATCACCAGTGTGCAGACAGACCCTCTGTACTCTTCCACACCTGACTCTGGGCAGCCACTGTAAGCCAGTCTTGTAAATTCTTATATATTTGTATATCTTGTATTAAGTCTGTTTCTCTAGTAAGCACTGAGTGATACAGGCGCAGAAAGTGGTAGTTTGTACAGAGAATGCAATGCAACCTTGCTGGACAGCTAGGTTAAGGGACTCTTGTATCCTATGACCACTGAAGTGACTGAGCTTTAAGAGCTATGCATTCACCATCCATACATGTTATTTTAATGAAATACTGAGAGTTTTACAATTTTGATGGGTCTCAAAAGTAAATACTGCCCAAGTCCATTCCAGGAGGAAGTGCCATATCCTTGGATACATGCATATTGTGTCTTCACCATTAGGGCCACGCTGCTGTGTTATGATACCCTGGAAAAATCATTACTTCCTATCCTGAGCAAGCTCAGAGATTATGTAAGATGCTACCAGGACAATATAACAAGGCATCAAGTGGAGCCATTACTCAAAACATGTCCACTACATAGCTTTCACTCAGGACTTATGTTTCCAAGGATCCACCTCAGAATGTAACTTACATGATAATTAGAGATGTACATGAAGGTTACAGACAGAAGGGTACTCCCTGATCACCCTTATTTCCTAAAATGAGCAACTAAAGACAAGAAATACTGCTGCCTAAGGGAAAGTGAGGCAGGCAGGAGGAGCTGGCCTATTGTGCCTGTGGTTAGGACTTTCCCTAGGCATGGGAGGACCACAGAATTTATGATCAACAAATGTCCTCTGCCATATTCAACCATGACCAGCGGACATGAACTGGGACTTAGAGTACTCTATTTCACATGGTGCCGGTGATCCCACCACCAGTTACAAACACAGTCCTTTCTACCCAACACATAAGGCGGCAGGGTAAAACACATACTTGCACTACTATAACACTGTGAGAAAATCTAGACCTTCAGTCATTTTTCCTATGCCTATTCCTATTTGGAATCCTATTAAAATAGAAATATGCATAGGAAAAATGACTGAAAGTCTTGAGATGTTTATAAGAATAACTATTTCTGGGTAATTGTGTCAAAGGATATTTAAATTTTGCTTTTTTCCATTTTTCCATTAATCATCATTTTTTACTTGCAAAATCAAGGAATATGTAAAAATGCTAAGGAAAGTAGGTTGGCTAGGAACCAAAAGTACAGTTTATATGTGGCACTGGCTGGTAAATTTTGATTCTAGGTCAAATTTGGAATCATCATCGCTACTTTTCAATGGTCTCCAATTATAATTTTCTCAAAGGTACATAGCTCATTTCATCTTTTTACTGCTTTAAAAGGGTTGGGGTAGCACCAATTTGCAGCCTAGGTGTATTTTAGGATGTTTTCTTCTTCCTGGGTAAATTAAACTGCAATATTCCATGATAGGTCTGGATTCCCTAATGCGAGTTCCACAGAACTGTCAAGCAGAGCAGATTTGGTACTGATGCAACAGACTGTGTGTGAGATGATTTCCACATGTGTGTGTAAGCACTGTCCTAGGCTCTTCATGTGCTTTAGTCAATCCTCACAATCCTCTTGTGAGGTACAGACTCTCATTCCTGGTTTATAGAAGAAAAGGCTGACAAGAGGTTCAGTGATTTGTCCAGGGAAATTAAAAAAAAAATCTATTCTCCATCTGTCATAGCCTTTGCGAAACTAGTAAACTGCTTTTAATCTGGCATAGAAAGGACTCACAGTGGTCTTTGGTGCTTCCCTGAGATTGCAGAAAATGTCCTTTTAACTTCAATACCTTGTGATGACTCCTTTGGCATATCCATATGCTTTGTTGCTAAATATAATTTATGCTGTGACTTGTACCACAGAAAAAGGGAATTGAAACTATAGTTCAGACTCAGGTCTTAGAGCCTGTTAGCCACCAGAAGGGATACATTTTGGCTAACCATTTTATCTACTGGGTTGGTTTGCTCATTTGTTATAAAAACTTGATAATGTTTTAGTAGAAACATCTTTTTTACTTTGCAGTTTATAACTCCATGATTTACTTTTTAGCTACTGACCATCCTAAAGAATAAACATACATGAGGTAAATCCAGGGCAAAATATAAAACCACATTCTTGGACATGCTTGGCTCCAGAGCAGAGCAAAAAGCCTGCAGGAAAACTACTGTCTACCTGCAGATGTGGGGCAAACCGCTCAGCTCTCAGCTCCTTATCAAGGCCAACAGAAACTCTAGCCTGTGACTCTCATTCCTTTTAACATGTATGTCACTTAACTTTCAATCCCATTTACACCAGTGCACAAATTTAGTTTCCCTGGGGCTTCTCCTCTCCCTCTGCAGAAGGACCAATTTAAATCACCCTTAAATCATCACATTAAACACTGGCTTCCATTCGCTTCAAGGGGAGCCAGGAAGTGTATTATACCAAGTCTTAAAAGGACATACATGCCTTTTAAATTTTACTATAAAATCAGAAATAGCTATTTTATCATGAAGGACTTAATAAGTTTACCTTTTAAACTAATGGACTGTAATGGGCTCCTTAAATTTTGCATGTAAAAACCCCTGGGTTGGGAAACTTTCAATTTCTCCTTAATAACCCATCACTATAAATCAGATTCCTTTAAAATACTACACACTAACATTGCCATGAGCTTAGAAGGAACTGGTACCATTTTCCTCCTGATGTCTGAGCCACAAGGAAAGACTGGTTTATTTCTGCAAAGTAGTACTCAAAGCAATTTCATTTTATTTCCTTCCACAGAAGATATCAGATATTTAAGCACTCCCATAAAAGATCTACCCTTAGGTATTTCTGAATGACCTGTTTCTTGGAGAATTCAATGGTTTCTCTCCTGCCAGAAAAGAATTTTTTAAAGAATAGGTTTTAAGTCTGTCATGGCACATTCAGTATATATTTTATTATATATTGGTTTTCTTCATAGCCAGTAGTTAAATATTAATAGAATACATTTATTGGATCATTTCTCCAATTAAAATGTAACACTAATAATGATAATGGTGATGACATTGATAATAATAATGACAATGCTATTATAAAAGAACAACATTGACTAATTTCTCATCCTTCTTTAAAACTGTACATTTTTTCAGATTTCTAAAACAAGAAGAGGACACTGAAGTACATGTTGATTTGAAAATCATTATAAGGTAATGAAGATTCTAAGCTTAGAAGTAGCTATGAAAAGAATCTCCTTCTTGAATACTGCACTATTAATCACAGTGTGTGCCTAAAGGTCTCCTATATTGAAATATATCAGGGCTAGATATCAAGACAGAAACACAAATACATTCTCAAATGTTCATATTGTGAAACCTCCAGTATCAAACAAAACAAGGACAGTCCCCACTCACAGAAAGCTGAAGCCATGCTAAGTTGCTAAGTCATGAGTAGTCTGGATTAACTTTTTCTTTAATGAATAACGAATTATAGTTTTATCTCAAGGCCCCATACCCCAAAGTTAAAGGAGAAAATAGAAATTATCCAGCTTCTTTTATATTCATGTAGCTAATATGACAATTGATATGGCAAGGTGGATTTGGAGTGACAAGAGAGGAAGCCAATTTCCATGCATGGTTGGACCTTCAATGTGGCCTTCTGGTCTGGGGAAGCGGAAAAGGGGTGCTAAGTGCATGTGCAGGTACAGTATCCAGGATAGCGGCTACTTCAGCTATGGATACATCAATTACTGTGTTGCTGAGAATCCGAAGGTTATAACACAGCAGGTAGACAGGGAAGCACAGAGCCCCTACCAGAGAAGTGTCTGTTGATCCTGCCTTAAATATGTGCTCCACACAATGGCTCAAGAGCCCACTGGAGGCTGAGCACCTGGAGAGAAGAGTGGGCAGGAACTGGCACTAATGGGGAATCATTCACAGAACACACACTGCACAAAATGCCTCATTGCTAACAAGCCCGGAAATGAATGTAAACACCAATCATAGGATGAATACAACATGTGTTGCAAGTCAACAGGATGCTGGTGGTATAACTTCTGAAAATAGGTATACTTGAACTTAAAAGTATCAGATAGAGCTGACAGGAAAAAAGGGAGAGACAGAGGACGCATGAAGCAAAGAGGAGAAAAAGATAATAGAGAAGCAAAAGAAAAGAAGTAAAGAAAATGAAGAAAGAAAATACATTATCTGGCAGACATATTGTACAGCTCCTAGGATGCATCAACCATAATGTTATGTGAAATAAATCAGACACACAAGCTTAAATATTACCCAGTTTCTCTTGTATGAGAAACCAAAAATATAAAGAACAAAGTAAAAGATAGATAATAGGAATAGGGGAAATAGAGCTTTTGCAAATGGGAAGAGGATCAAGAGATAAAGTGAGGGGAAAGAAGGGCGATTGAAAAAAAAATTAAGATGTACCAATTATATGCACATACCAACTCCCCACAGGGAATGTGATTATTATGTGCTGCAAACATCTAAAAATAAATAACACAAATTGAGAAAATAGAAATTTGCCTCAGAATCCTTGAAAGTTGTGGAGTTAAATTTATTTTCCATTTTTCTGCAGCTTGGGCAGGAAAAATCTGCAAAGTTATGAAGAGATTCTAAGGCTTGCTGTGTCTCCCAATCTTTGGTACCAATGGAAAAAAGGTGCTTTTGTGGCTTCAAAGCCACAATGCACATTGTTGGAGCCAATTTAAGATCCAAGTACCAAGTGTACTGTGCCCTGGCTATTGCCTGCTTGTCTACATGTCCCCAGAGAAATGGCACAATGGGTCCCTCCACAGCCATCCTTTCCCATTGCCATACTGGGCTTTTTTTTAAAATGAATTTTACTGGTACATTTTCGGTATACAATAGAATGACATTCATCATTGTAAATTTGTACCTTTACATAATCTCTCTTTGTTCTTATATTTTCCCCATTCCCCTGCCCTCCCTTCAATCCCTCCATCCCTCCCTATTTACAAAGACTTTGTTTCCATTTTATCATTTTCTCACCTTAATTCCATTTCCTTCTTTAAGTTCTTGATGCTATTTGATAAGAGGAAACTTTATGTAGTATATCTATGTCAGCTCTGAAATCAGCCTGTCCATTATTCAGTTTTATCATTTTGATCAGCTGTGTCACAGGTTACTAACCTTCTCTGAGGCTGTTTTTCCTGGGTAGGAATAACAATATCCACCTTTCTGACCATCCATTTTGCTCTTCTATACTACAAACATTCTAATTTTTCTCTTTTTTTTTACTGTCCATTAAGTACTATCAAAGAGTCATACAGAGAGCCAGAGACATAATAAGGGATCTCCTTTTGTTTACAGATTCTCTCTACACACACACACGCATACACACACACACACACACACACACACACACACGGACTCAAAATGGGGTAAGGGAAAGGGTAAAGGGCCAATAATTTAAAAATCTTAAAAAGTCAATACTTGCCTGGAGATACCTACATTGACTTCCCAGGGTATGAAATCTAGGGGCTGTACATCATCTTCCATTGTGAACAGACTGTTGACTATCGTGCTGTAAGGAAGAACTAAGCTGTCTATTGGGAGCTGGGTCCTTCTACTCCTAATTAGCTTGAGACTTACAACTCTTTTCTTATTTAAAACTGTATTAAATTGGTGATCCCATTTGACTGAGGCTATGATCTTGTTTGTGGCATTTGGGCCCTAATATATAGCACTACAGTTAAATTTCATTAATTTCCAGCACATTAGTAAGGAATCTGAGACACAAAGTCCAGCATTAGCTGAAAGGAGATTTACTGAAATATATAGACTCCCAGAGAATATCTTCTCATCCTTAAACACTCCCCTGGTGTTCTCATCCTCTCACAAGGCTCCATCTGACATTTCTAGGCTGAAAGAATCTCCAAAGTAAATGCTGCTAGAACCTCATTTACCAATGTAAACTCTTTCTCTGCCTCTCCAACCTCTTTTGCTGTGAAGGAGCAAAAACCAGGGTATAATCCTCTTTCTCAAGGGTACAGTGGTACCTCAGTTCATGAACTCAATTCTTTCCACAATTCTGATCATAAACCAAACAGGATGAGAACCAAATCAAAGTTCCGCAGTCAATATTGAACACAACAATTGAGTTTGATTCATTTCTTGTCCAACTTGGTTTGTGCCCAGAATCATGGAAAGAATCAAGTTCATGAACTGAGGTACCACTGTATAGGCATCTCCTTTTCATTCATCCCCATTGAAGATAGGCCTCAATTCTTGAAGAATCTCTCTTCTAACCTGCTCAAACATGTGTCCCACTGCAATGAATCATTGCTATTTTATTTTATTATAAATTGGTTTCTCATATCCCAGGACAGCTTAATACAACACCTCCACAATACATATCAAGTTTCCTGACAGGTACTAGAGATATGCAGATGAACAAGACAGAGGCCTTGGCCCTATGAAGTGTCCAGGGGATACATATGTGGAAATGGCGATTGCAAGGCGGCTGTGATGGTGAGTACATGGTGCTACATGTTGGGTGTGAACAGGAGGGTGCTTATCCTAGTCTTGGTCAGTCATAGAAGATCTCCTATTCCTAGAGGAAGTGTCAATCACGCTGATGCTCACGGCAGTTAACAGTCAAGTATGGCCAAAATTCACATTTCCTGTGCTACATTCATTCCGAGTTCTAGAAAGTATAATCTGATTTCATAGAAACCTCTCCCTGCCTCCAAAAGTATCCTCTTTGTAGTTTGGTGGGAGCTGACTTCAATAAGGCACCCCCTTCCTCACACCTTCTAGTGAGAACCTGGTGGTTTGGAGCATTGTATTTCCACAACCTCAGTGATTATGTCAGAGTGAGCATGTGACTCTATGAGAGGTAATAGCAGAACTTTTCCTGTGAGGTGCTCACTTTCCACTGATATAGCCAGGAGCCTGAGCCGCAGGTCTAGAGATGGGCTACTCTACTCTTTTACCAACAAGTATTGAGAGCCTGCCTAAGAACAGAGTAGAAAAACTAATCAAGAGAGGCCTGATTCTGATGATTGCCTTGGTTTGTGGATACTGTTGTGCAGGGAACTACTTCTGAGCAAAGACATCATCCTAAAGACTTGAACCAGTTTGAGTTGGATTTTCTGCCATTTAAAACTAAGAAAATACTTATTAATACATTAAAGGGGAAGAGTATGTTCTAGGAAGAGGAAGTAGAACATGCAAAAGCCAGACCAAGAAACTGTGGCCCATCCTGTGCACATAGTTTTGTGAGACTAGAGAGTAAGTGTAAGGAGTTACTTGTAGAAGAAGCAGGGAGGTTAAGAGGCAGCTTTTTCCAATCCAGTGTCACTCTGCCAGAGTCAAGGTCATAAAACGCAAATGTGATCATGCAATTCCTCTACCCTGCTTAAAACACTTTAATGATACCCCAAAGTTTTCAGTATGAAGTTCAAAGCCATTAGCCTGGCACCCAAGGCTCTCAATGACCTAGCTGTTCCTACTCTCTCTAGTTTCATCTCCTCCATCTCTCCCATGGGCATCCTGTGCTCCAGCTAAATTGAACTACTTGTAGTTTTCCAAACATAGAAGGCTGTTTCATGCCTTTTTGCCTTCATATTGTGTGCATTATATCATTTAATTCTCAAAAGGGCCTCATGAAGTGGGCATTATTATCTAATTTTCCAAACATAGAAACAGAAATATAGAGCAGTTGAGGAACACCAGAAGTCCTATAGTCAATAAGACAGAGCTGGGAATTGAATACATATCTGTCTAACACCAAAACTCGACGTCTTTTTTATCTATCAACATTTATTCCAATTATTTTTTACTTCTTGTCTATAGATTTTTATATTTACACCCTAGTCTTTTAACACAATAAATACAGTTTCAGAATTTCAGGAGTAGGGCTGACAGTCGATGCTTGCCAGTTAACTTAAGCTACTTTGCTACAATCACAATCACGTTTTCTTCATTCGGTCGACAAAGTTTTGAGTATCCCTCTCATCCCAGGCACTGTGCCAGGGGATAGCCCTACAGAGGTGACAGTGCTGGCACAGACTTGCCCTCATGGTGCTTCCAGTTATCTGCTCTTCACACCTTCTCAATGAGAAGGCTTCCTGGTTGTGTGTGAGAATGAATGCCTCTTTGTTTTTATGCCCACAAAGAACTCCATCACCACTGTTGCTGAGAAGCTGCGGAAATATCATCTGTTGCATTCTTTTCAATGGCTGCCCATGAGTTTTATCAGAGATTAATTGATCAGCTAAATGGGGAAATGTGGAGAACAAGCCAGGAATAAATCAATGAAGGAAGTGGTGTGCTGTCTCTTACATACCTGGGATCAATTGTAGTACAGCTCACTCAGTGAGGCTCCAGACTGCAAAACAGCCTGCTTGCAAGGGGTCACGAACAGGGCAAATTGCTGGCTTAATGACATATGGAATTTTCATTGCCTTATTTATACCCTACTTCTCACTAAAGGTACAATGTTTCCTAATGGCACCAATTCTGCAGGATCACAAACTAGGAATGTTTTCCTTTCTTCTAATTAAGACAAAATGACCATCATGTAATAGCTTCTACACAGGGAACAAAAAGATAAAAAGACAAATAATGCACACTACAAGCTGGTCACTAAGGATGCAGTGAAAACAGAAGAATAGTTTTAAGGTAAAACCTTTGAAGATGTCTTTAGAAAATCTAATAATTGTTTTGTAATTTTTATTTGGTATAAAAAGATAATTGAGTTTGACAAAAACAAAAACAAATAATAAGAAAAGATTATTGGGATTAAATATTAAAAGGGATGTTTCTAATGTCAAAAACACACTTTTTATGAATACATAATTATCTGGCTGTCCTCCCCCAACCAGATTTAGATGGGGTCTAAAAGATTAAAACCTGGATGTTAGCCCAGATAGACTGGATGAGAGGCGAGTAAGGACTACAGGACATGAACTGAGCAGCTGGTCCCACTACTGGTGACTCAGAGATGCTTGCTGTCCAGTCAAGATAGTGTAGAGATGAGAGGACAAGTGCACGAAGAGGTCCCCTTGGACAGGAGATCCCCAGAGCTCCAGCTGTTACTCCTGGACAGAGGCTTCTGAAGCCTGAAAACGCCATGCTCTGGAGGAGACATTCTGCATGACCAGAAAACAGTCATTCTTCCACCTAGGAAAAATACAACGTTTTCGTAACTGTAGTGGCCATCAAAAGGGAACTCATTTTTCTTATGCTGCACCCTGCGACCATAAAATAGTTTGAGGATCTCAGTCTGTGTTATAAATGGAAGTTCTGTTGCAACTAGCCTAGCAGAAGAGAGAATGACTTTTAAAAAACTGCATTTTATAGGACCATGGATTTAGCTCAGTGGTGTCACAACTGCCTCGCAAGCACAAGTTTGATCCCTGGTACCGGAAATTAAAAAATCACATTTTAAAAAGGGTTCCAATTTAGATATTAAAAAATATAAAGTATTACAGAGAGGTCTCCTTTGGTATTTTGTGTATAATCATGTCTTTTTTGGTACCGGGGATAGAACTTGGGACCTTTGAACTTGTGAGGCAGGCGGCAGAACCACTGAGCTAAATCCCCAGCCCTGATCATATTTATTTAATGGGAATCTTTAGCTGCAGCATGGGAAATCCTAAAACATTTTTAATTCTTTAAAAATCATATGACATTTTCTCTTAACATAGATCAATAAAACACAAACTGCCATAATTGCCACAAGACAATGCTTAACAGTTAGTCCAGGTTAATCCCTTGGCATGGGTTGGATTATGAAAGGTTTAAATGATAACTAATCCCAAAGCCTTACACATACATCGGGGATTTCATTTGACTAATGTGAGTGATTATTTGAGTATTAACCAGAGTGACTTAAGACACTATAAAACCCAGCCAAATCACATCAAGTGGCAGGAGAGCCGAGAGGTCTAACTTGAACTGAAGAATTAATACAAAAATACTAAAAAAGATTTTCATTAGAGATTTAAGAATGTGAAGCCTATCAGGACAGATTCTTTTTTAAGCTCAGGTGAGGAATGGAGTTTGAATACACACAAGGCTGAGGTAGGAGGGCATCCTATGGTTCAGGTCTGCACGCTACATCTCACATCCCCACAGAAAATGACCATGTTTTGCATGGAGTAGCTCTTTGGTACCTTCACGGGGTAATAGTGAACTCCAGTCCAAAGATCATGTTGTATAGTTGAGAAAGTGACTTTGCTAATATGGTACAGCCGGGTAGGCCACAAGAAGCTCTAAAATCAAGATTTCTGACTACCAGGTATTAGACTCCTTTTACAATTAGCTACTAATCCTTAAATAAGAACCAGATTTTATTACTAAGAAGTTAGCCACAGAGGTTCACCAAAACAAGTTCTCTCTCCATACTACTGCTCTTACTTATGGAGCAGAAGCAAAGCCATATTTCCATGAAATTTTTTGAAATTGACGTATAATTGTCTTCCAGTCTCACATGTAGTGTCAGTCAGCTTTTTGTCACTCTAACAAATACCTGATATCATCAACTTATAAACAGAAAGGGTTTATTTTGACTCATGTTTACTGTCTGATCAACCCAATGCTTTTAGGCCTCTGGTAGGGGAGAGGCATGTCATGGTAGGAATGTGTAGCAGAGAAAACCACTCACATCATAACCAGAAAGCAAGAAATAGACAGGAAGGAGCCAGTGTCCCACTGTACCTTCCAAGGAAAGGTCTTCAATGTCCTAAAGACCTACCCCATGAGGTTTTGCCTTTAAATGTTTCACCCCATCCCAGCAGTGTGTCCATCGTGACCAAGCCCCCAGTACATAGACCTTTGTAAGAGAGTCAAGATCCAAACTTAGCATGCATATAAAATGTATTCGTTTCTTCAAAGGGAAGCAAAGTTTCTCAACCTTCCCTCACAATTCTCCAAATACCATTCATCCTGATTTGCACACAATTTCTGAATGTGGTGGGAGGCAGCCTGATGCAGTGGTTAAGAGGTCAGACTGCCTGGGAATCCAATTGTAACCTCGCCACTTATGAACCAATTGACCTTGAATAAGTTACTCAATCTCTCTGTACCTCAGTGTCTCCATCTGTGTAATGGTTATAATATTACTATATAAAGATCTGGTGAGCTAGTCATGAGGCTTTTATGAGGCCTGGCATATCATAAGCATTATAAGTATATGCTAACCTAAAATAAAATGCTTGCTGAATGAGTGTTCTTTGCACCTATACTAATGTTATTTCTCAACTGATGGGCTTTCCCTAGCTGAAGCACGGTTTAAGAACTTGATAAACTTCAAACAACTCTCTTATCATTTGAGATAAGCCAGAAGATGAATAATAGGCACCATGTGACATATACACTTAGCTAGTAAGGAGCTTCGTAATTATTTCTTACTTGCTGAAGAACTCAAGTGGACAAATAAAGGAACAAGGCAATCATGTTAACATCTAAATCTCATTAAAATTTCATCTCTTTTTAAAGTCTAAGAGACAAATGAGTTACCATTTTCTCTCCTCTGCATGGTTTATATAGGTATTTGAACATACTCCTAAAGTAAATAAAATGGGATTTTCTAAATGGTCTAATAGCCCAGTAGTAGGGGTCAGGAAAGAAAAGAACCAAACTATCAGGTGTGGGTATGAATTTCAATGTCTAAGATGAAGATGATATATTTTGGCAATTAGACTATTATCTTATTGGAGTATTTTGTTTGAAAAAACATAATAAGCTACTTTTACTTCCATACTGTAAAATAAAAGTGATTATTAACCTTTGAAAAAGGCAGGTGACAAATCAAGTTGGGCAAAATCCCCAAACTAATATTATTTCTCTTAAATAATAGAGCAATGGTTTCCTGACATAGAAGGTATGTTGTACTAAAATGGTCAGAAATATTTTCCCTCATTATGTATATTCCTTTACAGTGATTTGTCATTCCTCCCATCAAGGTGTGGCACTTATTTTGTCAACTCCTGGACTCTAGACTGCCTCATGGCTTTCTTAGATGAATACAGTGGAGCAGAAGGTACACAATGGGACTCTCTAGCCTAGAATTCAAGAGGCCTTATACCCTTTCTCTCTCTCTTGCATCATCATGTGAAGAAGGCTGGCCAAGCCTCTTGGAGGATGAGACATCACATGGAACAGAAATGCCCCATCCCAGCTGAGACCCTTTACTGACTGCGAACTCAAGCCACCAGACATGTGACTGAGGCCATTTTTCACAAGCTGTCATAGGACTGTAGTCACAGAGTGCGCCTCAGAGAGAAGAGCACTTCAGGATTATCAGCAAACAAAATAGTGTTCTTAGTCACTATCACCACAATTGATAACAGATGGCTCTGAAGCTCTCAAAATAAAATGAAAATTAGAAGAAAAATAGAGGTGTAAAGTAAGCTGTTACAGATTCAGCATTCGTGTCCCTCACAATTTCTAATCCCCAATATGATGGTATTTGGAAGTGGGGTCACTGGAAAGTAATTCGGTTTGGATAAAGTCAGTACAGGCCCCACGTGATGATTGTCTTTGTAGGAAGGGACTAGAACAGTGTTCTCTTGTCTACCATGTGAGAAAAAAAGCAAGAGGGCAGCTCCCTGAAAACTAGGAAGAGGGCCCTCCTTGACACTGAGTCTGCTGACACTTTGACATTGGACTTTCCACCTCTAGCCGAACTGTGAGAAATAAATGTTGTTCCAGTCATCCAGGCTATGGTATTTTACTACAGCAGCCCCAAACTGAGACACAGGCAAGTGGGGGAAAGCACACAAACACTTACCTTGTTCTAACCTATGATGGTTTAATGCAGACTGTTATCAAAGTTTATAATTAAATTGTAGAATTTCTGGTTCTCTATGAAGATGTGGTTGGTTTTGCTTGACTGGCTTTATCCCAACTAACAAAACTGGTTAAAAACTGAAAATATAATGTACTGTTAATAATGTTTATTTTTATAAACTATAAAGTATGTGGTGGGCACATTTAAGAAAATGTAATATACAGAATTATGATGCTTAGCAGAACTATTTTAATTCTGAATCCAAGGGAAAGTATATATTGAAGAATAAATCCATAGCTGCCTTTGGCATTTAATGCAGCACAGTTCTCTACAGTATGGAAGTGAACAAAGCAAAAGGTTGGTGGGAAATTTGCCCCATTGACCTCAAAATATGACTCCTACAGAATGGGGGTGATCAAGCTCCACGTATGTTTTGCCACATTGCTTTCTTTTTTTTTAATTAAATTTATTGGTACATTTTAGGTATACAGTATAATGGCATTCATCATTGGAAATTTGCACCTTTACAAAGTCTCTCTTGTTTCTTATTTTTCCCCATTCCCCTGCCCTCCCTCTCCCTTCAACCCCTCCATCCCTCCCTATTTACAAAGACTTTGTTTCCATTGTTTCATTTTCTCATACTGATTCCATTCCCTTCTTTCCTTTCCCCTACCCCTCCTACTTCTCTTTCCCATTTGCCAAATAAGTTGCTATATCACATTATCTATTATATCTTTTAGTCCTTATTTACACTTTCAGTTTCTCACACTGGAAAAACTATTCGGTATTTGCATGTGTGTCCTATTTATTTCAGGTAAGGATATCATGTCAATGTGCATCCATTTAGCTATAAATGTCTCTAATTTCTCATTTT
>NW_004624732.1:32335991-32365751 GCF_000247695.1 Heterocephalus glaber
TGTTCCATCTCATTTCCCTTTGGGGTTGCTGTAGGTGATCTGGAAGTCTATTTTTGAGGCTTGTTTACGTGTCTTCTCATTTCCATGGGGGTAGGGGTGTGCTTCTGGCACCCACTCGGCTCACCTTCTCTGCTCTAGGAGCATGGAATGGTGGCCAGGAAGCTTCTTTCCGGATGCTGGGACTGGCTCACCTTCTCTGCCCTATGAGCATGGAATGGCAGTGGGGGAGCTTCCTTCCAGGTCACTCCTGCTTCTTTTCCAGTTCCTGTGACATGGAGTATTATTTTCCACCCTTTAACTTTCAGTCTATGAGTTTCCTTTTGAATTAAGTGTGTTTTTTATATGCAGCATATTGTTGGATCTTGCTTCTTGATCCATTCTACCAGTCTATTTCTTTTGAATGATGAATTGAGACTGTTAACATTGATGGTTATAACTGATACATATTGCCTTATCATTGTCATGACTTTTTCTTTCTGTTGGATTCTCCCCCTTTGCATTTAATTTCTTGTTGTGCCCAATGGATTCATTCTTCTGGGCTTTCTGGGGTTGTGATCCTCATTGCCTTTTCCTGCAATACTGTCTCAAATTTTTTGGAGTGATGGTTTGGTATTCATGAAGTTTCTAAGGTGCTCTTTGTCATGAAAGTATCTTATTTCTCCATCAATTTTGAAAGATAGCTTTTCAAGGACATCAATCTGGGTTGGAGGCTGTTTTCCTTTAGGGCTTGAAATACGTCACTCCAAGCTCTTCTTGCCTGAGGTTTTTCATTGAGAAGTCTGCTGCGATCCTGATGGGATTTTCTTTATATGTGATTTGTTTCTTTTCTCTAACTGCTTGTAGAATTTCGTTCTTATGTTGAGCTTCTGTAATCTTAACTACTACATGCCTATGTGTAGATTTTTTTTTGATCATGGCAAGTTGGAGTCCTATATGCCTCACTTATCTGTATGTCAAGTTCTTTTCACCTGCTTGAGTTTTCTGCCATCACTTCTGTGAACAGGTTTTTTATGTCATCTGCACTCTCTCCTCTTTCTTCATTGATTCCGATCAGTCTTACATTATTCTTCTTTGCATTGTCTAGCAGCTGCTGATTTGATTTCTCATTGTCCTTACTATTTTAAAGAAATTTTTCTTTTCCTGGTCACTAAATGCAATCCTATCTTCTGTATGTGAAATTCTGTCCTCACATTGCTCCTTCAGCTACATATACTTTCAATGGAGTTTTTAATCTTTTGGAAATCTGTTTGCATCTGTTTTATGGATTGCATTTGTTTCCTATGTTGGGATTCCATCATGTTCCTCAGCTCCTCTATTTTTTTTGTCTGTATGCTCTCTTGTCTTATTAATCATGTCTTGCACTATGGGCACAATCTCTCCTGTTATTTGAGAAATTATTTCTGATTTCATTTTTTCAGACCCTCTTTTGTTGCCAGTTGAGGGAGTCCAGGTAGTTTTGTATCACATTGTTCCATCTCGTTTCCCTTTGTGGTTGCTTTAGGTGATTTGGAAGTCTGGTTTTGAGACCTGTTTATGTGTCTTCTCATTTCATTGGCGGAAGGAGGCAGAGCGATGTGTGCTGTTGGTGCCAGAGTGTCTCACCTCCTCAGTGCTGGGGGCAGTGGTATGGCGCCTGGAAGGTTCACCTTCTTTGTGCTGGGGGTGGCTGTGCTCCTCAATGCTGTGGGTAGTAGTTCAGAGGCCAGAAGCTTCACCTCCTCTTGCCACATTTCTTTTTGACTATGTTTTTCCTTTCTTTAACCCTATATCCTTTTCCTAATATTGGTCACTGTGATGGCTTTTTGAAGCATCTACTTGCTAATTCCTTTTGTAGTATATTTCAGATTAGGTTTACCTACAAACAAAATTTTTGAGAGATGGTAAGGAGAGGGAGGTGTGTAATAGCAGCTACAGTATAGCTCACGTGTGTTGTTGCTAATGTGCTGATTCACATTCACCTTCATGTAACCGCTGGGTCCACAACTGGTCTACCTTCCCCTTTATCCACCATCTTTTGAGCCAAGTTTATGTGTTTAGTTCTGTGACAATGATACCCTCATTAGGAAGGGCACAGGCCAGGGTACAAGATCCGCTTCATCCTTAGAGGGTTCCTGTTCATACATATGGCAATCAGCTCACTGTGATATTTCCTGTCTAAACACCTGTCCTATGAACTTCAAGTTTCTGTAACAGATTACAGCCTGGCAGAGACTGCTTAATTGGCCCCATAATTGTTTAAGCCTAACCCTATATATTTCCTACTGGGTCTGGTCCTCCAGTTGAACCTTGCTTCGTATAGTCATTGTTAAACAGTATGACACTAACAAAATACTAGTCATCGAACTGGTAGATCTTCCAGAACTATGAGGAAAGATCAAAGGGTACCCAATGGGCTACCACAATGATGTGATGGTTAATTCCATGTGGCAACTTGACTGGGTTAAAGGACACCCAGATAGATTGAAAAACATTTTTATTCTGGCATGTCTGTGAGAGGTTTCTTAAAGAGATTAGTGTTTGAATCCCTTCAATCCCTTCAGGATCCAAAAAGTATACATAAAGGCAGAGGAAGGGTGAATTTTCTCTCCATCAGGTGATGCTTCAGTCTTCTCTGGCCCTTAGGCCAGAGCTCCTGGTTCTTAGGCCTTTAGACTTCAGGATTTACACCAGAAGCCTCCACTGTCCTCCAGTCTTAGCACTTGGAATGAATGAATTATAAGTTTCCTTGGTTCTCCAGCTTCTGATGATGAGATTATGAGAGTGCTCAGTCTCTGTATCTTGAGAGCCAATTTTCATTTTAAGTCTCCTCTTATATATTCTCCTCTCACATAGAATCCTAATGCAAATGTCTTAGGGAATTTAGAAGTGACAGGTAAATAAAATCATGATGAAGAAAGGATAGGCAGTGGGATTCAGTACATACTAAGTGTAGGCTCCCAATTCCGAAGACTCATTTTATCCTACCAACAACCGTATAAGGTAGGTACTGCTATTTTATGTCTCTCATGCTTCAAGACACAGATTAAAATACTTGCTATAAGTGGAAAAGCCAAGAATTGAACTCAATCATTGTGTCTCCAGAATTGTGCTTTCATATGATATACTCCATGGCTCCAAATCAATTTATAGCTAGTGGTTTCCATTCTGTTTTATCATGCAATTGAGAAATATTTCAGAACAGAAAAGTGGGGAGATACTCTACAACAATTCAGCCAGGGAACCCCAGTTCTGGTCCTTATTTCATCAATGGCAGGTTGCATTGTTCTAGACATGTCGTGCCAACTTTTCAATTTGTAAAATAATCTCAATGTTTTCTTCCAGCTGTAAAAGTTCATAATTCTACAATGTTGAGGATCTGAGAATAATGTTATAAAGTCACTGGGTGAAAGTTTCTATGTACAATAAAATGAGGTTTTACAAAAGTTACATCTGTTCTATTTGACTTCTTTATATTTACTTTTCAGTCATTTCTCACCTCAAAAATTATTCCTCTCCATGGTGAAGATCCCATTTATCACACACACACATGTAAAATGAACTGTGGATATCCAAGAAGAAATGTATTTTTGCTATAAGTTGACTGCAAAAGAAAGACAGAAGACCATGCTACATGGACTAATGCATTTAAGCAAAGATGACTTTAATAACATGAACATCTGGAGATTTTAAATAGTGTGTACTTAGAGAAAAGACTTTATGAATATTGATCTAAGGGATTCCTGCAGTTACCTCTTAGTTTCCCTTGGAATTCTCAGTGCACACACTGAATAGGCCACTTTGCGGGAACATCTCTCTAGTAATCATCTATTTGTACTCAATCTAATTTTAAAAATACAACTTTTCCAATGCAATACATGCTAAAACAAAAAAGATGATTTCATATGCCAAATTTTTTGTTCTGTGTTTTGTTTTAAAATCTGTAGATTGTGAGTAACTATTTTCAAATATTTTGATCTGGAGTGACACTTCCTCATCTATTTATCTTTGCCTTCTATCTTTTAGCAAAAAAATTTCCAAGTATTAAACAAGCAAGAGGCTGGCGTTAACTTCAAGACATGGAAACAGTACAGGATGAAAACTATTTTTAAAACTGGACAATGACTCCTAGAAAAGTAGGATCTGACCATTTTCACAGGCTAGAATCCAAATCAGTGACCTTTAGAATTTGATCAAACCTAAACAGCCAATAGCTATAAAGTAAAATGTAATACTGGCACTCACCAGAAGGGTTAAGATGACACTGTGCTTGGAAATACAGCAATTGCTAAATGGAAAGTGGACATCATATAATCAATACTTGTACTAGTTATTTTTCTTGTGTTAGCCTGTGCTAGGAAGTTTACTTTTCTAAGGGGAGAGGTATTCTATGCTGCATATATTACGATCCTCTTGAGTATACATTGTAGAACTCACTGCTTAGAGGTGCATAGCAAGAAACAAGATCATGTAACCATCCCTATGAAGTTAATCACAATTCACTCTTAGTTGCCCTCTAGAGGCAACCTTGCTGAGATACTGAAAGGGATGAAGAGAGGGTTAATAGTAAACAGGTGTTCTTAAATACCACCATTTCAGGCAAATGTTTCCCTATTATCTAGTTCTACCTCTCAACCACAAGCTGAATTACTCTCATTTCTGCTATAATATATAACCTGTTCTGTACTATAAACATATTGTTCTTTCTCTCTCCCTCTCTCTCCATTATGGCTTGTATCTAGATGTCCTTCCAAAGCCTCATGTCTTCATAGGTGGGGCTTTGTGGAGCTGGCTGGATCATGGGTGTGTGATACTGGGATTAAGGGTATGTGGTGCTGGATTAGCCCAATAATTGGTTCATCACGATTCTGGATGTGGATAATGAGAAGGCCCAAAGTAGGTGAAGGTGGCACCACCCAAAATGCTTGTGGATGGGATAAAAGGGAAAGGGAAGCTTGCTGCTGCTGCTGCTTTACTTCACTGCCTCCTGATTGCCCTACCATGGACTGTTTCTCTTCTGCCATGCCTCTTTGCTATGCCACCCTGCCTTGAAGCCAGCTGACAGTGGACTGAAACCTCTACTGTGAGGCTAAAACTGTGAGCTGAAATAAATCTTTCCTCCTTTAACTTGTGGATGTTGGGCATTTTGTCTCAGCAGTGAGAAAAGTAAGATTCTTGTTCATTTATTCTCTCTCTCTCTCTTTCTGTCTCTCTCTCTCTCTCTCTCTCTCTCTCTCTCTCTCTGTATGTGTGTGTATACCCTGTTAGACTGTGACAAATGATGTATCTTATTATCTTATTCATCTTTTTCCTGGTACTAGCATGGTACCTGACATATGGGAAGAATTCAGTAAATGGAGGATGGAATTAAATGAATTCTATTAGTTTAGTCTAGAGATACAATTTGAGGTAGAGAGCCAAATGAAAATTTTTTCCAAGCATAGGTAAAAATGATCAAACATTATGTTTCTCTTAGATTAATGACAGGTGCTTTTAATTGTATCTAAAGGAAGGTAATATTTATTCTTTTGAAACATCACAAATGGAGTGGCAAAATACCTTCAGCATGGCCGTGATCCCAATTAAAGTTCTTCAACGCAAAAGAATAACTTTGATCTGATCAAAATGTATGAGTTGCTTTTTTTTGTCACCATAATTTGAAGGAAGAAAATGGTATTTAGGATTTACATATACATGTGGAGTCCAACCTCATTATGATGATTGTACTTAGAAGCCAGCGAGTTTTGAATCATAAATGTATTTTCAAAAAAGAATTGTATTTTCAGAACAAAAAAAGAGCCATTCATTGCACAATACCCAAAAGACAAAGACAAATTGTTGGGAACATCAGCAGTGTCTATTCATTTGGCACATTAGCATGAAAAGTGGCTTTCTGCCCTGGTGGTAGGGAGCCTGTCCTGTCCTCTATTGGACCTTGCTTTTGAGATCTTTGAAATAAGTATTTCAAATATAGTACATTGACTTACTTTCATCTTACCTAAGGAATTAGAAAAGTGACTAGAACTTTAAGCATAAGGTGTTGGTATAGTAGCTCTTGGAACCAACATCTACATCATAACCAAAACTAGACACACATACAACCAAGGATTGGGTCTCTATGGTAATGGCAAGTAGCAACTACAAGACATCATAGATAACTTGATATGGTAGCAATCAGTACATGGAAAAGATGTTTTTTAAAAAGCCAAATAATGAGCCCAAACTAAACTCTAAGTTAAAAGAAAAAATAATTTTTAAAAATCAAGGTATTTCTCTCAATTTATCAAAGCATGTACTTTCCCTGGACAATTATTAAAGACCTACTTGTGTCAGAGAAGGTTGATCGTCTCTAAAATAATCAACGAGGATTCACACAATACCTGATGAACATGCCATCTCTAAATCCCCAGCATCTACTTCAGTGTGCATAACCCTATGCTCATTACACAATACTCACTTCATTTCTTTTTTTTTTTTTGTACCAGGGATCGAACTTGGGTACTTGTGCTTGTGCAGCAGGCGGCGAAACCACTGAACTAAATCCCCAGCCCCTCACTTCATTTCTTATAAACAAACATGTGGAAGTATTAAAATTGATGGGTACTGATCCTCTTAAGTTGCCCTAATCTAGCCTATCTAATTAGGGTTATGCCAACCTCCTTTTCTCAGTAATCTGGGAATATGTCCCATAGATTAAACTAATCACTGCATATGTTTTCTCTGACCAGAAGCTACTGGTTCAAGAAAAGTATATAACTGATGTTAGGTCTCTGAAAGTATCTAGGAAATGGAAGCTCCCTGAGGACTTTTGTGAAAGAGGTTCTATATTTTGAGGGACTGCTGGAGAAACACTTTGGATGCTGCAGCAACACGTTCCCACCCATTTAAACTACTTGACTGCATGACTGCCTTATCCAGTTGTCTGATGAGATGGTTGATTGATGAGACAGTCATGCATGTATCACAAGTGGTTCAGAGCCACCTAGCAGCAAGACATACAAATTACTTTAATTCTGTAGTAAATTCCCTTTAGAGGGGAACCATAGTATTTGAGTTGATTTCTGATGTAGAAATATGTTTTTATAAGTGAATGGTAGAGTTGAGCTGGGCGTGATGGTGCACACCAATAATCCTAACACTCAATAGGCTGAGGTGGGAGGATTGCTGTGAATTTGAGGCCAGCCTGGGTTACATAGTGAGACCCTGTCTCAAAAAAAATGGCAGGGGGTCCTTTTCAGGGACAGAAAATTGCAGGACCAAAAGCAAAGAGGTGTAAAAACACACAGTGTTCAGGGTCAAATATGTGATGGAGAAGGAGAGATGAAAAGGTGTGGCTGGAAGGCAGAGGAGTGTATGGACTGTCATGATCCTTTTCAAAATGCTAATTGTGGCAGTGGCTAGATACAGGTGGCTGTTACTGTCACTTGGGCGACAGATAATGAAGGCCCATGCTTGTACCTTGGCAGTAGACATGGAGAAGGGAGCATGAGTTTACTGGGTCTGTGGATGACAGATTACACATAATACTATGTGAAACTTCACGAGAAGACAAGAGAGTAAGAATGAGGTTTTGAGACACCTTTTAAAGGTTGATGCCATTAATCAGGAATGAGGATTCAGACAGAAGAGTGAATAAAATTACCTTTAGTAATTTTTAGAATATTTTCTATATACTCTGTTTAAAAGACAAAAACCTACACCCAAAATAACAAGGGAAACGGATGGTTAAATAAACTATGACACATTTACTGAATCAGTATAATATGATGTAATAAATTATTAATGTTTTTCTGTGGGTGATTCTTCTGATTGATAACATTTCCACACATGGTACATCCCCATAATAAAGATCATTCTCCATGGATGTACCATGGTGGTAGGTTACACATTCATTTCAACACCATCTTTTTTCTCCACACTAATAGACTGCTTGGCATTCCATGGTTAGAAATCATTTATAGGATAATACCAAGAAAAACTGTTCCAACATAGAGAAAAAAATAAATAAAAGAAACATTGTTCTGGTATGGTATCAGATTTGAAAATTTAGAAGAAATATGAATATGGAAAATTATATAGGCCAATATATTTGTAGGCATGATCTCACAGTGGTAGTACCTGGAGTATTTTTTTTTTACTTCTTTATAGTTTCTTTTTTTCTGTAAAGTGCATATATGTCAATTTTATACTTTTAAGAAGGCATTAGCTATACTGGATTTCTCAGAAGCAGACAAAGAGATGAGGATCCGTGTAAAAATGACTTATCAGGAGGTATTTTCAAGAAAAATGAGTACTGGAGTAGAGAAGTGCGAATAGTTAAGGAAGAAGGCCCAACAAAATTGTGATATTAAGTAATATCTCACTGGAAATAACTTGACAGGTCAAAGGAGCTGTCCCTACTTCCTGTCAGTCACTGGTGGAAGGCTGCCCCTAAGGCCACGAAAATGCTCAGGTACTTGTGGTTCTCCTTACAGGCAGAAAGATGTGAGGACAGGACACTCATCATGAGTCACAGGTGCTTGTGACAAACATGTATAAAAAAGGTGAGGGGCTCAGAAATGTGCATAAAGCAGACTGTATCTGATAAAGACACTTATAATATGAAATCTGTACTGTTTCACTTAACAAATATGAAAACCTTTATTTTGTGGCTATATTTGTTCATGTTAAAATACTGAAATACTATGTTATATGCAATTGCTCTGCCTTAATATAAGGGACTCGCACATCCTTAGACTTCCCATGGTTATTGGAAGATCACCATACTAGTTAGTAGTAACCCATCCCAATATCTTTCAGTTGTATAACTTCCTTCAATTTTGTGAGATGCTTATTAAGAGACCATGTAAAGTAAAAATGATTTGTCTTCTGAATACAGTAGGTATCTGAAAGCACTACTTTTTATTATATTTATTCAGTTTCAAGATGTGGTCTGTTCGGGAAAACCTGCATGCAATAGCTCAGCTGGATTTATTTTCTTAGGAATTAACTTATTATCTAGTCATAGGCACAGCACATCTTGAGAGAAATGCTATTGATTTTAGGATTTTGACCTTGCACTTGGCCACTTTGCTAAATTCTTTTATTAGTTCAAATACTTTGTCAGTTTAGTTTCCTAGATGTTCTTGAAAGCAACCACACTGTCTATACTATTTATAATTTTGTCTTTTTACCAACTTTTATATCTGGGAGATAGGAACATGATAGTAGGCACCTATGTCTTGACTTTGATTTAAATCAGAACACTTCTAAATAATTATGTTTTCCAGTATTAATTTCAAAAGATGGTAGCTCCACTGGCTGACTTAACATTATTCCTAAAATACACTTAACAAGAGGGAATGGAGTCATATTATGTTTACATTAGAAAAAACCCCACATATTTTAATAAAAAACAATTACTCTTTGCTCTTTACTTCGCAGTCTTTGGTTACTTCTTTGAGATGATACTGAAACTGCTATAGAACTTTTCCATTTTAATCTATCTGTGATGTACATTGTGTAGCTTAGGGATGACTTAAAATATTAGTACCATCAGTGCCTGCCTGGAAAGTGCAAGGTTCTGAGTTCGATCCCCAGTACCAAAAAATATATATATATTAGTACTAGAAGTAGAAAATTACATTTTTGCTATTAACAGGGTAGTGGGCAAGAGCAGCACAATATTGGCTTTTCTGAAAGAAGAAAAGAATTATGGAATACTACTGTTGGAAGTATAAAAAGCTTCAATACATGACTGAGCAACTCAGTGTACAATGTTTTAGATTTTATGTAGGTTGAAATATGCTTTTCTATTACCCTTAAGTTTTATAGAATTGCATAAAAATACTTACATATTAAAAATTTAAATAAAATTAAATTTTAGTAATTTTTGAGAAGAAAAACATTGACTTTTAATTTTAAAATAGAAAGAATAGAATAGTAATACATTGTTGACTTAACTTTGTACTTGTTACTAGGAAGGAAGATTTGAAAGATTTTATTTTGTAAACCATCCCCAAAGTGCCAACTGTCCCCTAAATACAATGCTTTACATTGCTTTATGCTGTCAGATTCACATTGTTAAATGTGTATATTAGGAATTAGCACCACTTGATACAAAAATTTGATGACACCTATTAACAACAAACATTAATTGTTGCTAGTTGCTACAGAAGTGAGATGACTGAAGTTTGGGGAGAAAAATCTTCCTGACAGCAACACGCCAGACTAAGAATCTTTGAAAAATCAATGGTGGTCTGAATTATTCAGCTGGTGTACCATGGGCTAGAGTGGAATGTAAACTAAATGGCTTTCACCAAAGATTTGTGGCAGCTATCTATTATGAATACCCATATTAAATACTCTCTAGAGAGGAAGAAAAAGAGATAAAGAGGAAACGGTGGACTTGAGAGAATTAGCCAACAAAGTTGATCCCAGCACAAATACCAAGACTTTGCCAATTTTGTCCAGAGAAAGGACAAACCTAGATGCACACGCATCTATATTGATAAGATCCAGAGCTTCCTGATATATTTCAACATAGTCTAAACTTGGATACTCCTTTCTCTGAGCCTGTGACTTTTCTTCTTTTTTCAATAAGTAGATTACACTCTATATTTTGAAAGCCATCTCTTCTAATTCCTAAAAATGTACACATAGGTGTACACACATGGCTTCCAAGGTGACATAACTTGAAGTGCGGTGGTAAAGTCTTGCTTACTCCCAGAGAGTTTCTCTTGACTGACCCCTCCACCATAGGGAATCCATCAGGATGAGGCATTTCAGGACCAGGAGGAACAGCAGATAGCTGAGGCACAGTAAGGTACTTAAGGTTCTAACTGATAGGATTTATGGACAGTCTCAGAAGTTCTGGGACCTTGTGAATGTATTGCATGCATACATGTGAGTACACTTCCAGACAAGAGAACCCAGGGTTTTCACTGTATTTTCAAGGTACAAAATCCATGACCCAAAGGTAGCTGAATAAGGGTGTCAAGAATTTCCCTCTTTCTACACAAATAATGAAAGTATACAGCTGCCTTTTGAGGTCAATGGCCCTGGGAGAACACTGGAAATTAGCAAGAGAGAGACTGAAACATTGTAAGAGTCATAGGCCTTGGGCAACAGCACAAGATGAGAAAAAAAACACTCTGCATCTGCCACTCTGGTTCCACATCTGGCTGTGGGGGCTGGAGGAAAACACCCAATTGTAAGGGTAAGGGTGAAAAGGAGAGTCCCAGCAAATGATAGCTTGGATGCTGGCAATTGCAGCACTTGGAAAGTTTCACAGTCCTCCGGGCTCACAGACCCCTTAGATAAGTAGCATGAAATCTCCACAGAAGCTTTACTTTAAAAAGGATTTCATATCATCTCCCAAAAAATCCCCAGGCTGCAGTACCAAGGAATCATCTGAAGAAATGAACTACTGTTTAAATCTAGGCTGATCTAGAGGTCAGAAACCTCTGGAACGTCCCATCTCTGAGACATTCTACTGTACTGGCTCTGGGGATAAGTGCCTGGCAAGCTCAACTTAACCCAGCAGAGGTGACTGTGACCCAAGCCTACTGGATGCCCTGCACTGTAGGGAATGGATATTGTTTCATGGAGAATGACAGAGGGCACAGCTCTCAAGAATCAAGAGACCAGCACACTTGCTGTTTGAGACCAAGGGCATAGTTAGCTGAGTGGAGATTTATGTTAGTGCAATCCAAAGACTGAAGCCAGGCACTCCCATGGTTCCTGCAGCCCCTGCCATCATGTTGCATCAATGGCCTATTGCTGATAGGATGGGAGGAAACATTATGGTTCCTGCTGCTTTCCTGTATAGAAAGGGGGGTGAAGGGAGCTTTGAGCAGCTTTGTGGTTCCAGTGGTCACTTTGACCCCAGAAGCTTGTGGCCAAAGAGGAACTTTTTCAGTTCCAGCTGCAATCCACTGCCAGATAAACATTGTAACTGAAGGGTCCAGGCAAAAAAACTTCGATATTAGCCTCTGGGCTGCCTCCAAGCACACAATGTTACTGAAAACATGCATTGTTAATTGTGCTGAGAGAAACAACATGGGCTGTAGCCACTAGTGTGCACCTGGGTATAGTACCACTGAAGCAGCAGAGGAACATCACAGTGTCTTGTTGCCATCCTGCCATACACAGCTGTCAGCAGTAGGGAGATCATCACAGACGAAGTGCTGTGGTTACCACCACAGCTTCTTCCCATCTGGCATCTATGCCTACATCACTGCCTGGTCAGAGGACAAGTGCTTTAGGTACCTGATCACTGCTGTCATCCAATATCCGAAGTCATGGCTAATAGCAGAGATAGTATCAACACTGCCAAGAAAATTTCTATTGCCTGACAAGGAATGCCACTCCTACTATAAGAGTAGCCACACACTGAGCACCTCACACTCTGCTGTCTGCACCACACTCGTCTGAGCTGCTAAAGTGTCCCCCACACTTGTGTGACTCTCAGAGACAGTGAGTCTCTCTGATTCTGCTGCAGTATGCACTCTGCTTAACATTGTTAATTCCAGCCACATAAAGTATAGGGAGACTATACTGTGGTGCCAATGAGGACAACACTGGAAACAAAGCTAACATTGTAGAACAAACTGAAATGCCAAACCTCATATTTAGGGGAAAGCCACTTACTAGGAAGCCCATCCCATAAAGGTAATAAAAACAAGTGATCCACGTGATACGCAAATCTCAATATAAGAGTACAAGAAACATGAAACAAAAAACCAAAATAATATAATTCCTCCTAAAGAACACAGTAACTCTCCAGCAACAGATCCCAAGAAATCAATATGGACAAAATTCTTCATAAAGAATTTTGTTTTCCAGTACCAGGTAGGGATTGAACTCAGGACTTGTGCATGTGAGGCAGGTGTGACACCATTGAGCTAGATCCACTGCTTCATAAAGAATTTTTAAAAATGATTATATAAAAGCTCAATGAAATCCAACAGAATATAGATCAACAGTTACATAAAATTAGAAAACAATGCCAGGTATGAATAAGAAATTCAGCAAAGAAAGAGAGATTTTGATAAGAACCAAATCGCAATCTCAGAAAGGAAGAGTTCAATAAGACAGGTTAAAACATACAGCCATAAATTTGAACAACAGGCTAGGTTAAATAAAATAAATAATATCTGAACTTGAAGACAGGCATTTTTCAAATGAAACAAAATAAACAAACAACAAAAGAAGAAAGGAATGAAAGAAAGAAAAATGAAGAGACTTTTGGGACACCACTAAAAAACAGCAACAGCAGCAGCAAAACCAGCAATATCCAAAGGAGGAGAGAAGACAAGGGCATAACAAAAATCTATTCAATGAAGTAACAGGAGAAATCTCCCTAATCTTGGAAAAGGTCTGGAATTCAGGTACAGAAAGCTCATAGGACTCTAAACAGACATGACTAGAAAAGAGTCTTATAATGGTACACTATAGTCAAACTTTCAAAAGTACAAAACACAGCAAGAATTCTAAAATCCTGAATAAAAGGGCACCAAGTCACACTTGAGGGTATCTCAATTAGACTAACAACAGATTTCTCACCTGAAACTTTACAGGCCAGGAGGGAACAGAATGACATATTCCAAGTTCTAGGGAAAATAGCTTGCAAACAAGAATACTATATCCAGAAAGCCTGTCCTGCAGAAATGAAGGAGAAATGAAGGCCTTTCAAAACGAGCAAAATCTGAGGAAATTTATGATTATCAGACCATCCTTACAAAAGATGCTTAAGGGTGTCCAACATCCAGAAGTGAAAAAGATAATAATCACCATGAGAGCATGTTACAGTATTAATTCCAGTAGAAGAGTACATAAAATATGCAAAAGAGGAAAAGAAAAGAAACAATAAACATCATCAGTAAAATAAACCATGAAATCATAAGATGAATAAGAGTAAGAGAACAAAGAATTTTCAAAACATTTAGAAGAAAGTCAACAAAATGATAGAAGTCTTTACCTGTCAATAATAACCTTGGGGCCGGGGATTTAGCTCAGTGGTTTCGTCGCCTGCTGCGCGAGCGCAAGGACCCAAGTTCGATCCCCGGTACCAAAAAAAAAAAAAATAATAATAATAATAATAACCTTGAATGTAACAGAACAATTTCTCCAAAGAGACAGACTGGGACTGGGTGGACAGATTATTTTAAAAGATTCATTACTATTCTGGTTACAAGAAGTTCACATCACCAGTAAGGAGATATATATATATATATATATATATGAATCTCAGAAAGGAAGAGTTCAATAAGAAATTAAAACATACAGCCCTAAATTTGAACAAGAGACTAGATTAAACAAAAGAAATAATATATGAACTTGAAGACAGGCATTTTTTAAATGAAACAAAATAAACAACAAAAGAAGAAAGGAATGAAAGAAAAATGAAGAGACTTTTGGGACACCATATGTGTGTGTGTGTGTGTGTGTGTGTGTGTGTGTGTGTGTGTGCTGGAAGTGAAAAAAAGATATGCCAAGCAAATGGAAACCTAAAGGGTGCAGCAGTAGGCATACTTAATTTGACAAAATAGACTTTATGACAAAAATTATGAAAAAAGACAGAGAAAATCACTACAAGAAGTTGTTATGTCTTCTTTTTCAACACAAGAAGATATAACAACTGTAAAGCTACATGTATTAAATATGTCAGAGAACTAAGTTTTACAAAACTAGTGCTATTAGACCTAAATGGAGAGTTAGGCTCCAACACATAATGGTTGGGGTTCTTGAACAGCATTCTTTCATAGATGAACACATCATTCACACATCAAAAAAATCAACAAAGAAACATTAGAGGTAAACTACACTATAAATTGAATGGATTTAGCATACACTTACAGAACATTCCATCTCACAGAAATGCACATTCTTTTCTCTCGAAACAACCTTCTGTAGAACAGATTGTATATTAGGTCACAGAAAAGTCTTCCTGGGTTTTTTTTTTTTGGTACTGGGGATCGAACTCAGGACCTTGCACTTGCGTGTCAGGCAGTGGAACCACTGAGCTAAATCCCCGGCCCGACCACAGAAAAGTCTTAACAAATTCATAAAAAGTAAAAACATATCTATATCTTTTCTAATCACAATGGAAGAAAACAAAGTCAGCAACAAAAGAAATTTTAGAAATTCTATAAGCATATTGAAACTGAACAAACTTCTGAACAAAAATGAGTTACTGAAGAAATCAAAAGAAAAATTTAAAGATTTCTCAAAAGCAAATGCAAAAAGATATGTAGCATACTAAAAATTATGGAGTACAGCAAGAGCAATACTATGAGGGAAGTTTATAGTAATATATCTATATCAAAAAAGGCAAGATTTCAAGTAGACAGCTTAGTTATATATCTTATAGCCCCATGAAAACAAACACTAAACCCCAAATTAGTACAGTATAACAAAAATCAGGCAGAAACAAATAAAACAGATACTAAAAAAAAATACAAAAGATCAATGAAAGAGGTGGTTGTTAAAAAAGATAAAATCAACAAGCCCCACCCCCAAGATAGAAGACCCAACTAAATAAAAGTAGAAAGATAAAGAAGGCATTACAATCAATATGGCAAAAATATAAACACTTCATAGGGATTATTATGAAAACCTATGAGATGACAAATTGGGAAACGAGACATAGATGTATTTCTGAGAAATTATGACTTACAAAGATTGAACTATGAGGACATACAAGACCTGAATAGGTCAATAAGAAGCAATGACATTCAATCAGTAGTAACATGTTTCCCAAAACAGCCCAGGACTAGGCTTCACTAAGTGAGTTTTACCAATTTTTGAGGAGTTAACATCTATTCTTCTCAAACTAGTCCAAATAATTGGAAGAGAAGAAACCCCTCCAAACTTATCCTATGGTACCAGCTTTATCCTGTTACTGAAACCATATAATGATTCAAATATTAAAGAAAACTATAGACCACTACCCCCAATGAGCATAGATGCAAAAAATACCTAACAAAATACTAGCAAATTGAATTCAACAGCACATTAAAACAATCACCCATTATTATCATGTTGGTCCATCTCAGGGATGCAAGGATAGTTCAATATATACAAATTCACAAATGCTATCATATCAATAGATGCAGAAAATACATTTGATAAAATTCAACATCTGTTAAGGAAAAAATCCTGATCAGGTTAGGAATAAATAGAAAGATCACAGGATAACGAAATGAAAGAGCTATATATGAGACAAAACCATAGTCAACATCATATTGAATGGGGAAAACCTGAAAGCATTTCCTCTAAAATTAGGAACATGACAAGAATGTCTACTCTCACTGCTTTTATTCAATACAGAACTAGACATTTTACTCAGAGGTATTAGGCAAGAGAAAGAAGTAAAATACATAAAAATAAGAAGGAAGGAAGTCATATATCCCTATTTACAGACAATTTTACATATTAAAAAAACCCTAAAAACTTCAACAAGAAACTGGTAAACATATTCCATAAAGTAGCAGGATACAAAAGTAAAACAGAAAGTTTTTCTAAATACCAATAATCATCACTTCTCAGCCTTTTGGCTAAGATCAAATGTAAATACCAATAATCAATTTCTGAGAAAGAAACCATGAAAACAATCCCATTTTTGATAGTCACAAAAATACTTTAGGATAATTTTAATGAAGGAAGTGAAAGAGTGCTATAATAAAAATTCCAAGAAAATGATGAAAGAAATTGAAGACACAGAAATGAAAGACTTCCCGTGTTCATGGATTGGAAGAGTTGGTGTTGTGAAAATTAACATGCCACCCAAAACATTTTACAATAGGATCCCCTATCAAAACACCAATGACATTATTCACAGAACTAGAAAAAAAATCCTAAAATTCATATGAAAATATAGAAGACCCTGAATAGCTAAAAGAATCTTAAGAAAAAGAGCAAAGCTGGTGGTATCAGAATACCTGATTTCAAGATATACCACAGAGCCACGGTAACAAAAACAGCATGGTATTGGCATAAAAACAGACAGTGGGGTAGAACAGAGATCCCTAAATAAACCTGCGTATCTATACCCAACTGGTACTTGACAAAGGGGCCAGAAACATACATTGGAAAAAGGACAGTCTCTTCAACAAGTAGTGCTCAGAAAAATGGATGTCCACATGCAAAAAATTATAACTTGACCCCTATTTCTCACCCTATATAAATGATTCAAAGACCTAGCTATTCAGCCTGAAACTGTGAGACTACTAGAAGAAAACACAGGACAAATACTTCCAGACATGTGTGCAAGCAGTGATTTTCCAGATGGAACCCTAAAAGCATAGGAAATAAAAGCAAAAAGTGACCAACGGGGCTTTGTCCAACTGAAAAGCTTCTGCACAGCAAAGAAAACAATAAACAGGGTAAATAGACAATTTACAGAATGGGGGGCAAATGATCTGAATAGGCATCTCTCAAAACAAGAAATACAAATGGCCAGCAAATATATGAAAAACTGCATAATATCTTTACTCATCAGAGAAACGCAAATCAAAGTTACACTGAAAGGGAAGATGAGAGAAGGGAAGCTAAGGGAAGTAAAAAGAATTAAGATGTGCTGTGTACATGTACCAGCTCTCCACGATAAATATAATTATCATGTACTGCAAACATGGACCAGTAAAAAAAAAAAAACTGCAATGAGAAACTGCAACTGAATTATAATGACTATCATCAAAGCAAACAAACAAAAATAACAAATGCTGGCAAGGATGTAGACAAAAAAGATCTTTTACACAGTGTTGGTGGGAATGTAAATTACTATGGCCATTAGGGAAAACAATAAGGAGGTTTCATATGGTCTATGTATCCTGCTTCTGTACCCATATCCAAAGGAAATGAAATCAGTACATCAAATAGATACCTGCACATCCATGTTTACTGTGGAACTATTTATAATAAGATATGATATCATCCTAGGTGCTCATCAGTGGCTGAGTGGATATGGAACATACACACAATAGAATATTATTCAGTCATAAAGAAGAATAAAATGTTGCTTGTAGCAAAATGAATGGAACTGGAGGATTTTATGTTAAGTGAGATAAGCTAAGTTTAGAAGGACAACTACAGCATGTGGGTCTCATACACAGAAGCTAAAAAAAAAAGAAAGTTGAGATAATTGTAAAATAGTAATTAATAGGGGTTGGAAAGGGCATGTGGGGGAAAGAGCGTAAAGAAATGTGGGATTTGATTAGTGCATGTTGTATGTCTGTATGGAAATATCGCACTGAGCGCTAATAGTAAGTACAACTAATGCATGCTGATCAAAAAGAAAAAAAGGATTTAAAAAATGATTCATGACCCATGAGAGGTTAAGGAGCTCAAGTGAGAATCAGAAAGCCTGTACTCTCTACCCTGCCTGGCTACCTAGCAGCGATGTGATCTCATACGGAGGCCTTCTCGCTTTCAGGATATGATCATTAAACATCTGAAGATGTTCCCTGGTCAAAGTCTCAGTGTCCAGCAAACGTTTTCTATAGGAAGGCAAACGGACCTCATCCAAAGACTGCTGAGGAAAATGTCCAGATGCTTCATTTGGATACCTAGAGAATGGTAAGTTATGATAATATTATTGGTAAGAGAGAGGGCAAAGGAAAACAGACATGGAAGAGTAGGTACAGAAAGGAAAAGGAAGGAAAGTGAGATAAAAAAGGGGAATATAAGAGAAATGATTCACTGATAAAGGATTGCATATCAGGCAAAGTAGTACAGAATTGTTAGAAGGGTTTTCCCCAGTCTCACTGTCTCCAGGTATAGCTGTGGTATTCAAATGTTTGAAAAAAATGTGAGTTTTAATTAAACTACTACAGGAGGCAGGGAAATTATATACATGTGAATATGATAATATGTACACTACTCTTTTTTAACATTTTAAATTATGAAATCATGTCCTTTGATGTGTAAAACACAATATAGGAAGAATTTTTACCAGCTTGTTCATTTGTTTAACAGTGATGATGTGGAAAAATGACCTTTTAAAAACACTTCAACATTTAACTTTTGATCCCAAGTCTTCTTCCCACAGTTTAATTTATTAAAACTAAACACATCTTGACATAAATTTGGAAAGATGAGAGAGCAGTACACTATAATTAGAAGCCTTGGTTGAGCATTCTACAGAATAGATAACTACAGTGGTTACAATGTAGTTTATTGAAAATTGCACTGAGCCTCATTTATGAACAAGTATAGAACCACCATTCATGAATTAAGACTGAATTAGCAAAGTAAAACTGCCACAACTTCAACTTCTCTATAGAGTGAGATCAGCCTTTTTTCACTTATGAATGTGATTTTTTCATTAATGGATGGAACAACAGTTCCATGGACAGGGTCGAAAGTGGACAGAAAATCTTTCTGACTACTCTCTTTATTTTTGGCTCCTGACTTGGGAATCATCACTGACAATAATCATTACCATGCAAAGGGTTCCATTTGTACAAGTGCTTGTGAGGGCTCATTTTTACTTACTATGCAACTCATGTGTTTGGTATAATCCTAAAGAGGAGAGACCAGGATGGGATCAAGACTAGAGAAAGTCCCAAAGAGGATTCATCCTCTGTTTGACCTTCAGGGCTCAGGAAATGCTATACAAAGGTGTGGTCAACAATGACGTCCACCAATGCTTATTCCTGGACTTTCAAAAATGCCTTCCCACTGTTTGAATCTCTTCTAGGAGCAGAAAGCAATATATAAATTGAGTAGCACTGATAAATTAGCAGCAAACTAAACACTCAATAAGAAGGTAATGTCATATCATTGACAAGATATTACCCAGTCATTGAAATGATAGTCATGCACCACTATATTTACTGTAGTAGATTCTTATAATGAAATGTTTATTTTTTTAAAAGTAGTAAAACTTTACTCATACTTTTGTAAAGATCTGGATCTGTAATTATGTCAATCTGATTATAATCCAGAAAAAAGTGTACCAGGAAAGCACAATAAGAAATAAAATCAGCATGCTAACATTTTGCCCATTTTGCCATGGAAAAGAGGTTAATATTATGAGTGATTTTTTTCTCTTCTTTTTCATTTATTTTACAATTACATTATAAATCACAGTTATATTACTTTTATACTGAAAAATGCATTTATAATTAAAATAAGCAAATATTAAAATCACGTTCACACACTAATTAAAGGCTTTAAATATTTTGCACTGATTCATTATATTCTTTAAGTGCTACATGAGGGTAACAGCAAGAATAGTGACAATCAAGCTGCCAGTCTGGGAAAATAGAGATTGTGCGGAAATGTTAGAATCATTGCAAAGCCCACACCATTGGTTAGGAACTGAGAAAATCTCCAAACACAGAGTAGCTAATACCCAAACTAGAAGTCTTTCCCCCAAAATAGCTATTTTTGGCATAAAAATAACTATGAGTGCTACAGAATTTACTCAGGCGAAAAATCTGTTACCATCTATGAGTACAGTGCATCTGTTGTTTCTTTCTGCCTTGCATCCATTCCATCATCTCCAAGCATCTCAACTTGATTTTTCTCTGGTGAGGCACTCTTCCCTCATTTATAGCCTGTACAGTCTTAGGAGGTGCTGACCCTACCTCCTAAGTCCATGTTTGTGCAACGGCCCATGCTGGACACTAGACACAGTTCAAAAGGCTCCATGATTAGCCAATGAGAGTGAGTTAGAGAGATGAGAACTGGAATAACATCTTTTTACTAGTGTTGCTAAGCTAATAGCACAGAATTCTGGGGTTGCTGTGAGACTTCTTTTTTTTATTCATTAAGTGTATTGGTACATTTTAGATATACCATATGATGACATTACTGTGAGACTCCTATCATTTGGAGAGATCTTGAGAATACAATAACCAAAGGAGAAGCATAGCTGACAATACAGCAACATGATTCCTGGTCATTATGTCTCAACCCTGGGTACAATAATTCCTTAGATTGGTATCGCTAAATTTTTCATTTGCTTGAGTCAATATATACTGTTGCATCCTCTGAGGATACATACTTTAAGCTAACTTCTTACTTGTAGTCAAAAGATTTAATTCATATTTCTGCAACTGCTCAGCATTATATTCTATATTCGGTAATTAACACTGTCTATGATCATTCACTACTATTGTGAACTATGGTATCTTCCTCCTTTGGCCAAACATATTTAATAGAAGAGAGAATTTTGAATTAAAAATGACTAATTCTTTCTCAAATCATTATCTTTTGGCAAGTCAACAAGTGGCTTATATAAACTCATCCACATTAAATTATTTGAATATCTATGATGTTCAAAATTACATCTTAATGCAGAAGAGGAAGTTGCTCAATGAGCCATCTGTATTCAATTTGGATTCAGACTTTTCAATATTAAACGTGAAAACAATTTTATTAGTGTAATTACATAAGATAACTTAGATCAGCGAGTCTCAAGCTTTAGCATGCATCAGAACCACCTGGAGGACTTGTTAGAAAACCATTCCTGTCCCCTGGGTTCATGGTTCAGCTGGTCTCAGCAGGGCCTCAGAGTTTGCATATCTAACAAGTGTTTAGATGATGCTGAACTGCTGGTCCAGGGACCACAATTTAAAAATCATTTATACTTAAAATGATTTGCATTTTGGAGTAACTGCTAATATTTATTTAGTATCTGCGATTTAAGACATAAATCCATGTTTTCTGAGATGAAGGGATAATTTAGATCTGAAAATTCTGGACATAAAATAGCAATGGGTTTTAAAGGTGTGTGGGATATGGCAGTTAAAGTAATCAGAGCAAAAGCTCGATTAAAAAACTCATTATGGAAACCAAGCAACCTTAATTTCCAATAGATGACATGACCAGTCAAAAATTCTGCTACATCAAGCAAAAGTCAGACTTCAGTGTTCCCCTACTGCATTTATTAGCAAAGTTCACAAGGCCAAAGTAATCAAGTACACTGCAAATTCCTAGGTGCCTTTTCCTTCTGACTCACAGAAGGGAACTAAGTGCTTTCTAACTGCCAAGGGGACTGGTAACTCATGGGAAGAGCAACACAACAGTTTAGGAAAACATGCTTAATTGGCAGGAAGTCATTCAGCTAAAACTATGATTCAAAGAATCTGGCAAACTACAATGCCTTACCACTTTTTAATAATTTGATATTATCAATCTACTTCATTCAAACATTCTCTGACTTTAAGCTGGAGTACGGGCTGAGCTGAGTTTTACAAAGCACAGCACAACGGCTTACAGTCCTTCTTAAGACTTGCTCAAATGGATTTTTTTCTGAGCCACTGACATTTCCCTTTATCTTCCCATTTAAGGCTTAACTGCTAATGAAATAAGAAGCTTTCATATTTGAACAAGTAAAAGTAGACTATGACAGAATCCTTATTATAAGTCACCTGTAAAATATCTTCTCTGCATATCTGTTTGTTTCTTATTTATCATGTTTAGTATGAATTCAAATACAGGTGTCAGTCCTTGAAGAAAATTAAATATCCTGTGAATATAAATAAGAAAACCACAAGGATTATCAACTCTCAGGCTGTTGTTACTGGAATAGTTTTTGAAAAGTTCTTTTCTTTGGTACTAAAAAAAAAAAATAAAGGCATCCTATATTTAAGTATGCCTAAAAGTCATTAAATGTCATTTCAAAGTAATGCTGATTAAAAATACGATATGATAATTTATGTACTGATAATAAATGAAAACTACCAATAATATAAAATAGGTGTGTCTATCTTTGGCTTTTCTTGGCTTTGTCATTTCTTGGTTTAGTAGTATAAATAATAAAGTATAACTTTAAAATAAAGTGATTCCTTCGGCAGATAGTGCAGACTCCCCTGCAGCTGAAGAATAGAAAATAAATTAGTTCTACAGCTATTATCTTGCCTTATCATCACTTCTGCAGGGCCCCTCTACTTGTCTTAAACCTTTGTATTCATACATGACATCCACTGCCTGGGACATTTAAGCAAATACTACAATTCAATTCAGTGAGGCCTATACAATAGGAATTGAAGGTGAAATTGTAATTCCTTGTCCTTTCAGGGATAACAGAACATTTGCTTTCTTTTGGAACACAACTCCCAGATAACGGAAAAGAGGAATCTGCAAAAATCTACTCGGGGACAGGACATTTTCCCCTCAAGCTTCCCTTTGCTGGTTTGAGCTGCTACCTGCCCTGGGATGGTTATGGAGTCCTGTTACTGCTTACTTTTCAGGAAGGACTAGCACAGACTTTCTGATATGAAATTAACGTCAGGTCTGACAAATACAAACTTACTACCAAAACTTAAATCATTCTGACTTGAGATCGATCAGGGCTTCCAGAGTCTTTTGATGAACCAGTTTCTTAGCATCCTGAAAGTGAATGCCCAAAGGAACAGAGGGAACGGAGGTACCGAGAAAAGTTTCCATGGGCTGACTTAGGCAAGATAGGCTGTAATGATTTAGTTATTTATATATCACTGACATACAGTCCATATGTTAGTTTCCTTTTTGTTCCACATTTTTTATTAGTGTATATTGGTTATACGGATTAATTGGTTTCATTTTGGCAGATTTGCCCATGTGCACACAGTATAGCCTTAAAACACGCCCCCCCCCCGCCCCAGCTATTTTCTATCTATGCACCCATTCTCTGTGTGCTTCCTAGTGCAACAGTGTAAGTGGAACTTTAGGAGAAAAGTGGGGCTTTCACAAATGCTTGGTTTGGGGGCAAAGTTTGGCAATATGTAGGTTATGTACAGAAAGCACCTAGCAGCAGGTACCAAATAGCTGGAGAGAAAAGTTTAATGGAACTACTGCCTGCTGTGAGAACAGAAGAACTGCATTAAGGACTCCCTGAAACCCAGCTCCCCCCTCAAGCAAAGGGGCTACATTGGGGAAGCTAAACAGTGGCACCCGTGGCCCAACTGAGAAGCTGTTAGAGAAAACATCAGTCAGCCTTTGTGAGCAAAGGTCTGGGCATCAAGTCTGAGTGGTGGAGGTGGGAAAGTGTAACAAGCTCTTTAGACAGCCACCAGAGAGAGGCAGCAGAAAAGGAAGAGAACCACTCCAGGCTCTTCGCAGTGTCAAGGATGGAAAGCCCCAGTGGAGAGGAAGTCTTGGGGCTCTGGAGCCTGGCTTCTGAAATGGGTGCAAACCCAAGTACCACACATTGCCCCTTTCCTGCCTTTGCCCCAGATCTTCACTCTGGCAAGGAGGAGAAGTACTTCGGCACAAATAAATCAAGTTTAGCACCCCAAACACTGCAAGACTAATGTACAGTGACCAGCTGATTCATTATGATCAATTCACAACATGGAAAGAAAACTCAAATGGATGAAAGAAGCAAAGAAGCTGATGATCAAATGAAACCTGAAGGCCAGTGATGAAAAGGGGTCCAGAGGTCTAGAAATGAAACACCATGTAATTCTTACAATGTATATTGGCCACACTTTTTTATTTGCTATATTCTAAAACTTTCCCAAGTGGGGCCTCACAGTCACCCAGAAGCTGCCCCTTCCCGGGTCAGCCAGTTCCCAGAGATAGCAGCCAACTCACTCTACAGTGCTTTATAAATGCGAGCCCACCAATCCAGAGCCCAGGTCACCATCTGCCTTCCTAAGGGGCCACTATCTACCTATCCCACCCTCCAAGGCCAGGCGCCAGACACCCAGGAACAACACCAGAACCTGCTGGAATCTTTCAGATTGCCAGTCCTAAACCTGCCTCATCCCTCCCCTCCTACATGAACTACACTCAAGGCTCTTGTCCACTGTCCCCTGTCCTTAGACTCTAGATTGACCCATGAGCTCCTTCCTCTTAAAATCTCAGTATAATAACTGTCTTTTCAAGGGCAGGCACCTTCTGATCTGTCTGCCTTACTGTACCTAAGTAACAGAAAAACCTCCATTTTAAACTTCGTCCCTCACCACGGTGTGACTCACCAAGAGGATATGCACCTAAATACTTGCAAATTGTGTGTTTGTGTGTGTGTTTCTCTACACACAAGTGTGTGTGAGTGGAAGGGAACATAAAAACACCAGAAAACATAAAAGACAAGAACAAAAACACTTTTTTTCTTCAGCTCTTTGAAAATAATCATTTTGTAATAGGTAAATACAGGGTAAAGAAATTAATGTTTTAAGCAGACTAAACTTTCATCTGTTCATCTCACATTTACTTGTAGATTGAACCCTACTAAATAAACCTTTGAAAAAGCGCTCTTTTTTGGAATTATGAGTGAGCTAATTTAATCTACATAGGATTATCAGATAGCCATGGTTTTATATTTCTCTCTAAAAATGTATTATCAATAAATTTACCAAATGGAAATCTGTCTGGTACCAAAAGATTTCAATACTTTTTAATTGTTAACATTATTACATTGAATATATGATTATTAAATCTATTATAATAATTCCATGATAATGAGCATGGATTAGAGTCTCTGTAATGATCTATGAAGCTCTTAGGCTTTTGCAATGAGGCTCCTGGGACCAGTTTTCAGACACTGAGGACAGGGCAAGGCCATAACTGGAGCCTGCTCTCGAGAGTCTACATTCAGCTCAGGAAATACCTAGACATTGCTTTTGGGGGTGGGTGGGGGGCTGTGTATTTCTTACATGTCTCTCTCATAAAAGAGGACTGCAGGGAGATTTTTTGATTATTTTTGCTTCTGAGAAACCAATTTTATCACATAGACTTAGGAACCCCAGTATATCATATGCTGTGTGCCTGCAGTTGCTTCTCATTTTAATGTGGAATTACATACCAAGCTACTTTCCTCAAGTTATGGCACTGTACAGGAGGCAGTCTCCTCTAAATGAATCCATGACCATCTGAGTATTTTATGAGATTACCAAAACCAATTTGACTTTGGCCCTGGGCACCTAAAAAGCAAAAACAAGGATGTCACCAGAAAAAATGCTTTTCGTGTTTCTAAGAAAGGTGTTGTGGATATGACTACAAATCAGACAAAAGTAAAGGAACAGGCTCTGCCTTAAGCAAAAAGATCCCAAACTTTCAAACCGTACATGTTTCTTGCTCTATTCTGAGAATATATATCTTCTTTACAGGGCTGGGTTGAGATGCTGTCCTTTCAAGACACGAGACAGGTACATATTACGAGCTGTGTTTTCTTTCAAAGCTCAGTGGAACTTGATTTTTAGAAAAGCTCCCATTTCATCAGGTGAACAAAGTACTTGTGATCACTGAACTCCAAAGCAGAGGTTGGTGTGTACCGGGAATAATGGGCTCCAATTAGAAAAGCAGGATCCCATTGAACATGTTGAGGACATTTACATTTAGAAAGTTAAATTTACAAGTGGAAACAAAGATGTATTTTAGATGGTTCTGAAATGGGAGGAATCACCAAAACTAATACTGCACAAATTCAAACGCCATGACAGTTTGGGTTTACAGTTGCTCCTACCTCACCCAAATCTTAAAATCCCTGCTCCATTAGAGTTCTTCAGTCACACTGCTTTGGTTATAAAATAAAACTATATTTCCCCTTCCCTAGGGTTTGAGGCACTTTGAATGTTAATGAGTTCGATGGCCCTAGGAAAGCTAGTATTAGAAATCATACTCAGTGGATTCCTACAGCACTGCATAGTCAGAAGGCAACTGTGATACTGATCCAGCTTGGAAAGCCCTATTCTGGATTCATTACGCTTTTGTCCCAAGGCTCAAAATATCTCCTGCTGACAAACTATTAAGAGTTAATGGGATGCTGTGGTTTTGTACCGGGGACTGCTCATCGATCATACTGATTTTTGATTCACATCTCATATAATGTTCATTCATGACGCTTAGGTAAGTTACTTAGAATCCCTGCATCTAGGACAACTCAGACACCCACTAGAAAAAAGAAACCAGGAATTGGGGTTTCACTTTCCAATTATAATCATGATCTTGTAGGCTTTATCATACTTTGTGGAGTAAGGATTAAAATACCTAATTGGCTGTAACTAAGAAAACTGAGGCCTTTTGATTAATCAAGCCAGCCAGCTTTCAGCTTCTGACATCAAAATTTATGCCCTCTATGAAAAAACAAGGCCACAGCTACATCACATTAAACCAACACACAATTAACAACACTTTGTTCTAATTATCTCTGGGCACAATTAATGTTGGCCCTACGGTTCATTTTTCTTCTTTGATAGCTCTTAGAATATTTATGGAGATTAGTTCTTTATGCATCAGCCTTCTCTAAGATCTGGGGTTTTCTTACAAGCTCCCACACAAATCTGAGTCTGGCAAAGACACATATTTATGCAGATTAATTCTTGACATATTGGCTTTTTCTAATATCTGAGGTATTTCTAATACGCTTCCCTTCAGAGCTGGCCCTCACAGTGCAATGCAGCCAGAGATAGCCTAACACCTTGACCTGACTCACACTGAGAATTTTTTTCCTTCCCCCCAGCAGTTGGTGGTAGCTGATAAAGCCTTGTGTCTTGATTGCATAAGCTTTCAGGAGGTGGGAAGTCAAAAGGGCTGCTGTAAAACCGCAATGGAGACGCTAACAAAGTCCTAAGTAGGATTCTTCAGCTGCCTCTTATTGGAAAACCTACATTGCAGAAGGGCTCAACTTTCTCACATCAATAGTGACAGTGACGTGGACAAAAACAAAAAGAGTGTTTCTCAAAGGCAACACTCAAAGGTGATGGGTACAACTTTAATTTATGGAATGCATATATTTTTCTACATGCCAAAAAAGTGACTTTCAAAGTTGGTGGCAGCCTATTTAAAGCCATGGATACTGTCCACAAGGCAAGACTGTGTCACAACTTGGCATGTTTCTTTGGGTATATTTTTAATGCTTTAACAATGGGCACCTCAGCACCACAAGGAAGTGGTGCGGCTTGAGGGCACTATGGATGGGCTGCTAGTGAAGAAAGCCTCTAAAGAGTAGTGGCTTAATTAGAAAGCTCCGTGAGTTTACAAATAAATATTGCTAGCTCTGTTATGTATGTGCTGGGCACTTACACATGTAGGCCAAGCTCAGCCTTTCAGTCTTCTCTTTGGCCACAGGGCTCCACGTTTGTCCACGTTTGTCCAGATGCCCTTCTTTCAGCTGCTTCAGGCTTTTCTTCTGTTGCTAAGTAAATTCTTTCTGTCTTTCCTCTTACTGTTTGCCTAGAATACTGGCAAGAAGTCTCAAAGACTCACAGTTCAAATGCCACCTTCTGATCTTGCTTTCTCCAAAAAGGAATTTTAGCTACTTTTATTGCAGGATCACACAGACCTCTGTACATACATTTTTAGGTTTTAATTTTAATATACATTACTTGTATTATTTTAATTAGTATATTTTGTTCCAACAGTGTGTTGCAAGGACACAGAAAATGTTCTGTGGATCTTTGTAAGTACACCATCCAGCAGGAGCCCAGGTGAACAAATGTTAAGAAGAGGGAAGGAAAGAGCTGAAGACTGGTGTATCTTTACCAGAAGAAGGAGGAGAAAAACAAAGAAGATATATTACAGAAAAAAACACGGTATTTAGGCAGGACCGTATCTTTCTGGGTGGTTGTAAATCAACTCTGACATTTAAATAACTAAAACACAAGAACTGTACCAAATCATTAAATGATGGAACTGTCAACTGAGATGCTTTAGCCTCTGATGACCAAGAGGAGAGCACACATCTGAAGCCAAGTCAATGTGATGTCTCTCTGACGTGGGGAAGCTTTGGTGGAATGACTGAGAGAAATAAAATTGTGGCTGGTGCTGCCGATTCAGGGCCATCATAGCTACACACGGAAAAAGCCTGAGGATGACTCCAGCCTAGAGGACAGCAGAGCTGGGAGAGAGACAAAGCTTCCTGACATGCTTTACTCCAGTCCCTTACTTACTGTGCCAGGGGGTTTCTAGTTACATAATCACGGTTTCTTCTGCTTACGGACAGTTTGAGTAGTGCTTCTATGGCTTGAAACTGAAGAAACAATTACAAAGAGATTATCTTGAAAGAATACCAGAAAGGTCTACAGTATGAAGTTTTCCAAATTACTTAGAGCTTTGAAATTGTTTCTGCAGCCCATAGACTTTTCTACTATTTTATCCTATATTAACTGGTAAAGGCAGATCCTTAAAGGATACAGGAGGAGTGTTCTTTCCTAACTGCTCCTCTCTTATTAGAATCATTTCTGGGATTTTCAGTTTGTAGAGCAACTCATTCTTTTTCTTTTTGCATTAAATTTATTGGTACATTTTAGGTATAAAATACAGTTACATTCATCATTGGGATCTTGTACCTTTACATGATGTATACTGGTTCTTATTTTTCCACATTCCCCTGCCCTCCCTTCACCCCCTCCACCCTTCCCTATTTACAAACACTTTATTTCCATTTTTTCCTTTTCTTGTATTTTTTTTCCCTTCTTTCCTTTCCCTACCCCTCCAACTTCCCCTACTCCTTTAGACCTTTTCTTCCTATTGCACTTTATCAATTAAATATTTTGATCCTTATTTACACTTTTAGTTTTTCACACCAGAGAAACTTTGATGTTTACAAATGTGTCCTATTTATTTCACTTAAGAGTATGGTCTCATTATACATCCATTTAGCTATAAATGTCTCTAGTTTCTCATTCTTTATGGTTGAGTAGGACTCCATTTTGTAAAAAAAAAGAAATACATCTTCTTTATTCAGTCTCCAGGTGATGGGCAACTGGGGTGTTTCCAAGTTTTAGCTATTAAAAACCGTGCCACTATAAAAATGAGTGCACATATATCACCATGGTATGATTCTTTTAATTCTTTGGGGAAGATACCCAGCAGGGGAATAGCTGGGTTAAATGGGACCTCTAGTCCTAGTTCTTTGAGGTATCTCCA